>OX383896.1:0-7500 GCA_947532125.1 Saturnia pavonia | reverse complement strand
TTAGGTTAGGTTAGGTTAGGTTAGGTTAGGTTAGGTTAGGTTAGGTTAGGTTAGGTTAGGTTAGGTTAGGTTAGGTTAGGTTAGGTTAGGTTAGGTTAGGTTAGGTTAGGTTAGGTTAGGTTAGGTTAGGTTAGGTTAGGTTAGGTTAGGTTAGGTTAGGTTAGGTTAGGTTAGGTTAGGTTAGGTTAGGTTAGGTTAGGTTAGGTTAGGTTAGGTTAGGTTAGGTTAGGTTAGGTTAGGTTAGGTTAGGTTAGGTTAGGTTAGGTTAGGTTAGGTTAGGTTAGGTTAGGTTAGGTTAGGTTAGGTTAGGTTAGGTTAGGTTAGGTTAGGTTAGGTTAGGTTAGGTTAGGTTAGGTTAGGTTAGGTTAGGTTAGGTTAGGTTAGGTTAGGTTAGGTTAGGTTAGGTTAGGTTAGGTTAGGTTAGGTTAGGTTAGGTTAGGTTAGGTTAGGTTAGGTTAGGTTAGGTTAGGTTAGGTTAGGTTAGGTTAGGTTAGGTTAGGTTAGGTTAGGTTAGGTTAGGTTAGGTTAGGTTAGGTTAGGTTAGGTTAGGTTAGGTTAGGTTAGGTTAGGTTAGGTTAGGTTAGGTTAGGTTAGGTTAGGTTAGGTTAGGTTAGGTTAGGTTAGGTTAGGTTAGGTTAGGTTAGGTTAGGTTAGGTTAGGTTAGGTTAGGTTAGGTTAGGTTAGGTTAGGTTAGGTTAGGTTAGGTTAGGTTAGGTTAGGTTAGGTTAGGTTAGGTTAGGTTAGGTTAGGTTAGGTTAGGTTAGGTTAGGTTAGGTTAGGTTAGGTTAGGTTAGGTTAGGTTAGGTTAGGTTAGGTTAGGTTAGGTTAGGTTAGGTTAGGTTAGGTTAGGTTAGGTTAGGTTAGGTTAGGTTAGGTTAGGTTAGGTTAGGTTAGGTTAGGTTAGGTTAGGTTAGGTTAGGTTAGGTTAGGTTAGGTTAGGTTAGGTTAGGTTAGGTTAGGTTAGGTTAGGTTAGGTTAGGTTAGGTTAGGTTAGGTTAGGTTAGGTTAGGTTAGGTTAGGTTAGGTTAGGTTAGGTTAGGTTAGGTTAGGTTAGGTTAGGTTAGGTTAGGTTAGGTTAGGTTAGGTTAGGTTAGGTTAGGTTAGGTTAGGTTAGGTTAGGTTAGGTTAGGTTAGGTTAGGTTAGGTTAGGTTAGGTTAGGTTAGGTTAGGTTAGGTTAGGTTAGGTTAGGTTAGGTTAGGTTAGGTTAGGTTAGGTTAGGTTAGGTTAGGTTAGGTTAGGTTAGGTTAGGTTAGGTTAGGTTAGGTTAGGTTAGGTTAGGTTAGGTTAGGTTAGGTTAGGTTAGGTTAGGTTAGGTTAGGTTAGGTTAGGTTAGGTTAGGTTAGGTTAGGTTAGGTTAGGTTAGGTTAGGTTAGGTTAGGTTAGGTTAGGTTAGGTTAGGTTAGGTTAGGTTAGGTTAGGTTAGGTTAGGTTAGGTTAGGTTAGGTTAGGTTAGGTTAGGTTAGGTTAGGTTAGGTTAGGTTAGGTTAGGTTAGGTTAGGTTAGGTTAGGTTAGGTTAGGTTAGGTTAGGTTAGGTTAGGTTAGGTTAGGTTAGGTTAGGTTAGGTTAGGTTAGGTTAGGTTAGGTTAGGTTAGGTTAGGTTAGGTTAGGTTAGGTTAGGTTAGGTTAGGTTAGGTTAGGTTAGGTTAGGTTAGGTTAGGTTAGGTTAGGTTAGGTTAGGTTAGGTTAGGTTAGGTTAGGTTAGGTTAGGTTAGGTTAGGTTAGGTTAGGTTAGGTTAGGTTAGGTTAGGTTAGGTTAGGTTAGGTTAGGTTAGGTTAGGTTAGGTTAGGTTAGGTTAGGTTAGGTTAGGTTAGGTTAGGTTAGGTTAGGTTAGGTTAGGTTAGGTTAGGTTAGGTTAGGTTAGGTTAGGTTAGGTTAGGTTAGGTTAGGTTAGGTTAGGTTAGGTTAGGTTAGGTTAGGTTAGGTTAGGTTAGGTTAGGTTAGGTTAGGTTAGGTTAGGTTAGGTTAGGTTAGGTTAGGTTAGGTTAGGTTAGGTTAGGTTAGGTTAGGTTAGGTTAGGTTAGGTTAGGTTAGGTTAGGTTAGGTTAGGTTAGGTTAGGTTAGGTTAGGTTAGGTTAGGTTAGGTTAGGTTAGGTTAGGTTAGGTTAGGTTAGGTTAGGTTAGGTTAGGTTAGGTTAGGTTAGGTTAGGTTAGGTTAGGTTAGGTTAGGTTAGGTTAGGTTAGGTTAGGTTAGGTTAGGTTAGGTTAGGTTAGGTTAGGTTAGGTTAGGTTAGGTTAGGTTAGGTTAGGTTAGGTTAGGTTAGGTTAGGTTAGGTTAGGTTAGGTTAGGTTAGGTTAGGTTAGGTTAGGTTAGGTTAGGTTAGGTTAGGTTAGGTTAGGTTAGGTTAGGTTAGGTTAGGTTAGGTTAGGTTAGGTTAGGTTAGGTTAGGTTAGGTTAGGTTAGGTTAGGTTAGGTTAGGTTAGGTTAGGTTAGGTTAGGTTAGGTTAGGTTAGGTTAGGTTAGGTTAGGTTAGGTTAGGTTAGGTTAGGTTAGGTTAGGTTAGGTTAGGTTAGGTTAGGTTAGGTTAGGTTAGGTTAGGTTAGGTTAGGTTAGGTTAGGTTAGGTTAGGTTAGGTTAGGTTAGGTTAGGTTAGGTTAGGTTAGGTTAGGTTAGGTTAGGTTAGGTTAGGTTAGGTTAGGTTAGGTTAGGTTAGGTTAGGTTAGGTTAGGTTAGGTTAGGTTAGGTTAGGTTAGGTTAGGTTAGGTTAGGTTAGGTTAGGTTAGGTTAGGTTAGGTTAGGTTAGGTTAGGTTAGGTTAGGTTAGGTTAGGTTAGGTTAGGTTAGGTTAGGTTAGGTTAGGTTAGGTTAGGTTAGGTTAGGTTAGGTTAGGTTAGGTTAGGTTAGGTTAGGTTAGGTTAGGTTAGGTTAGGTTAGGTTAGGTTAGGTTAGGTTAGGTTAGGTTAGGTTAGGTTAGGTTAGGTTAGGTTAGGTTAGGTTAGGTTAGGTTAGGTTAGGTTAGGTTAGGTTAGGTTAGGTTAGGTTAGGTTAGGTTAGGTTAGGTTAGGTTAGGTTAGGTTAGGTTAGGTTAGGTTAGGTTAGGTTAGGTTAGGTTAGGTTAGGTTAGGTTAGGTTAGGTTAGGTTAGGTTAGGTTAGGTTAGGTTAGGTTAGGTTAGGTTAGGTTAGGTTAGGTTAGGTTAGGTTAGGTTAGGTTAGGTTAGGTTAGGTTAGGTTAGGTTAGGTTAGGTTAGGTTAGGTTAGGTTAGGTTAGGTTAGGTTAGGTTAGGTTAGGTTAGGTTAGGTTAGGTTAGGTTAGGTTAGGTTAGGTTAGGTTAGGTTAGGTTAGGTTAGGTTAGGTTAGGTTAGGTTAGGTTAGGTTAGGTTAGGTTAGGTTAGGTTAGGTTAGGTTAGGTTAGGTTAGGTTAGGTTAGGTTAGGTTAGGTTAGGTTAGGTTAGGTTAGGTTAGGTTAGGTTAGGTTAGGTTAGGTTAGGTTAGGTTAGGTTAGGTTAGGTTAGGTTAGGTTAGGTTAGGTTAGGTTAGGTTAGGTTAGGTTAGGTTAGGTTAGGTTAGGTTAGGTTAGGTTAGGTTAGGTTAGGTTAGGTTAGGTTAGGTTAGGTTAGGTTAGGTTAGGTTAGGTTAGGTTAGGTTAGGTTAGGTTAGGTTAGGTTAGGTTAGGTTAGGTTAGGTTAGGTTAGGTTAGGTTAGGTTAGGTTAGGTTAGGTTAGGTTAGGTTAGGTTAGGTTAGGTTAGGTTAGGTTAGGTTAGGTTAGGTTAGGTTAGGTTAGGTTAGGTTAGGTTAGGTTAGGTTAGGTTAGGTTAGGTTAGGTTAGGTTAGGTTAGGTTAGGTTAGGTTAGGTTAGGTTAGGTTAGGTTAGGTTAGGTTAGGTTAGGTTAGGTTAGGTTAGGTTAGGTTAGGTTAGGTTAGGTTAGGTTAGGTTAGGTTAGGTTAGGTTAGGTTAGGTTAGGTTAGGTTAGGTTAGGTTAGGTTAGGTTAGGTTAGGTTAGGTTAGGTTAGGTTAGGTTAGGTTAGGTTAGGTTAGGTTAGGTTAGGTTAGGTTAGGTTAGGTTAGGTTAGGTTAGGTTAGGTTAGGTTAGGTTAGGTTAGGTTAGGTTAGGTTAGGTTAGGTTAGGTTAGGTTAGGTTAGGTTAGGTTAGGTTAGGTTAGGTTAGGTTAGGTTAGGTTAGGTTAGGTTAGGTTAGGTTAGGTTAGGTTAGGTTAGGTTAGGTTAGGTTAGGTTAGGTTAGGTTAGGTTAGGTTAGGTTAGGTTAGGTTAGGTTAGGTTAGGTTAGGTTAGGTTAGGTTAGGTTAGGTTAGGTTAGGTTAGGTTAGGTTAGGTTAGGTTAGGTTAGGTTAGGTTAGGTTAGGTTAGGTTAGGTTAGGTTAGGTTAGGTTAGGTTAGGTTAGGTTAGGTTAGGTTAGGTTAGGTTAGGTTAGGTTAGGTTAGGTTAGGTTAGGTTAGGTTAGGTTAGGTTAGGTTAGGTTAGGTTAGGTTAGGTTAGGTTAGGTTAGGTTAGGTTAGGTTAGGTTAGGTTAGGTTAGGTTAGGTTAGGTTAGGTTAGGTTAGGTTAGGTTAGGTTAGGTTAGGTTAGGTTAGGTTAGGTTAGGTTAGGTTAGGTTAGGTTAGGTTAGGTTAGGTTAGGTTAGGTTAGGTTAGGTTAGGTTAGGTTAGGTTAGGTTAGGTTAGGTTAGGTTAGGTTAGGTTAGGTTAGGTTAGGTTAGGTTAGGTTAGGTTAGGTTAGGTTAGGTTAGGTTAGGTTAGGTTAGGTTAGGTTAGGTTAGGTTAGGTTAGGTTAGGTTAGGTTAGGTTAGGTTAGGTTAGGTTAGGTTAGGTTAGGTTAGGTTAGGTTAGGTTAGGTTAGGTTAGGTTAGGTTAGGTTAGGTTAGGTTAGGTTAGGTTAGGTTAGGTTAGGTTAGGTTAGGTTAGGTTAGGTTAGGTTAGGTTAGGTTAGGTTAGGTTAGGTTAGGTTAGGTTAGGTTAGGTTAGGTTAGGTTAGGTTAGGTTAGGTTAGGTTAGGTTAGGTTAGGTTAGGTTAGGTTAGGTTAGGTTAGGTTAGGTTAGGTTAGGTTAGGTTAGGTTAGGTTAGGTTAGGTTAGGTTAGGTTAGGTTAGGTTAGGTTAGGTTAGGTTAGGTTAGGTTAGGTTAGGTTAGGTTAGGTTAGGTTAGGTTAGGTTAGGTTAGGTTAGGTTAGGTTAGGTTAGGTTAGGTTAGGTTAGGTTAGGTTAGGTTAGGTTAGGTTAGGTTAGGTTAGGTTAGGTTAGGTTAGGTTAGGTTAGGTTAGGTTAGGTTAGGTTAGGTTAGGTTAGGTTAGGTTAGGTTAGGTTAGGTTAGGTTAGGTTAGGTTAGGTTAGGTTAGGTTAGGTTAGGTTAGGTTAGGTTAGGTTAGGTTAGGTTAGGTTAGGTTAGGTTAGGTTAGGTTAGGTTAGGTTAGGTTAGGTTAGGTTAGGTTAGGTTAGGTTAGGTTAGGTTAGGTTAGGTTAGGTTAGGTTAGGTTAGGTTAGGTTAGGTTAGGTTAGGTTAGGTTAGGTTAGGTTAGGTTAGGTTAGGTTAGGTTAGGTTAGGTTAGGTTAGGTTAGGTTAGGTTAGGTTAGGTTAGGTTAGGTTAGGTTAGGTTAGGTTAGGTTAGGTTAGGTTAGGTTAGGTTAGGTTAGGTTAGGTTAGGTTAGGTTAGGTTAGGTTAGGTTAGGTTAGGTTAGGTTAGGTTAGGTTAGGTTAGGTTAGGTTAGGTTAGGTTAGGTTAGGTTAGGTTAGGTTAGGTTAGGTTAGGTTAGGTTAGGTTAGGTTAGGTTAGGTTAGGTTAGGTTAGGTTAGGTTAGGTTAGGTTAGGTTAGGTTAGGTTAGGTTAGGTTAGGTTAGGTTAGGTTAGGTTAGGTTAGGTTAGGTTAGGTTAGGTTAGGTTAGGTTAGGTTAGGTTAGGTTAGGTTAGGTTAGGTTAGGTTAGGTTAGGTTAGGTTAGGTTAGGTTAGGTTAGGTTAGGTTAGGTTAGGTTAGGTTAGGTTAGGTTAGGTTAGGTTAGGTTAGGTTAGGTTAGGTTAGGTTAGGTTAGGTTAGGTTAGGTTAGGTTAGGTTAGGTTAGGTTAGGTTAGGTTAGGTTAGGTTAGGTTAGGTTAGGTTAGGTTAGGTTAGGTTAGGTTAGGTTAGGTTAGGTTAGGTTAGGTTAGGTTAGGTTAGGTTAGGTTAGGTTAGGTTAGGTTAGGTTAGGTTAGGTTAGGTTAGGTTAGGTTAGGTTAGGTTAGGTTAGGTTAGGTTAGGTTAGGTTAGGTTAGGTTAGGTTAGGTTAGGTTAGGTTAGGTTAGGTTAGGTTAGGTTAGGTTAGGTTAGGTTAGGTTAGGTTAGGTTAGGTTAGGTTAGGTTAGGTTAGGTTAGGTTAGGTTAGGTTAGGTTAGGTTAGGTTAGGTTAGGTTAGGTTAGGTTAGGTTAGGTTAGGTTAGGTTAGGTTAGGTTAGGTTAGGTTAGGTTAGGTTAGGTTAGGTTAGGTTAGGTTAGGTTAGGTTAGGTTAGGTTAGGTTAGGTTAGGTTAGGTTAGGTTAGGTTAGGTTAGGTTAGGTTAGGTTAGGTTAGGTTAGGTTAGGTTAGGTTAGGTTAGGTTAGGTTAGGTTAGGTTAGGTTAGGTTAGGTTAGGTTAGGTTAGGTTAGGTTAGGTTAGGTTAGGTTAGGTTAGGTTAGGTTAGGTTAGGTTAGGTTAGGTTAGGTTAGGTTAGGTTAGGTTAGGTTAGGTTAGGTTAGGTTAGGTTAGGTTAGGTTAGGTTAGGTTAGGTTAGGTTAGGTTAGGTTAGGTTAGGTTAGGTTAGGTTAGGTTAGGTTAGGTTAGGTTAGGTTAGGTTAGGTTAGGTTAGGTTAGGTTAGGTTAGGTTAGGTTAGGTTAGGTTAGGTTAGGTTAGGTTAGGTTAGGTTAGGTTAGGTTAGGTTAGGTTAGGTTAGGTTAGGTTAGGTTAGGTTAGGTTAGGTTAGGTTAGGTTAGGTTAGGTTAGGTTAGGTTAGGTTAGGTTAGGTTAGGTTAGGTTAGGTTAGGTTAGGTTAGGTTAGGTTAGGTTAGGTTAGGTTAGGTTAGGTTAGGTTAGGTTAGGTTAGGTTAGGTTAGGTTAGGTTAGGTTAGGTTAGGTTAGGTTAGGTTAGGTTAGGTTAGGTTAGGTTAGGTTAGGTTAGGTTAGGTTAGGTTAGGTTAGGTTAGGTTAGGTTAGGTTAGGTTAGAGTTAGGTTAGGTTAGGTTAGGTTAGGTTAGGTTAGGTTAGGTTAGGTTAGGTTAGGTTAGGTTAGGTTAGGTTAGGTTAGGTTAGGTTAGGTTAGGTTAGGTTAGGTTAGGTTAGGTTAGGTTAGGTTAGGTTAGGTTAGGTTAGGTTAGGTTAGGTTAGGTTAGGTTAGGTTAGGTTAGGTTAGGTTAGGTTAGGTTAGGTTAGGTTAGGTTAGGTTAGGTTAGGTTAGGTTAGGTTAGGTTAGGTTAGGTTAGGTTAGGTTAGGTTAGGTTAGGTTAGGTTAGGTTAGGTTAGGTTAGGTTAGGTTAGGTTAGGTTAGGTTAGGTTAGGTTAGGTTAGGTTAGGTTAGGTTAGGTTAGGTTAGGTTAG
>OX383895.1:21394134-21773047 GCA_947532125.1 Saturnia pavonia | reverse complement strand
ACCTAACCTAACCTAACCTAACCTAACCTAACCTAACCTAACCTAACCTAACCTAACCTAACCTAACCTAACCTAACCTAACCTAACCTAACCTAACCTAACCTAACCTAACCTAACCTAACCTAACCTAACCTAACCTAACCTAACCTAACCTAACCTAACCTAACCTAACCTAACCTAACCTAACCTAACCTAACCTAACCTAACCTAACCTAACCTAACCTAACCTAACCTAACCTAACCTAACCTAACCTAACCTAACCTAACCTAACCTAACCTAACCTAACCTAACCTAACCTAACCTAACCTAACCTAACCTAACCTAACCTAACCTAACCTAACCTAACCTAACCTAACCTAACCTAACCTAACCTAACCTAACCTAACCTAACCTAACCTAACCTAACCTAACCTAACCTAACCTAACCTAACCTAACCTAACCTAACCTAACCTAACCTAACCTAACCTAACCTAACCTAACCTAACCTAACCTAACCTAACCTAACCTAACCTAACCTAACCTAACCTAACCTAACCTAACCTAACCTAACCTAACCTCTAACCTAACCTAACCTAACCTAACCTAACCTAACCTAACCTAACCTAACCTAACCTAACCTAACCTAACCTAACCTAACCTAACCTAACCTAACCTAACCTAACCTAACCTAACCTAACCTAACCTAACCTAACCTAACCTAACCTAACCTAACCTAACCTAACCTAACCTAACCTAACCTAACCTAACCTAACCTAACCTAACCTAACCTAACCTAACCTAACCTAACCTAACCTAACCTAACCTAACCTAACCTAACCTAACCTAACCTAACCTAACCTAACCTAACCTAACCTAACCTAACCTAACCTAACCTAACCTAACCTAACCTAACCTAACCTAACCTAACCTAACCTAACCTAACCTAACCTAACCTAACCTAACCTAACCTAACCTAACCTAACCTAACCTAACCTAACCTAACCTAACCTAACCTAACCTAACCTAACCTAACCTAACCTAACCTAACCTAACCTAACCTAACCTAACCTAACCTAACCTAACCTAACCTAACCTAACCTAACCTAACCTAACCTAACCTAACCTAACCTAACCTAACCTAACCTAACCTAACCTAACCTAACCTAACCTAACCTAACCTAACCTAACCTAACCTAACCTAACCTAACCTAACCTAACCTAACCTAACCTAACCTAACCTAACCTAACCTAACCTAACCTAACCTAACCTAACCTAACCTAACCTAACCTAACCTAACCTAACCTAACCTAACCTAACCTAACCTAACCTAACCTAACCTAACCTAACCTAACCTAACCTAACCTAACCTAACCTAACCTAACCTAACCTAACCTAACCTAACCTAACCTAACCTAACCTAACCTAACCTAACCTAACCTAACCTAACCTAACCTAACCTAACCTAACCTAACCTAACCTAACCTAACCTAACCTAACCTAACCTAACCTAACCTAACCTAACCTAACCTAACCTAACCTAACCTAACCTAACCTAACCTAACCTAACCTAACCTAACCTAACCTAACCTAACCTAACCTAACCTAACCTAACCTAACCTAACCTAACCTAACCTAACCTAACCTAACCTAACCTAACCTAACCTAACCTAACCTAACCTAACCTAACCTAACCTAACCTAACCTAACCTAACCTAACCTAACCTAACCTAACCTAACCTAACCTAACCTAACCTAACCTAACCTAACCTAACCTAACCTAACCTAACCTAACCTAACCTAACCTAACCTAACCTAACCTAACCTAACCTAACCTAACCTAACCTAACCTAACCTAACCTAACCTAACCTAACCTAACCTAACCTAACCTAACCTAACCTAACCTAACCTAACCTAACCTAACCTAACCTAACCTAACCTAACCTAACCTAACCTAACCTAACCTAACCTAACCTAACCTAACCTAACCTAACCTAACCTAACCTAACCTAACCTAACCTAACCTAACCTAACCTAACCTAACCTAACCTAACCTAACCTAACCTAACCTAACCTAACCTAACCTAACCTAACCTAACCTAACCTAACCTAACCTAACCTAACCTAACCTAACCTAACCTAACCTAACCTAACCTAACCTAACCTAACCTAACCTAACCTAACCTAACCTAACCTAACCTAACCTAACCTAACCTAACCTAACCTAACCTAACCTAACCTAACCTAACCTAACCTAACCTAACCTAACCTAACCTAACCTAACCTAACCTAACCTAACCTAACCTAACCTAACCTAACCTAACCTAACCTAACCTAACCTAACCTAACCTAACCTAACCTAACCTAACCTAACCTAACCTAACCTAACCTAACCTAACCTAACCTAACCTAACCTAACCTAACCTAACCTAACCTAACCTAACCTAACCTAACCTAACCTAACCTAACCTAACCTAACCTAACCTAACCTAACCTAACCTAACCTAACCTAACCTAACCTAACCTAACCTAACCTAACCTAACCTAACCTAACCTAACCTAACCTAACCTAACCTAACCTAACCTAACCTAACCTAACCTAACCTAACCTAACCTAACCTAACCTAACCTAACCTAACCTAACCTAACCTAACCTAACCTAACCTAACCTAACCTAACCTAACCTAACCTAACCTAACCTAACCTAACCTAACCTAACCTAACCTAACCTAACCTAACCTAACCTAACCTAACCTAACCTAACCTAACCTAACCTAACCTAACCTAACCTAACCTAACCTAACCTAACCTAACCTAACCTAACCTAACCTAACCTAACCTAACCTAACCTAACCTAACCTAACCTAACCTAACCTAACCTAACCTAACCTAACCTAACCTAACCTAACCTAACCTAACCTAACCTAACCTAACCTAACCTAACCTAACCTAACCTAACCTAACCTAACCTAACCTAACCTAACCTAACCTAACCTAACCTAACCTAACCTAACCTAACCTAACCTAACCTAACCTAACCTAACCTAACCTAACCTAACCTAACCTAACCTAACCTAACCTAACCTAACCTAACCTAACCTAACCTAACCTAACCTAACCTAACCTAACCTAACCTAACCTAACCTAACCTAACCTAACCTAACCTAACCTAACCTAACCTAACCTAACCTAACCTAACCTAACCTAACCTAACCTAACCTAACCTAACCTAACCTAACCTAACCTAACCTAACCTAACCTAACCTAACCTAACCTAACCTAACCTAACCTAACCTAACCTAACCTAACCTAACCTAACCTAACCTAACCTAACCTAACCTAACCTAACCTAACCTAACCTAACCTAACCTAACCTAACCTAACCTAACCTAACCTAACCTAACCTAACCTAACCTAACCTAACCTAACCTAACCTAACCTAACCTAACCTAACCTAACCTAACCTAACCTAACCTAACCTAACCTAACCTAACCTAACCTAACCTAACCTAACCTAACCTAACCTAACCTAACCTAACCTAACCTAACCTAACCTAACCTAACCTAACCTAACCTAACCTAACCTAACCTAACCTAACCTAACCTAACCTAACCTAACCTAACCTAACCTAACCTAACCTAACCTAACCTAACCTAACCTAACCTAACCTAACCTAACCTAACCTAACCTAACCTAACCTAACCTAACCTAACCTAACCTAACCTAACCTAACCTAACCTAACCTAACCTAACCTAACCTAACCTAACCTAACCTAACCTAACCTAACCTAACCTAACCTAACCTAACCTAACCTAACCTAACCTAACCTAACCTAACCTAACCTAACCTAACCTAACCTAACCTAACCTAACCTAACCTAACCTAACCTAACCTAACCTAACCTAACCTAACCTAACCTAACCTAACCTAACCTAACCTAACCTAACCTAACCTAACCTAACCTAACCTAACCTAACCTAACCTAACCTAACCTAACCTAACCTAACCTAACCTAACCTAACCTAACCTAACCTAACCTAACCTAACCTAACCTAACCTAACCTAACCTAACCTAACCTAACCTAACCTAACCTAACCTAACCTAACCTAACCTAACCTAACCTAACCTAACCTAACCTAACCTAACCTAACCTAACCTAACCTAACCTAACCTAACCTAACCTAACCTAACCTAACCTAACCTAACCTAACCTAACCTAACCTAACCTAACCTAACCTAACCTAACCTAACCTAACCTAACCTAACCTAACCTAACCTAACCTAACCTAACCTAACCTAACCTAACCTAACCTAACCTAACCTAACCTAACCTAACCTAACCTAACCTAACCTAACCTAACCTAACCTAACCTAACCTAACCTAACCTAACCTAACCTAACCTAACCTAACCTAACCTAACCTAACCTAACCTAACCTAACCTAACCTAACCTAACCTAACCTAACCTAACCTAACCTAACCTAACCTAACCTAACCTAACCTAACCTAACCTAACCTAACCTAACCTAACCTAACCTAACCTAACCTAACCTAACCTAACCTAACCTAACCTAACCTAACCTAACCTAACCTAACCTAACCTAACCTAACCTAACCTAACCTAACCTAACCTAACCTAACCTAACCTAACCTAACCTAACCTAACCTAACCTAACCTAACCTAACCTAACCTAACCTAACCTAACCTAACCTAACCTAACCTAACCTAACCTAACCTAACCTAACCTAACCTAACCTAACCTAACCTAACCTAACCTAACCTAACCTAACCTAACCTAACCTAACCTAACCTAACCTAACCTAACCTAACCTAACCTAACCTAACCTAACCTAACCTAACCTAACCTAACCTAACCTAACCTAACCTAACCTAACCTAACCTAACCTAACCTAACCTAACCTAACCTAACCTAACCTAACCTAACCTAACCTAACCTAACCTAACCTAACCTAACCTAACCTAACCTAACCTAACCTAACCTAACCTAACCTAACCTAACCTAACCTAACCTAACCTAACCTAACCTAACCTAACCTAACCTAACCTAACCTAACCTAACCTAACCTAACCTAACCTAACCTAACCTAACCTAACCTAACCTAACCTAACCTAACCTAACCTAACCTAACCTAACCTAACCTAACCTAACCTAACCTAACCTAACCTAACCTAACCTAACCTAACCTAACCTAACCTAACCTAACCTAACCTAACCTAACCTAACCTAACCTAACCTAACCTAACCTAACCTAACCTAACCTAACCTAACCTAACCTAACCTAACCTAACCTAACCTAACCTAACCTAACCTAACCTAACCTAACCTAACCTAACCTAACCTAACCTAACCTAACCTAACCTAACCTAACCTAACCTAACCTAACCTAACCTAACCTAACCTAACCTAACCTAACCTAACCTAACCTAACCTAACCTAACCTAACCTAACCTAACCTAACCTAACCTAACCTAACCTAACCTAACCTAACCTAACCTAACCTAACCTAACCTAACCTAACCTAACCTAACCTAACCTAACCTAACCTAACCTAACCTAACCTAACCTAACCTAACCTAACCTAACCTAACCTAACCTAACCTAACCTAACCTAACCTAACCTAACCTAACCTAACCTAACCTAACCTAACCTAACCTAACCTAACCTAACCTAACCTAACCTAACCTAACCTAACCTAACCTAACCTAACCTAACCTAACCTAACCTAACCTAACCTAACCTAACCTAACCTAACCTAACCTAACCTAACCTAACCTAACCTAACCTAACCTAACCTAACCTAACCTAACCTAACCTAACCTAACCTAACCTAACCTAACCTAACCTAACCTAACCTAACCTAACCTAACCTAACCTAACCTAACCTAACCTAACCTAACCTAACCTAACCTAACCTAACCTAACCTAACCTAACCTAACCTAACCTAACCTAACCTAACCTAACCTAACCTAACCTAACCTAACCTAACCTAACCTAACCTAACCTAACCTAACCTAACCTAACCTAACCTAACCTAACCTAACCTAACCTAACCTAACCTAACCTAACCTAACCTAACCTAACCTAACCTAACCTAACCTAACCTAACCTAACCTAACCTAACCTAACCTAACCTAACCTAACCTAACCTAACCTAACCTAACCTAACCTAACCTAACCTAACCTAACCTAACCTAACCTAACCTAACCTAACCTAACCTAACCTAACCTAACCTAACCTAACCTAACCTAACCTAACCTAACCTAACCTAACCTAACCTAACCTAACCTAACCTAACCTAACCTAACCTAACCTAACCTAACCTAACCTAACCTAACCTAACCTAACCTAACCTAACCTAACCTAACCTAACCTAACCTAACCTAACCTAACCTAACCTAACCTAACCTAACCTAACCTAACCTAACCTAACCTAACCTAACCTAACCTAACCTAACCTAACCTAACCTAACCTAACCTAACCTAACCTAACCTAACCTAACCTAACCTAACCTAACCTAACCTAACCTAACCTAACCTAACCTAACCTAACCTAACCTAACCTAACCTAACCTAACCTAACCTAACCTAACCTAACCTAACCTAACCTAACCTAACCTAACCTAACCTAACCTAACCTAACCTAACCTAACCTAACCTAACCTAACCTAACCTAACCTAACCTAACCTAACCTAACCTAACCTAACCTAACCTAACCTAACCTAACCTAACCTAACCTAACCTAACCTAACCTAACCTAACCTAACCTAACCTAACCTAACCTAACCTAACCTAACCTAACCTAACCTAACCTAACCTAACCTAACCTAACCTAACCTAACCTAACCTAACCTAACCTAACCTAACCTAACCTAACCTAACCTAACCTAACCTAACCTAACCTAACCTAACCTAACCTAACCTAACCTAACCTAACCTAACCTAACCTAACCTAACCTAACCTAACCTAACCTAACCTAACCTAACCTAACCTAACCTAACCTAACCTAACCTAACCTAACCTAACCTAACCTAACCTAACCTAACCTAACCTAACCTAACCTAACCTAACCTAACCTAACCTAACCTAACCTAACCTAACCTAACCTAACCTAACCTAACCTAACCTAACCTAACCTAACCTAACCTAACCTAACCTAACCTAACCTAACCTAACCTAACCTAACCTAACCTAACCTAACCTAACCTAACCTAACCTAACCTAACCTAACCTAACCTAACCTAACCTAACCTAACCTAACCTAACCTAACCTAACCTAACCTAACCTAACCTAACCTAACCTAACCTAACCTAACCTAACCTAACCTAACCTAACCTAACCTAACCTAACCTAACCTAACCTAACCTAACCTAACCTAACCTAACCTAACCTAACCTAACCTAACCTAACCTAACCTAACCTAACCTAACCTAACCTAACCTAACCTAACCTAACCTAACCTAACCTAACCTAACCTAACCTAACCTAACCTAACCTAACCTAACCTAACCTAACCTAACCTAACCTAACCTAACCTAACCTAACCTAACCTAACCTAACCTAACCTAACCTAACCTAACCTAACCTAACCTAACCTAACCTAACCTAACCTAACCTAACCTAACCTAACCTAACCTAACCTAACCTAACCTAACCTAACCTAACCTAACCTAACCTAACCTAACCTAACCTAACCTAACCTAACCTAACCTAACCTAACCTAACCTAACCTAACCTAACCTAACCTAACCTAACCTAACCTAACCTAACCTAACCTAACCTAACCTAACCTAACCTAACCTAACCTAACCTAACCTAACCTAACCTAACCTAACCTAACCTAACCTAACCTAACCTAACCTAACCTAACCTAACCTAACCTAACCTAACCTAACCTAACCTAACCTAACCTAACCTAACCTAACCTAACCTAACCTAACCTAACCTAACCTAACCTAACCTAACCTAACCTAACCTAACCTAACCTAACCTAACCTAACCTAACCTAACCTAACCTAACCTAACCTAACCTAACCTAACCTAACCTAACCTAACCTAACCTAACCTAACCTAACCTAACCTAACCTAACCTAACCTAACCTAACCTAACCTAACCTAACCTAACCTAACCTAACCTAACCTAACCTAACCTAACCTAACCTAACCTAACCTAACCTAACCTAACCTAACCTAACCTAACCTAACCTAACCTAACCTAACCTAACCTAACCTAACCTTTTTTTTTTTTTTTTTACGTGGGAAAATCCTGCATAGGATACACCTCCCGCTGTCGGGGGACAACGAGAGGGTTATGCCGGACTCTTACCGGCTAAAAACCCACGGCCGCATCAGCGCGTATGTGAACAGGGTCCCGGGGTTGCGTAAGCATGCTCCGCAACCCTGTCCACGCGCCCGAGTCTCCCATAGATGTTAAAACGGGGACTCTCATCTCGGAAAGACAGAAAACTTGTCTCTCCACGCTTCTCGAATGAAGCGGCGGCAAAACCGTGCTTCACCTACACGGGCCTTCAGTAAGTGGCGACGGACGCCCCCGCGTCCGCCACCTGAAGGTTCATCAGGGAGGCATAGGGTGAGGGAAGTTAGCACCTCTCCTACCTCTGCGTCCTGTTCTGCCTACTCTGTTCGTCAGAGCCGTAGGCTCTCTTTCTCTAACTCTCTCTGCTACTTCTTTCTGTGATATAACATCTTCGCAGAAAGAGAGAACCGCATTCCATGATCTCTCATCTCTTATCATAGCTCGTACCAAAGACTGCAGGGAGATGTTTGCTCCTATTACTGCGCCTAGTTCTGCTCGCTGATTATTCCATGCTGGGCATTCCTCCACCGTGTGTTTTACAGTGTCCAAGTCACAGGTATCACAATGGTGACACTTACTCGTTGGCTCCCGTCTAGCTATTTGGCACAGATATTTGCCAAAACATCCATGGCCAGTTAACACCTGAGTTAGACGAAATGTGAGCTGTCCGAACTTCCTGCCCATCCACTCTTTCATGACCGGGCGAATCGCTTCAATTGTTATTAAGCCAGCGCTTGGAGTAGCTGTTTTCTCCCACCAAATTTGTATTACAGTTTGCTGCAGTTGCAACCTGTGCTCTTCCTTTTCTCTTTCTGTGATCCTCTGTCCCTGGGCGATTTTTCCTGATCGCCACTCATACATGGCCGCTAACGCTAGGGCTACCAACTCCCACGGTGGGGAGCTTGCCAGCAGGCACGCCGCATCGTAAGAGATAGTACGATAACCGCGGATAACTCTGACAGCCATGATCCTTTGCAACTTGCGCAAAATAGCAACGTTGTGTGGTGTCAGGGCTTCGTGCCATACTGGAGCTCCATATAGTGCCATCGACCTCACTACCCCTGAATACAGGGAGCGACAGCTAGGACCAGCACCTCCGATATTGGGTAGAAGGCCCGCAAGAGCAGTGGCACTCCGCATGACCTTAGGGGCCAAATAACAAAAATGTTCAGAGAATGTCCACCTGCTATCTAGGACAACACCTAGATATTTCATTTTAGAGCCGATATTTATTCGAACTCCGCCAATAACTATGTGGGTATCAGGAGGGGGCGCATTGCGGGGACCATGAAAGCAGATACCTTCAGTCTTGCCAAGCGCCACTTCCAGTCCCAACGCCCTAATCCTTGAAACAACTTGTGACACGCTTGCAGTCACCAACCGAATTGCCTCTCTGAGCGTGTCACCGCGCGCCGTTACCAGTGTGTCGTCAGCATAACATGTCAATGCAGCGCCAGGCAAAAGAACTCCTCGCAGTACCCAATCGTAAGCGATGTTCCACAAGAACGGGCCAAGCACTGATCCCTGTGGAACACCGCACGACATCTCCCTTTGGTGGGTACTTACATTCTGCCCGACGTACATGACGTGCCGGTCCTGCAAGTAGGACCCGATAATCTGATACAAATAATGAGGTACCTTGTGGTGCCTTAGTGCCATCTTAATGCATTCCCAGGGGATGCTGTTGAACGCGTTGGCAATGTCTAACGACACTGCCAACAGCACTCCACCGTGGGAAACCGCAGCATCCGAGAGGGCCTTAACGCGAAGAATCGCGTCAATCGTTGAACGGCCCTCCCGGAAACCATACTGCACCTCAGACAAATCTGGTCCCAACCTACTCATATGTTTGACTAAACGCCGCGCAATAACACGCTCAAAGAGCTTGCCGACTTCGTCGAGAAGAATGATTGGCCTATAGGCCGATGGAGAGTCTGCCGGACGTCCCTGTTTTCTTAAAAGGACAAGGCGGCCCACTTTCCATTGTGAAGGGAAGGTTCCGGACTGCAGACATGCGGTAAAAAGCAGCCTGAGTCGCTCACCTAAAGCCCCCAACGCCAGGACCCAGGCGCGACCCGGAACTCCGTCTGGTCCCGGAGCAGTATTTTTGGCCCGAAGTCGACTCACAGCTATATCCAGCTCTGCTTCGGAGACATGGGGAACCTCAACTCTGTCGTCTTGCCCTTGTAATGTGTAAGGAGCCACATATGGTGGTGTGTAGGCTGTTCGCCGTGGGAATAAGGTGGATAGTATGTTCTCCAATATCCGTGGTTGAAGACTCTCCGTGATTGGAGGCGCCCAGGGGCGCATGAAACCTAACACCATTCGATAGGGGCGCCCCCACGGATCATTATTGAGAGTCTCCAACAGTTGCTCTCTCGCTAGGGTTTTTGCTCTCCTAATTGCAATCTGCAGAGTCTTTTTCGCCTCCCTATATAATTGATAGAGTTGTGCCTCGACAGTTGCGTCCCGGCCTAACCGCAGCCGACGATGCCTCTGAAGGCGACGCCTCGCACTAACGCACGAAGCACGCAACCCCGCTATTTCTCGCGTCCACCAATATACTCTTCGTTTAGGCGGTTGTGGTCTAATACGAGGCATTGCAGCATCACATATCCGCACCATGGTGTCGCGGAACCAACTCACTTCTGCCACAACATCCACAACTTCATTCGGCTGCGGTGGCCACGACGCAACTATAGAAGCCTCCACCAGCAGGTCTTCATTTAGGCGCTTGACTGCCCATCTAGGTGACAATGGACGAACTGGATTACTTGGGACTGGAGTCATAGGTGAACAACCTATGTTAAATCTGATGTACATGTGATCTGAAAGTGACTCCACCTCTTCGACCACTCTCCAGTCCTGAATTCTACTCGCAACGACAGGGTTAGCGAAGGTGATATCAACAATGGACCCCCCATGCTGCCGCACACAAGTATTCACCGACCCTTGGTTAACAACAGCGAGGCCGGTTATAATTGTCCATTCTTGTAGTGCCCTACCCCGAGCATCTGTGACGGGAGAACCCCACGCCGATGATTTGGCATTGAAATCTCCCGCCACAAGAACGGGGCAAGACGGATTCTGTCCGATAAAGGCCCCGATTTCATCAAGGAAATCTTCAAAATCCGCTAATACCGTATTCGGGGAAGAGTACACCCCGACTATAGTAATTTCCCCCCACTGCACTGCAACAAAACCTGAGCCTCTACGTTTAACAGTCAGCATTGGAGCACCTACAATAGCTGAAGAAATGATGGCAACTGTACCTGTAAGGTCCCCTACCCAGTTATCCCGAGGAGGGATAAAGTAGGGCTCGGCTACTACCGACACATGTATCGACCACTCGGCCATAGACTGGATCAAAAGGTCCTGTGCCACAGCCGAGTGGTTGATATTCGCCTGTAAAACCCTATAGGCCATATTGATCAAATAGTCAGATCCATAACCACCTCCTCCTCAGGCCTCTTAGAGGCACTGGGTACATTGTCATGTCCAGGTTGTCTTTGTCCCAGAGATTTCTTGGATGCTTTGCCTTTTTTATTTAAGGAGCGCACACAAGAATTACTCCCCAATCTGTGTTCGGCCGGTCGCTTAGCGTCCGCACATAACGCACAGTATGGAGCTGCTAAGCACTCAGCGGCCTTGTGGCCAGTTTTGCTACAGCGATAGCACTGCCCGCTGCGATCGACTTCTCTAGTGCAGCGTTGCATGACATGCCCTGTTTCCAAGCATCGGAAACATCGTTTCGTTCTGGGCTGCAACAATTTTACTTGCACCGCAACCCACCCTAACAGAAGCCTTTTCTCTTGGGCCACCTTCTTTGCAGCTGCCACAGGGCAGCGCACCCATGCAGTGAAGGAACCATATGGGGCACGGCGGATTTCGCCTACCTTTATTTGGTTCACAGAGCAGCCTCCCTTAGCTGCCAACGCAGCAGCTACTTCCTCTGCAGTAGTAGCGTCGTCCAGACCTATAAGACGCAAGTCTGCACATTTAGTGGGCCTGGATACATGAACCATTCCTCTGCCAAACATCGTATCGAGTACCACCACCAGGTTCTCAGCTAGCCGATCAGCTTTTTCAGAGCTCTCAGCACCAGGTATCTCTAAAATACGAGATCCAGTCGCAGTCTCCTTAACCTTAATGAAGGGTATTTCTAAGCTTGCCACGTCAGCTTTTTCTTTAGCCACCGTTACTACCTTCTTGTAATCAACCCCACTTTCTATCGCTCCTGGCTGAATGGTGAGCACAATGGCTGAGGAGCGAGGAACCACCAATTTGGCCGGGTTCAGCTTGGTAGGTGTAGTCTTCTTTTTTTTCCCATTCTTATTCGCACCACGTTTTACCACTTTAACCCATTCACCCTCTAATGGCGCAGGTAATGGTTGAGAAGAACGTTGCTGCGATCTGGCTACCTCAGCCTCCTTGGCAGCCATGCTCTTCTTTTTATTCTTCTTCTGGTTCGCATCGGGACGAATCTGAACCAGTGGAGGAGCGGCGTTTTCAGTGTCTGCCCGAAGTGGAGGGCGGATGCGTTTCTCCGGAGGAAGCCGTTCCTCTATTGCATCAAAGCGTGCATTAAACATTCCTCCCACTTGAAGAGAAACTGCACGCACAATCTCTTCCACAACTGCTGATGATGCCAAAGTATGGTCAGCCTTTCCCACTGAAACACGTGGCTGAGGCAGTGGCGGAAACTCCTCCCGCGTCCTTGCCAATCTTTTGGATGCTGGTTGAGAGGCAGACTCCGTAACGGCAGGTATGGGCACAGGCTCCGGACAGTGGGGCTTAGCCAACTCTGCCCTTAACTCCGCTAGTTCCTTGCGAAGCTCTGATAATTCCTCCGCCTGCTTGGAGTATCTCCCCTCCAAACTCATGTAGGCAGCCTGTACCCTCTCTAACTCTTCCGTAGTAGTGCGGCTGCTAAGTTCCCTAACCGCGGCCACGATGGACGCCGCTGCCTCCTTAAGGGCCTTCTGGAACGTGCCCTTGAGGTTTTGGGATTTTTGGGCAACTTTGAGGATAACCTCTACGTCGCCTAGAATCCTCTTATTTAGTTGGCACAAAAGTTCTTCCTCGGGTACAGGTCCAGCAATTTCTTTCGATGCGCGCTCGAGCCGTGCGCGCGTAGCTAGATCGGCCACCTCCTCCTCGGCCGAGAGACGAAGTTCATCCTCTTTAAGTTTGAGGTACTGCGCCTTGATCTTAGCCAGTCCTACATATTCTCCAGTAGTCGGAGGGCGTCCTCTACCTCTCTTGGATGTAGAAGACCTTGTTGATGTATTAGGTTCCTCACCAGAACCCGAACCCTCTGCCTGTGTTCCCACTGGTGAGTCAGGTTTTCGCTTCCGGAAAAACCTGCCCATATAAGGAGACGATCTGCCATCCGCAGAACCTACAGTCTCCATCGTACCTCCACTGCTGTCACTCGCATCTGACAAACATTCGACTGAAAGTCGATCGAGCGACGGGATCCTTTCTAAAATCACCTTCGGTGATAAATCGGTTGTCCATGTGTTCGCATAAGTCGTGGGAATACTCGAATCTTGCAACAAGTTGCCCCCCCCAGAAAACGTGGGGCAGCCCGGGCTAGGCCCGGGGAGGGATTCTCCAGCTCCTAAGGAGCTGGTACCCTCCTGGGGTAGTGTATTTTTTACTGTTGCACTCTCCATTATAGTTTGTTCTTTCGGAATCCATTTTCGCGCCAGGGTCATCGTTTTAAAATCTAATTCGTGCAAAAATTTGCCCTCCCCAGAAAACGAGGGGCAGCCCGGGCTAAGCCCGGGGAGGGATTCTCCAGCTCCGGTGGAGCTGGTACCCTCCTGGGGTAGTTTCTTTATTTTCGCACTCTCCATCGTCTTTAACTCCTCCTCCAGTTCGCAGTACGCCTGCCGGGCCTGGTATGAAAACAACCAGACCCGCCAGCCGCTGTCCGGAACTGGGCCCTTGGGACTCAAATTGAGTCCTCATCGGCCCCAGCCCGGTACTGGGTGCGCTGCTCACACGCCGCACCCAGGAGTTTTTTACGGCTCTCCAGCCAACGCTCCATCCGCTGTTCCCTCTACTACGTAGAGGGATACTAGGAGGAGCGTGTGTGTCAGGGGATCAGCCGCCAGCCAGAGGGCCGACGTTGCCCGGGGTGCACCACGAGGAGGTTCCCTGACATTGCACCCCAACCTAACCTAACCTAACCTAACCTAACCTAACCTAACCTAACCTAACCTAACCTAACCTAACCTAACCTAACCTAACCTAACCTTTTTTTTTTTTTTTTTTTTTTTTTTTTTAACGTGGAGGAACCCTTCATGGGTACACACCCGCCCGGGGGGACGAGTGGTTATGTGAGACTCCTACTCACTAAACCTCCACGGTGTACCATCCGCCGCCTTAACGGGGCGACGCGGGCTTCGCACTTGGCATTCGAACCTAACCTAACCTAACCTAACCTAACCTAACCTAACCTAACCTAACCTAACCTAACCTAACCTAACCTAACCTAACCTAACCTAACCTAACCTAACCTAACCTAACCTAACCTAACCTAACCTAACCTAACCTAACCTAACCTAACCTAACCTAACCTAACCTAACCTAACCTAACCTAACCTAACCTAACCTAACCTAACCTAACCTAACCTAACCTAACCTAACCTAACCTAACCTAACCTAACCTAACCTAACCTAACCTAACCTAACCTAACCTAACCTAACCTAACCTAACCTAACCTAACCTAACCTAACCTAACCTAACCTAACCTAACCTAACCTAACCTAACCTAACCTAACCTAACCTAACCTAACCTAACCTAACCTAACCTAACCTAACCTAACCTAACCTAACCTAACCTAACCTAACCTAACCTAACCTAACCTAACCTAACCTAACCTAACCTAACCTAACCTAACCTAACCTAACCTAACCTAACCTAACCTAACCTAACCTAACCTAACCTAACCTAACCTAACCTAACCTAACCTAACCTAACCTAACCTAACCTAACCTAACCTAACCTAACCTAACCTAACCTAACCTAACCTAACCTAACCTAACCTAACCTAACCTAACCTAACCTAACCTAACCTAACCTAACCTAACCTAACCTAACCTAACCTAACCTAACCTAACCTAACCTAACCTAACCTAACCTAACCTAACCTAACCTAACCTAACCTAACCTAACCTAACCTAACCTAACCTAACCTAACCTAACCTAACCTAACCTAACCTAACCTAACCTAACCTAACCTAACCTAACCTAACCTAACCTAACCTAACCTAACCTAACCTAACCTAACCTAACCTAACCTAACCTAACCTAACCTAACCTAACCTAACCTAACCTAACCTAACCTAACCTAACCTAACCTAACCTAACCTAACCTAACCTAACCTAACCTAACCTAACCTAACCTAACCTAACCTAACCTAACCTAACCTAACCTAACCTAACCTAACCTAACCTAACCTAACCTAACCTAACCTAACCTAACCTAACCTAACCTAACCTAACCTAACCTAACCTAACCTAACCTAACCTAACCTAACCTAACCTAACCTAACCTAACCTAACCTAACCTAACCTAACCTAACCTAACCTAACCTAACCTAACCTAACCTAACCTAACCTAACCTAACCTAACCTAACCTAACCTAACCTAACCTAACCTAACCTAACCTAACCTAACCTAACCTAACCTAACCTAACCTAACCTAACCTAACCTAACCTAACCTAACCTAACCTAACCTAACCTAACCTAACCTAACCTAACCTAACCTAACCTAACCTAACCTAACCTAACCTAACCTAACCTAACCTAACCTAACCTAACCTAACCTAACCTAACCTAACCTAACCTAACCTAACCTAACCTAACCTAACCTAACCTAACCTAACCTAACCTAACCTAACCTAACCTAACCTAACCTAACCTAACCTAACCTAACCTAACCTAACCTAACCTAACCTAACCTAACCTAACCTAACCTAACCTAACCTAACCTAACCTAACCTAACCTAACCTAACCTAACCTAACCTAACCTAACCTAACCTAACCTAACCTAACCTAACCTAACCTAACCTAACCTAACCTAACCTAACCTAACCTAACCTAACCTAACCTAACCTAACCTAACCTAACCTAACCTAACCTAACCTAACCTAACCTAACCTAACCTAACCTAACCTAACCTAACCTAACCTAACCTAACCTAACCTAACCTAACCTAACCTAACCTAACCTAACCTAACCTAACCTAACCTAACCTAACCTAACCTAACCTAACCTAACCTAACCTAACCTAACCTAACCTAACCTAACCTAACCTAACCTAACCTAACCTAACCTAACCTAACCTAACCTAACCTAACCTAACCTAACCTAACCTAACCTAACCTAACCTAACCTAACCTAACCTAACCTAACCTAACCTAACCTAACCTAACCTAACCTAACCTAACCTAACCTAACCTAACCTAACCTAACCTAACCTAACCTAACCTAACCTAACCTAACCTAACCTAACCTAACCTAACCTAACCTAACCTAACCTAACCTAACCTAACCTAACCTAACCTAACCTAACCTAACCTAACCTAACCTAACCTAACCTAACCTAACCTAACCTAACCTAACCTAACCTAACCTAACCTAACCTAACCTAACCTAACCTAACCTAACCTAACCTAACCTAACCTAACCTAACCTAACCTAACCTAACCTAACCTAACCTAACCTAACCTAACCTAACCTAACCTAACCTAACCTAACCTAACCTAACCTAACCTAACCTAACCTAACCTAACCTAACCTAACCTAACCTAACCTAACCTAACCTAACCTAACCTAACCTAACCTAACCTAACCTAACCTAACCTAACCTAACCTAACCTAACCTAACCTAACCTAACCTAACCTAACCTAACCTAACCTAACCTAACCTAACCTAACCTAACCTAACCTAACCTAACCTAACCTAACCTAACCTAACCTAACCTAACCTAACCTAACCTAACCTAACCTAACCTAACCTAACCTAACCTAACCTAACCTAACCTAACCTAACCTAACCTAACCTAACCTAACCTAACCTAACCTAACCTAACCTAACCTAACCTAACCTAACCTAACCTAACCTAACCTAACCTAACCTAACCTAACCTAACCTAACCTAACCTAACCTAACCTAACCTAACCTAACCTAACCTAACCTAACCTAACCTAACCTAACCTAACCTAACCTAACCTAACCTAACCTAACCTAACCTAACCTAACCTAACCTAACCTAACCTAACCTAACCTAACCTAACCTAACCTAACCTAACCTAACCTAACCTAACCTAACCTAACCTAACCTAACCTAACCTAACCTAACCTAACCTAACCTAACCTAACCTAACCTAACCTAACCTAACCTAACCTAACCTAACCTAACCTAACCTAACCTAACCTAACCTAACCTAACCTAACCTAACCTAACCTAACCTAACCTAACCTAACCTAACCTAACCTAACCTAACCTAACCTAACCTAACCTAACCTAACCTAACCTAACCTAACCTAACCTAACCTAACCTAACCTAACCTAACCTAACCTAACCTAACCTAACCTAACCTAACCTAACCTAACCTAACCTAACCTAACCTAACCTAACCTAACCTAACCTAACCTAACCTAACCTAACCTAACCTAACCTAACCTAACCTAACCTAACCTAACCTAACCTAACCTAACCTAACCTAACCTAACCTAACCTAACCTAACCTAACCTAACCTAACCTAACCTAACCTAACCTAACCTAACCTAACCTAACCTAACCTAACCTAACCTAACCTAACCTAACCTAACCTAACCTAACCTAACCTAACCTAACCTAACCTAACCTAACCTAACCTAACCTAACCTAACCTAACCTAACCTAACCTAACCTAACCTAACCTAACCTAACCTAACCTAACCTAACCTAACCTAACCTAACCTAACCTAACCTAACCTAACCTAACCTAACCTAACCTAACCTAACCTAACCTAACCTAACCTAACCTAACCTAACCTAACCTAACCTAACCTAACCTAACCTAACCTAACCTAACCTAACCTAACCTAACCTAACCTAACCTAACCTAACCTAACCTAACCTAACCTAACCTAACCTAACCTAACCTAACCTAACCTAACCTAACCTAACCTAACCTAACCTAACCTAACCTAACCTAACCTAACCTAACCTAACCTAACCTAACCTAACCTAACCTAACCTAACCTAACCTAACCTAACCTAACCTAACCTAACCTAACCTAACCTAACCTAACCTAACCTAACCTAACCTAACCTAACCTAACCTAACCTAACCTAACCTAACCTAACCTAACCTAACCTTTTTTTTTTTTTTTTTTAACGCTGGGAAATCCTGCATGGATCCAGCCCCTCGCTCGGGGGAGCAAGAGGGGTATGTCAGACTCTTACTGACTAAAACCCAGCGGTGTACCATCGGCCGCCAAAGTGGGCGAAACGGGGTAGCGGTTGCATTCACCGCGTCGCCCGGCGGCCGGCCCCAACGGGCCCCGGCGCTAAAGAGAGACAGTCTGGTACAACCCCAACTGTCTCCCAGACGGCTGAACCAGTGCAATGGGAAGATGGGCCCCCCGACCCATCTCCCCTTGGTTCAGCTAGGGTAGAGGGAAGAGGCAAAAAGCGCCTCCTCCTATCACCCAACGTCTACGCTAGACCCCTAGGTGGGTCTCTGTGCTGGTGACGGCCTCCCCTTTCTCAAGGGTGGTCTACACTTTGCACCCGCCATAAAGTGCTCTGCCGGCCTCCCGGAATCGGCACACAAGGCGCAGTGTAGCTTTGCAGCTGAGCAATCCCGCGCCTTGTGGCCAAGCAGACCACAACGAAAACAAAGTAGTCCCCGGTCTACCTCCGACTGGCAAACGGGCCGGGTGTGGCCCACGTCTAGGCACTTGAAGCACCTCAGAGGCCCCGCCTTTAGGATGCGGACGCGTGCCACACTCCAACCAATGAGGAGGCGCCCCGCCTTCATCAACGTCCTGGCAGCGGCGACAGGGAGCGTCAGATGGATTGCTCCACTGCCCCTGCCGTATGGACGTATCTCACCAGCCCGAATAAGGGCTGGGTCGCAGCCGCCTTTTGCCGCCACTGCCGCGACTACTTCTTCCTCCGATACGGTGTCGTCCAATCCGACGACACGTATGTGGACCTTCTTCATTGGTCTGGCCACAGTGGCCACGTCCGCCAGCATCTCTTGGGCCACCTTTGCCAGGCCATCAGCCTGCTCACTACCGCGGGCACCAGAGATTTCAATTATCCTCGCACCCGTGGCAGTGGGCCGAAGTGACAGATCCTCTAATTTGAGGTCTGCAAATCCGGCATGTTCCCGTACCCTTAAGAGGGCCGCCTTATAAGACAGTCCACTCGCTAACGCCTCAGGCTGCAGAGTTATAACTACTGCCGCCGAGCGTGGCGCAGATGGGAGCTTGTCTTTTGGCTTAACCCCAGGCGGCTTCCCACGAGGAGTGGGAGCCGTCTTTGTCTCAGCCTTCGACTTTGGACGTTTCCTGCGACGACGGGTCACAGGTGTCCAACCCTCTGCATCCGGTGCCTCAGAAGACGAAGCAGGGGCAGCGGCCGTAGCCGGAAGTGCGGCCCACTCCATCCCTAGAGGACGTTTAGCTGACACCGTGCTCACACTAGCAGCAGCTGGTGTAGGTGCAGCAGGTTTGACCACTGTCTTGGGCCTTGCAGGCTTGGTCGTGGAACCTTGACCAGACCTCTTGTCTGCGGCTAGAGGAGGGCGGACCACTTTGGAAGGCAGGAGACGGTCCTCCAAGGCCTCTAAGCGGGCGGTAACTACCTCCCCCAGAAAAAGCCGGAGAGACCGCTCCATGCTCTCCATGCGTTCCTCCATCACTTCTAGCACAGATCGTACCTGATTTTCAGGCAGCCCGCTTGCATGCTCCATCGGCGGTTGCTGTTCTGGTAGCGGAGGTGGAGCATTTGCATGGCCACGCAAACTGGCGAGCTCCGCCTTCAACTCAGTCACCTCTTCGCGGAGCTTTCGCGTCTCGCGACGAAGGATGAGCGTCTCCTTTTCCACCGTGCGCGTGAGCGCTGTAGCTGTCACCTCCTGAAGGGTTCTGGCTGCCTCCTTTAGTTCCTTTATACACGTACCCTTAAGGTTCCCGGACTTCTTGCACACCATAAGGATAGTGTTAACTCTACTCTCCGCCAGAGCCCTCAGCCTCGCCGGGTCGAGGGTCTCAATATCAAGTGGTGGCTCCTCATCCACCTCCTGATGAGCGTCACCGCGTGGAGTCTGTCCACTGGAAGTAGGCTGCTCTGAGCCTACTACGACGTCTTCCACTGGAAGTAATGTTCCGTCCTTTGCCACAGGGACACTCTTTGATCTAACAGAGTCGCCCAAGTTGCGTGACTTGCCCCTCCGGGCCGTCGTGATCTTACTGGGAGAGGCTTCCACCCCGCTCCCACCGGCCCCATCAACCAAAATTGACCGCTTCCTACAGTCAGCACCCAAAGTCACTGAACTACCGGAGCTTTCGGCCCAGTGCTTCACTGCAAATTTGTCAAGCGCCGGGTTCCGCTCCAATACTACCGCAGGCATGTCAGTTGTCCGTTGAGAATTTGCCATGGTCGTCACTTTAGAATTATCAGTCGTCCTAGTTCTAGCCAAAGTCGTTATAATTGGTTTCGAATCAAGCAAAACTTTGCCCCCCCCAGACACGGTGGGGCAGCCCGAGCTAGGCTCGGGGAGGGATTCTCCAGCAGAGCTGGTACCCTCCTGGGGTAATACACTTTTTAATTTTGCAAATTCCATCTTCATGTTATTCACCGTCAAGTTTGCGGTACGCCTGCCGGGACCGGTATGAAACAACCGATCCCGCCAGCCGCTGTCCGGAACTGGGCCCTTGGGGCTCAAACTGAGCCCTCATCGGCCCCAGCCCGGTACTGGGTGCGCCGCGCACATGCCACACCCAGGAGTTTTAAGGCTCTCCAGCCGGCGCTCCTCCATAGTTCCCTCTGATAAGCAGAGGGATACATGGAGGAGCGCGTCAGGTATCAGCCGCCGACCAGAGTGGTCGACGTTGCCCGGGGTGCACCACGGGGAGGTTCCTGACATCGCACCCCAACCTAACCTAACCTAACCTAACCTAACCTAACCTAACCTAACCTAACCTAACCTAACCTAACCTAACCTAACCTAACCTAACCTAACCTAACCTAACCTAACCTAACCTAACCTAACCTAACCTAACCTAACCTAACCTAACCTAACCTAACCTAACCTAACCTAACCTAACCTAACCTAACCTAACCTAACCTAACCTAACCTAACCTAACCTAACCTAACCTAACCTAACCTAACCTAACCTAACCTAACCTAACCTAACCTAACCTAACCTAACCTAACCTAACCTAACCTAACCTAACCTAACCTAACCTAACCTAACCTAACCTAACCTAACCTAACCTAACCTAACCTAACCTAACCTAACCTAACCTAACCTAACCTAACCTAACCTAACCTAACCTAACCTAACCTAACCTAACCTAACCTAACCTAACCTAACCTAACCTAACCTAACCTAACCTAACCTAACCTAACCTAACCTAACCTAACCTAACCTAACCTAACCTAACCTAACCTAACCTAACCTAACCTAACCTAACCTAACCTAACCTAACCTAACCTAACCTAACCTAACCTAACCTAACCTAACCTAACCTAACCTAACCTAACCTAACCTAACCTAACCTAACCTAACCTAACCTAACCTAACCTAACCTAACCTAACCTAACCTAACCTAACCTAACCTAACCTAACCTAACCTAACCTAACCTAACCTAACCTAACCTAACCTAACCTAACCTAACCTAACCTAACCTAACCTAACCTAACCTAACCTAACCTAACCTAACCTAACCTAACCTAACCTAACCTAACCTAACCTAACCTAACCTAACCTAACCTAACCTAACCTAACCTAACCTAACCTAACCTAACCTAACCTAACCTAACCTAACCTAACCTAACCTAACCTAACCTAACCTAACCTAACCTAACCTAACCTAACCTAACCTAACCTAACCTAACCTAACCTAACCTAACCTAACCTAACCTAACCTAACCTAACCTAACCTAACCTAACCTAACCTAACCTAACCTAACCTAACCTAACCTAACCTAACCTAACCTAACCTAACCTAACCTAACCTAACCTAACCTAACCTAACCTAACCTAACCTAACCTAACCTAACCTAACCTAACCTAACCTAACCTAACCTAACCTAACCTAACCTAACCTAACCTAACCTAACCTAACCTAACCTAACCTAACCTAACCTAACCTAACCTAACCTAACCTAACCTAACCTAACCTAACCTAACCTAACCTAACCTAACCTAACCTAACCTAACCTAACCTAACCTAACCTAACCTAACCTAACCTAACCTAACCTAACCTAACCTAACCTAACCTAACCTAACCTAACCTAACCTAACCTAACCTAACCTAACCTAACCTAACCTAACCTAACCTAACCTAACCTAACCTAACCTAACCTAACCTAACCTAACCTAACCTAACCTAACCTAACCTAACCTAACCTAACCTAACCTAACCTAACCTAACCTAACCTAACCTAACCTAACCTAACCTAACCTAACCTAACCTAACCTAACCTAACCTAACCTAACCTAACCTAACCTAACCTAACCTAACCTAACCTAACCTAACCTAACCTAACCTAACCTAACCTAACCTAACCTAACCTAACCTAACCTAACCTAACCTAACCTAACCTAACCTAACCTAACCTAACCTAACCTAACCTAACCTAACCTAACCTAACCTAACCTAACCTAACCTAACCTAACCTAACCTAACCTAACCTAACCTAACCTAACCTAACCTAACCTAACCTAACCTAACCTAACCTAACCTAACCTAACCTAACCTAACCTAACCTAACCTAACCTAACCTAACCTAACCTAACCTAACCTAACCTAACCTAACCTAACCTAACCTAACCTAACCTAACCTAACCTAACCTAACCTAACCTAACCTAACCTAACCTAACCTAACCTAACCTAACCTAACCTAACCTAACCTAACCTAACCTAACCTAACCTAACCTAACCTAACCTAACCTAACCTAACCTAACCTAACCTAACCTAACCTAACCTAACCTAACCTAACCTAACCTAACCTAACCTAACCTAACCTAACCTAACCTAACCTAACCTAACCTAACCTAACCTAACCTAACCTAACCTAACCTAACCTAACCTAACCTAACCTAACCTAACCTAACCTAACCTAACCTAACCTAACCTAACCTAACCTAACCTAACCTAACCTAACCTAACCTAACCTAACCTAACCTAACCTAACCTAACCTAACCTAACCTAACCTAACCTAACCTAACCTAACCTAACCTAACCTAACCTAACCTAACCTAACCTAACCTAACCTAACCTAACCTAACCTAACCTAACCTAACCTAACCTAACCTAACCTAACCTAACCTAACCTAACCTAACCTAACCTAACCTAACCTAACCTAACCTAACCTAACCTAACCTAACCTAACCTAACCTAACCTAACCTAACCTAACCTAACCTAACCTAACCTAACCTAACCTAACCTAACCTAACCTAACCTAACCTAACCTAACCTAACCTAACCTAACCTAACCTAACCTAACCTAACCTAACCTAACCTAACCTAACCTAACCTAACCTAACCTAACCTAACCTAACCTAACCTAACCTAACCTAACCTAACCTAACCTAACCTAACCTAACCTAACCTAACCTAACCTAACCTAACCTAACCTAACCTAACCTAACCTAACCTAACCTAACCTAACCTAACCTAACCTAACCTAACCTAACCTAACCTAACCTAACCTAACCTAACCTAACCTAACCTAACCTAACCTAACCTAACCTAACCTAACCTAACCTAACCTAACCTAACCTAACCTAACCTAACCTAACCTAACCTAACCTAACCTAACCTAACCTAACCTAACCTAACCTAACCTAACCTAACCTAACCTAACCTAACCTAACCTAACCTAACCTAACCTAACCTAACCTAACCTAACCTAACCTAACCTAACCTAACCTAACCTAACCTAACCTAACCTAACCTAACCTAACCTAACCTAACCTAACCTAACCTAACCTAACCTAACCTAACCTAACCTAACCTAACCTAACCTAACCTAACCTAACCTAACCTAACCTAACCTAACCTAACCTAACCTAACCTAACCTAACCTAACCTAACCTAACCTAACCTAACCTAACCTAACCTAACCTAACCTAACCTAACCTAACCTAACCTAACCTAACCTAACCTAACCTAACCTAACCTAACCTAACCTAACCTAACCTAACCTAACCTAACCTAACCTAACCTAACCTAACCTAACCTAACCTAACCTAACCTAACCTAACCTAACCTAACCTAACCTAACCTAACCTAACCTAACCTAACCTAACCTAACCTAACCTAACCTAACCTAACCTAACCTAACCTAACCTAACCTAACCTAACCTAACCTAACCTAACCTAACCTAACCTAACCTAACCTAACCTAACCTAACCTAACCTAACCTAACCTAACCTAACCTAACCTAACCTAACCTAACCTAACCTAACCTAACCTAACCTAACCTAACCTAACCTAACCTAACCTAACCTTTTTTTTTTTTTTTTTTTTTTAACGTGGAGGAACCCTTCATGGGTACACACCCGCCCGGGGGGACGAGTGGTTATGTGAGACTCCTACTCACTAAACCTCCACGGTGTACCATCCGCCGCCTTAACGGGGCGACGCGGGCTTCGCACTTGGCATTCGAACCTAACCTAACCTAACCTAACCTAACCTAACCTAACCTAACCTAACCTAACCTAACCTAACCTAACCTAACCTAACCTAACCTAACCTAACCTAACCTAACCTAACCTAACCTAACCTAACCTAACCTAACCTAACCTAACCTAACCTAACCTAACCTAACCTAACCTAACCTAACCTAACCTAACCTAACCTAACCTAACCTAACCTAACCTAACCTAACCTAACCTAACCTAACCTAACCTAACCTAACCTAACCTAACCTAACCTAACCTAACCTAACCTAACCTAACCTAACCTAACCTAACCTAACCTAACCTAACCTAACCTAACCTAACCTAACCTAACCTAACCTAACCTAACCTAACCTAACCTAACCTAACCTAACCTAACCTAACCTAACCTAACCTAACCTAACCTAACCTAACCTAACCTAACCTAACCTAACCTAACCTAACCTAACCTAACCTAACCTAACCTAACCTAACCTAACCTAACCTAACCTAACCTAACCTAACCTAACCTAACCTAACCTAACCTAACCTAACCTAACCTAACCTAACCTAACCTAACCTAACCTAACCTAACCTAACCTAACCTAACCTAACCTAACCTAACCTAACCTAACCTAACCTAACCTAACCTAACCTAACCTAACCTAACCTAACCTAACCTAACCTAACCTAACCTAACCTAACCTAACCTAACCTAACCTAACCTAACCTAACCTAACCTAACCTAACCTAACCTAACCTAACCTAACCTAACCTAACCTAACCTAACCTAACCTAACCTAACCTAACCTAACCTAACCTAACCTAACCTAACCTAACCTAACCTAACCTAACCTAACCTAACCTAACCTAACCTAACCTAACCTAACCTAACCTAACCTAACCTAACCTAACCTAACCTAACCTAACCTAACCTAACCTAACCTAACCTAACCTAACCTAACCTAACCTAACCTAACCTAACCTAACCTAACCTAACCTAACCTAACCTAACCTAACCTAACCTAACCTAACTAACCTAACCTAACCTAACCTAACCTAACCTAACCTAACCTAACCTAACCTAACCTAACCTAACCTAACCTAACCTAACCTAACCTAACCTAACCTAACCTAACCTAACCTAACCTAACCTAACCTAACCTAACCTAACCTAACCTAACCTAACCTAACCTAACCTAACCTAACCTAACCTAACCTAACCTAACCTAACCTAACCTAACCTAACCTAACCTAACCTAACCTAACCTAACCTAACCTAACCTAACCTAACCTAACCTAACCTAACCTAACCTAACCTAACCTAACCTAACCTAACCTAACCTAACCTAACCTAACCTAACCTAACCTAACCTAACCTAACCTAACCTAACCTAACCTAACCTAACCTAACCTAACCTAACCTAACCTAACCTAACCTAACCTAACCTAACCTAACCTAACCTAACCTAACCTAACCTAACCTAACCTAACCTAACCTAACCTAACCTAACCTAACCTAACCTAACCTAACCTAACCTAACCTAACCTAACCTAACCTAACCTAACCTAACCTAACCTAACCTAACCTAACCTAACCTAACCTAACCTAACCTAACCTAACCTAACCTAACCTAACCTAACCTAACCTAACCTAACCTAACCTAACCTAACCTAACCTAACCTAACCTAACCTAACCTAACCTAACCTAACCTAACCTAACCTAACCTAACCTAACCTAACCTAACCTAACCTAACCTAACCTAACCTAACCTAACCTAACCTAACCTAACCTAACCTAACCTAACCTAACCTAACCTAACCTAACCTAACCTAACCTAACCTAACCTAACCTAACCTAACCTAACCTAACCTAACCTAACCTAACCTAACCTAACCTAACCTAACCTAACCTAACCTAACCTAACCTAACCTAACCTAACCTAACCTAACCTAACCTAACCTAACCTAACCTAACCTAACCTAACCTAACCTAACCTAACCTAACCTAACCTAACCTAACCTAACCTAACCTAACCTAACCTAACCTAACCTAACCTAACCTAACCTAACCTAACCTAACCTAACCTAACCTAACCTAACCTAACCTAACCTAACCTAACCTAACCTAACCTAACCTAACCTAACCTAACCTAACCTAACCTAACCTAACCTAACCTAACCTAACCTAACCTAACCTAACCTAACCTAACCTAACCTAACCTAACCTAACCTAACCTAACCTAACCTAACCTAACCTAACCTAACCTAACCTAACCTAACCTAACCTAACCTAACCTAACCTAACCTAACCTAACCTAACCTAACCTAACCTAACCTAACCTAACCTAACCTAACCTAACCTAACCTAACCTAACCTAACCTAACCTAACCTAACCTAACCTAACCTAACCTAACCTAACCTAACCTAACCTAACCTAACCTAACCTAACCTAACCTAACCTAACCTAACCTAACCTAACCTAACCTAACCTAACCTAACCTAACCTAACCTAACCTAACCTAACCTAACCTAACCTAACCTAACCTAACCTAACCTAACCTAACCTAACCTAACCTAACCTAACCTAACCTAACCTAACCTAACCTAACCTAACCTAACCTAACCTAACCTAACCTAACCTAACCTAACCTAACCTAACCTAACCTAACCTAACCTAACCTAACCTAACCTAACCTAACCTAACCTAACCTAACCTAACCTAACCTAACCTAACCTAACCTAACCTAACCTAACCTAACCTAACCTAACCTAACCTAACCTAACCTAACCTAACCTAACCTAACCTAACCTAACCTAACCTAACCTAACCTAACCTAACCTAACCTAACCTAACCTAACCTAACCTAACCTAACCTAACCTAACCTAACCTAACCTAACCTAACCTAACCTAACCTAACCTAACCTAACCTAACCTAACCTAACCTAACCTAACCTAACCTAACCTAACCTAACCTAACCTAACCTAACCTAACCTAACCTAACCTAACCTAACCTAACCTAACCTAACCTAACCTAACCTAACCTAACCTAACCTAACCTAACCTAACCTAACCTAACCTAACCTAACCTAACCTAACCTAACCTAACCTAACCTAACCTAACCTAACCTAACCTAACCTAACCTAACCTAACCTAACCTAACCTAACCTAACCTAACCTAACCTAACCTAACCTAACCTAACCTAACCTAACCTAACCTAACCTAACCTAACCTAACCTAACCTAACCTAACCTAACCTAACCTAACCTAACCTAACCTAACCTAACCTAACCTAACCTAACCTAACCTAACCTAACCTAACCTAACCTAACCTAACCTAACCTAACCTAACCTAACCTAACCTAACCTAACCTAACCTAACCTAACCTAACCTAACCTAACCTAACCTAACCTAACCTAACCTAACCTAACCTAACCTAACCTAACCTAACCTAACCTAACCTAACCTAACCTAACCTAACCTAACCTAACCTAACCTAACCTAACCTAACCTAACCTAACCTAACCTAACCTAACCTAACCTAACCTAACCTAACCTAACCTAACCTAACCTAACCTAACCTAACCTAACCTAACCTAACCTAACCTAACCTAACCTAACCTAACCTAACCTAACCTAACCTAACCTAACCTAACCTAACCTAACCTAACCTAACCTAACCTAACCTAACCTAACCTAACCTAACCTAACCTAACCTAACCTAACCTAACCTAACCTAACCTAACCTAACCTAACCTAACCTAACCTAACCTAACCTAACCTAACCTAACCTAACCTAACCTAACCTAACCTAACCTAACCTAACCTAACCTAACCTAACCTAACCTAACCTAACCTAACCTAACCTAACCTAACCTAACCTAACCTAACCTAACCTAACCTAACCTAACCTAACCTAACCTAACCTAACCTAACCTAACCTAACCTAACCTAACCTAACCTAACCTAACCTAACCTAACCTAACCTAACCTAACCTAACCTAACCTAACCTAACCTAACCTAACCTAACCTAACCTAACCTAACCTAACCTAACCTAACCTAACCTAACCTAACCTAACCTAACCTAACCTAACCTAACCTAACCTAACCTAACCTAACCTAACCTAACCTAACCTAACCTAACCTAACCTAACCTAACCTAACCTAACCTAACCTAACCTAACCTAACCTAACCTAACCTAACCTAACCTAACCTAACCTAACCTAACCTAACCTAACCTAACCTAACCTAACCTAACCTAACCTAACCTAACCTAACCTAACCTAACCTAACCTAACCTAACCTAACCTAACCTAACCTAACCTAACCTAACCTAACCTAACCTAACCTAACCTAACCTAACCTAACCTAACCTAACCTAACCTAACCTAACCTAACCTAACCTAACCTAACCTAACCTAACCTAACCTAACCTAACCTAACCTAACCTAACCTAACCTAACCTAACCTAACCTAACCTAACCTAACCTAACCTAACCTAACCTAACCTAACCTAACCTAACCTAACCTAACCTAACCTAACCTAACCTAACCTAACCTAACCTAACCTAACCTAACCTAACCTAACCTAACCTAACCTAACCTAACCTAACCTAACCTAACCTAACCTAACCTAACCTAACCTAACCTAACCTAACCTAACCTAACCTAACCTAACCTAACCTAACCTAACCTAACCTAACCTAACCTAACCTAACCTAACCCAAACATAACCTAACCCAAACATAACCTAACCCAAACATAACCTAACCCAAACATAACCTAACCCAAACATAACCTAACCCAAACATAACCTAACCCAAACATAACCTAACCCAAACATAACCTAACCTAACCCAAACATAACCTAACCCAAACATAACCTAACCCAAACATAACCTAACCCAAACATAACCTAACCCAAACATAACCTAACCCAAACATAACCTAACCCAAACATAACCTAACCCAAACATAGCCTAACCCAAACATAACCTAACCCAAACATAACCTGACCCAAACAAAGAAGACTGTTCCTTGATACATTTTATTGCGACTGACTTCAGTGATTAACACGTTCTCTGCCGACTTTTTTTTTTTTTTTTTTTTTTTTTTTTTTTTTTTTTTTTTTTTTTTTTTTTTTTTTTCTTTTTTTTACTTATATGCCTTTATCTAATGACCAGGCGTATGTTGTTTTTAAATAAAGTCATTTTGAGATATTATTTAGGGTAAAAACGAAGTGTCAGTCAGCACTGACCGACGCGGCGTACGTAGAGAAAATATCGACTTTCCGTTACAGGGAGCCGCGCGGGTCGGGGTGTCGGGTCACCCGCCCTCGCCCCACACGCTCTCAATTTAACACGCGCTCACGCAGTTGACCCCTGTATCTTGAAATAAGACGCCGCGGTGCGCTGTTAGAAGAAAATAGTGTTTGTTTCAAGTTCTATTCATTTTCTACAAGTATTATTATATTCTTATCATGGACGATTTTCCACCGGATTTAGCTGATCAGATGGCAGCATACCAGACCCCATTAAGGAAATCCCTAAAATCGTATAAAAAAAAAAAAAAAAAAAAAAAAAAAACTGGCTTTTGATCTCATTTTGAATGTCGCCATGGTAAACGCTTTAATTTTATATAAAAGTGTCACAATTAAATCCATACCCATTGTAGAGTTTAGAAAAGAAATACTAAAGAGTTTTGTGGAAAAACCTTCAACATCCAGCGCACCATCAGGACGGAAGAAAAAGGCACAAGAAGGAAGCACGTGCTCAGAAGGTGCGTCGGTATTGTGTAGAGTGTTACAAGAAAAATGTGACCACATTTGGGCGTGCAGAGGCGAGAAATAAGACTAAAAAAAGTACCTACTTTTTGTAAGACTTGCTCCTATGAACCTTTTCTATGTGTCGAGTGCTTTGCCAACGTTCATACATAATTTTTATGATTTTTTAAAATATTGTTCAGTTTTATACGGGCAATAACGTCAAGTTTTCCTTTTGATTAGGCTTAATTTTTAGAAATTCGATAGATGTTTTTTTGTTTGTTTTTCAATAAATTTTGGTCTTTGGAAATTGACTTTTTTTTCAAGTCGTATTTTTTTTTTTGAAAAACCAACTTCATTTAGTGTAACTAGAGGGCCATGAGGGTCAATTCATATGGGATTTACTTTGATAGCACTGCCAGACGAGCTGTACCAACGAAACGAAAACCCTCTTAAAACGCGGTCAGACCTGACTGACGCGGCCCGAACGGAAAGTCTAGACGTCAATCAGCACTGACTGACGCGGCCTGAACGAGAAAATGCATTTTTTCCCTTGGCAGAGAACGTGTTAACAAACTTAACTAACTCCAACACATATAAAGTTCTTATATTTCGCTCAGTATTTTTCATTTAGAACAGATTCTATGGAATTTCTGCTCCTGTTTGTCCTTCCTGTATGGAGTAGGTATGATGCGTACACTAACAAAATATTCTCTCAACAGCCTCTCTCTGTCTACCCTGACGCGTACACGAGGGCGTGATAACACTTAGTAATCATAGTTAGACTCCCGATAACGAGATGAGGAATTCCGGCGTTCATTATACTAAAGCTAGTAAAACAGACGCACGTGTCGCGTAGCGTAGTGTAGTAAAGCTGTGGGTTCAGTCCGAGTGTCTACATAGTGTCTAGTTTAGTTCGATGGCGACCACTACCAAGAAGCACGCCGACTTCCTAAGCTCGTCGAGTATCGACAAGCCGGTGAACATATTGCCGGGGATTGGAAATGTCGCTGCGAACAAACTGAAAGCGATCGAAATAGAAACGGTCTGTATCACTAATACAGTATACAATACAAAGTAAGGAGTAATCGCCCCCCGCCGCCCGCCGCGTGCCCCTCGCCGCCCCACGCCATCGCACGCCCGCGTACCAAGTACTTTGCTCTAATTAAATGTATTCATTACAATATCAGACTGACTAACGTACATATGTAACATTTAATTAAAAAATAATAATAAACTGATCACGACGCTTCACCTCGGTCACACCTCATGGGAAGTAACGAGGCCGAGGCGCGAGCTTAGTACACAATCGCTCTGTAAAAACTGATTCCACTGAAACCACTATATTGTATGTGTGAGCAAAAACAGACGCGGGCAGCGAGTTCTACTCGTTCATAGTTCACATAATAAACGAAGTAGCAAAGCGCTTTGTGCGGATAAATGGAACATCGACTACGTATGGATGAAGGTCCAGACGGCGTCTGGTGGTCTAGTCTTGTGATGGAACGGAGAAGGTGGAATTCGTTGGATTTCCAATTCTTTCAGTTGTTTAAACATTAGCCTCAATCAAGCGATCAAAGTTTAATGTGAACATGTGGTTCCAGAACTACACAGAAGTAAGGAAAGTAATTCTAATGAAAATCCTAGAATCAGTTTAAACTCGAAGAACTTATATCAAATGGTACAATAAATACAACTCATTACCCCCACACTCGGTGTCAGCAACATGCGTGCGTGTGTGTGTGCGTGTGTGTTGTGACATAACTAGTTTCGATAAACCTATTCAAGGTTTTGATGTTAAACATCTAATGCAGGGCCGCTCAAACAGTCGCCGCGAGATCTTTCCAAGTCGATCGCCGGAATTATTCCCGAAAAGTTTAAAATACTTTACTTTGAAAGTGTAGCAGCTGCGACCACTCGGACAACGACAGTTGTAGTCTCTATTCTCTAGCTCTAGCTCTAGAACTCTACTCACCGCAGGAATACGTTCAGTCAATAAAGTATCGGGAATGTACGATTTGTTTATGGTTCCAAATTATTATTATTATTTTATTTTTTATTTTTTATTTTTGTTCGTAGGTTGGTACTACCGTTTTTTTATTTTGGCGCGGGCTTTGAGTTGCATCTGCCATTTAGATTAAATACAGTGCAGTTTTTAGTAATATCATATCTAGTGTGTATTGCGAATTTCATAATGGACAAAAAAAAAAAAAAAAAAAACAGGGAGTTGTCTTAAATTTTGCATCGCCAATGGAATTTCGTGTTCAGAGACACTGAAAATGTTCAAGCGTAAAGTGAAGAGATATTTATGCAGGCCGCCATGACAGCGGCGACCGCCTATGGATTTCGATTTCTCGGTGGTCGGGCCAGTGTGTATATTAATATAACCATTTCGAGTTACTTTCGACCCCTTTATAAGACAACAACTATTCGACCTACACACTTGAATTTTTTTATGTTTAAGAACCCACCTTTGAACCCCTATAATTCCACAAATAAACCTATTATAGTTCTGGAGTTATTATGGTCTTGAAAAGTAGCATTTTTATCACGCACTGACTCACATACTCTTCAAAAATCTAGACTAATTCTATGTGACTCAGAAACTTGAAATTTGGTATCAAGGTATATCATTAAGCATATATTACTAACGATATAAAGGAAAAAAACAAAATACTTAAAAAAAAAAAACATAAATCTCGTAAAATTGTGTTTTCATCCTGTCACTGATAGATGGTGCTGTGCCAACTTATATGCACTCGCAATGCGTTTTCTCGATTTATATGGGCACTAGCGGTGTGGCTGAGTGCCTTAAGCGCTCGCCCACAAGCCCGGTGAAACTGTTAAGGTTAAGTATTTTTATTTTACGCACGTTATTGTCATTACATATAGTCTATCAATTGAGGGATACCCATGTGGGAGATTCCGATTTCGACCGTTGCCGCGTTGGCGGAAATCGATGTGTCCCAAGCCCACTACAGTACAATATAGATAAGTTCAAAGCCAGATGTATCAATGAGCAGTAGCGGTGCACACAAACACGTCCGTACAAGGTTCTCGGGTCAAGTTGATCGAGCGCCAGCCGCGACTCGCGAGTGTACCTACGCACTTGACCGATTAGTTATACGAAATTATCGTTTTGTGTGTGAGACTAAGTTCTGAATGAGCAATTTTATCGAAATTGTTGTGTGTTTGCTCGTATAATAAATCGATATAAATACACGTTGTTTAACCAACGCTTTAAACAGTTTGTCATTAACCAATACGTATATAGTTTTATAACATTTATTGATATACATGCTCCTAAATAATTTATAACAAACTAGCTATGCCCGCGGCTCCCATCGCGTTGACAACAGAATGCCGTCGATCGGGCACACGCGCGAATCGTGCAACCCGTGCTGCCGGTTATATTAAAGACAAAAATACATATTGTGGTTGATCTTTAGAAGATAGACATTATGTGCTCTCGCTGACTTTCTTGTAGGTATTTTTAAGATCAACAATTATGTACTGCATTAATTTGATACACATAATATGATTTTATCAGCGTGAGCCATTTAACCATCCCGAAATCATAGTTTTTCCGAATTATTTTTATTTATGCGGAACCCTAATCATTTTTCCAAAATAAAAGTAGCCCAAGTTACTCCTTATAACATCAGCTATCTGCCATTAAAAGTCCCGTCAAAATAGGTCTAATTGTTTCTAAGGTAACCCGGAACAAACAGACAACATTACATTAATTTATTCGCACTAACAAAAGTCCCTGGTTTGCGTTAAGGGTGCCGGTAGAGATTAAAAAAAAACGAATAGCCTGAAATAAAAACGGTTTTTTGTTATAAGTATCTACCGTATATACTTTCATACGCATCTAGTAAAAAGCTGTTAGTTTGACATTACTAACAGATACTTGAATTTTATTTATTTGTATGGATTTTGTGCGTATAGTTATTGCAGAATATTTATTTAAACATTAATTATCGCTTCAGGTTATTAAATAAATCATAAAATTATTTTTGACAACTTACTATAGGTACCAGTATAACTCAGTGAAATTTTGCAGGCGGAAAAGGTCCTCGGGAAATTCCTGATGATGGGCATGCAGTAGGCATGATGCGTACACTAACAAAATTTATCTCAATAGTCTCTCTCTGCCTACCCTGACGCGTACTCGAGGGCGTGATAACACTTAGTAGTCATAGTTAGACTCCCGATAACGAGATGAGGAATTCCGGCGTTCATTATACTAAAGCTAGTAAAACAGACGCACGTGTCGCGTAGCGTAGTGTAGTAAAGCTGTGGGTTCAGTCCGAGTGTCTACATAGTGTCTAGTTTAGTTCGATGGCGACCACTACCAAGAAGCACGCCGACTTCCTAAACTCGTCGAGTATCGACAAGCCGGTGAACATATTGCCGGGGATTGGAAATGTCGCTGCGAACAAACTGAAAGCGATCGAAATAGAAACGGTCAGTATCACTAATACAGTATACAATACAAAGTAAGGAATAATCGCCCCCCGCCACCCGCCGCGTGCCCCTCGCCGCCCCACGCCATCGCACGCCCGCGTACCAAGTACTTTGCTCTAATTAAATGTATTCATTACAATATCAGACTGACTAACGTACATATGTAACATTTAATTAAAAATAATAATAAACTGATCATGACGCTTGTCCTCGGTCACACCTCATGGGAAGTAACGAGGCCGAGGCGCGAGCTTAGTACACAATCGCTCTGTAAAAACTGATTCCACTGAAACCACTATATTGTATGTGTGAGCAAAAACAGACGCGGGCAGCGAGTTCTACTCGTTCATAGTTCACATAATATACGAAGTAGCAAAGCGCTTTGGGACCCGCGAAACCACCGTTCCCTCCGCAGGGGACGTACGGTTAACTTCGCTCCCGCACACCCGCCACCACCGCCTTCCTCTGCGGCAACTCAAGCCTAGGTCCGATCCATCGGCATGGAGCCCTTGAGACAAGCAGCCGCTCGCGCGATACAAGTGACTCTACAATCACTAGCTTTCACAGCCATACATGACACTGCATTATACACACATGCACAACACACATAGGTACATAGGTTCTGTAAGGGACCTTTTTTTTTTTCTTTTTTTGCCTAGTTAGAGTAGACAAAAATTTCAGACCACTAAATACACATACACATGTTCCTTCCCTCCTCCCAGGGGGCAGAAACATGTATATATGTATAGTTAGTTTAGATCGAATTACGGATATGGAATTAGTCAGATCGCGACTTAATTGCATACGCGCAACAGTCCGAGCCGAGGTTCGGCCACTTTGGCACCCTCGGATGTTGTTGCTTAGCTTTCGTGGCTGAGTGCCCTAAGCGCTCGCCCCCAAGCCCGGTAAAGCTGTAAAAGCCGTAAAGGCTCCAGGGCCCCTCAGGCTAACAGTAGTCAGTTCGAAAAAAAAAAAAAAAAAAAAAGCTTTGTACGGATAAATGGAACATCGACTACGTATGGATGAAGGTCCATACGGCGTCTGGTGGTCTAGTCTTGTGATGGAACGGAGAAGGTGGAATTCCTTGGATTTTGTATAAATAATAATAATAATAATATAAATGTATTCACTTTCCAAGTCGATCGCCGGAAATCCCGTAAACTATAAAATACTTTACATTGAAAGTGTGGCAACTGCGATCACTCACACAACGACACTTCAGTAGTCTCTATTCACTTTGCCTGTTTTGCGCATTTAGAATTTAACCGAAATATATTTCGCTTGAGAGTGATAGTTATTTAAACGTTCTTTAAGTAAAGCCCTTCTACTGTGTTATGGTTTCATCATGATGTTTTACTTCACTGAAAGTTCTGGCACATTGTGGGATTCGAAGCCAAATCGATCGATGCTGTGTCCGCACATGCTACCATTGAGCCACCATCGTTTCTAGTTATTAAATAAGTATAAGTATTGGTATTTTGACAGTACACCTGGGTACCCGTATAACTCAGTGGAATGTTTTAGGCAGAACAAGTCCTCGGGAAGTTCCTGATGTTGCGCAGGAACAAGGAGAAGTTCACCAGCTGGCTGAAGGAGACGGCCGGGTCAAACGCGCGGGACTCGACCCACTGCCTTACTGCGTTACTAGCCTGGACGAACGAGTACATGAAATGATCTGCACCACCACAGGCCTCACCACCCTCAACAACATCATCATGGACTCTCCTCGCTCCAGTAACACTTCTCATAGCTCCGTATTAATAAGAACAAACATAATCAAAGGAAACATTTCATCACAATTATTTCAAAGCTATTAGAACTGATGCTGGAGCGGCTGAACCAGTTCAACACTGAACAGTGAACAGTGAACAGTGAACATTGAACATTGGGCGCCTGTCTAGGGAGCATTCAAAACATATTATAATATCAATAATATTATAAATTGTACCGTTGTAATATATAAATTGTAATATAGAAAAAATGGGAAATCATTTAAAAATAATCAGATTTGTAAAGTCAAATAAAATCAAAACGAATTTATAAAATCTTAAGTTTATTCTTCATGTAACTTACTCGTATGAAAGATAAAACAGTAATAAGGTCATGAAATCAATGTATTCTGATATCGGGAACGTCTCACTGGCAATGCAAGACAGCCTCAATATCCTAGGTGCGGATATCAACAGCGACCTCAAATCCAGGATTTATATCGGGAGTGTCATCTCAACTACATCTCGGAGACTTAGAATTCTGAACAGGGTGCGGCGGGTCGTCCGTGTATGGAATACTGTTCGCATCTCTGGGATGGATCCGCAAAGTACCTCCTCGATGTTCTAGACAGGTTGCAGGGTCGGACTGTCCACATTTTAATGATGCAGGCGTTACTTTTTTTTTTTATGTTTGTTAAGCGATTACTCAGCCAATTACATTGATTTATTATCTCACTACCTCAGTTGCCAACTATGAATTCATTTTCGTAACTATGTCTTTGTTTAGTAGATTCAGGTCAGGTGGTCAAGGCTATAGATGATATTTTTTTCTCAAAATGATGTTAATTTTAATGGCTATAACATATTTTGTTTATATGGTTATTAAAATAAATAAATAAAACGTACATAATTTTTTTACAACTACAATAATTTAAAAAAAAATGTACTCTTGTTTTCAACGTACCTAAATGCAATCCTGAATACAGCTGATCCAATTCCAGCAGTGCTATTCTGTACAATACCAACTCGATGTCGAGCCTCACTCAATGACATATTTCACTTCGACAATAAGCTCACTTGACCTTGGTTCGGTATTCTGTAAACACATGGGACGCACTTGCGAAGTAAAGTGAGATTCTTATCTACGAACGTCTAGTTAGAGATGTAATTGACTATGAATAACTAAGCCGAAATTAATTCAATGATCCTTTTCTAGAAAAATACGGATATTCTTTTAATATATTGTTCCAATTATAGAAAATCAACGTATTTTGAAGGTTACTAATCATTATATTAATATAATCGTAAAATATCATTTGTTTTGGCACTTTAGTGAGATACCTTTGCCACAGGTTAAAAAGGTTCGACGTTTGTTTACTTTACAAATTACAAGCGTCGAGTCGCCGAGTGAGTTGACTGACAGTTTATAGTGAACTTTTTGGTGGACTTATAAATATATTTTTGAAGTGAATAGTAACAATTTTTACTTAAAAACTATGAAGTAAGTTTATTAACTTTTTAAAGTCGTTAGCTCCCTTAAATTTGGTGAAAGTTACAATAATTGTTTAACCTTTAATTTTGCCGACAAACCACGTCGTCGACGCCGAGGAGTTTTTAAAAGATATTTTATATCCCCTGGCAGAATCATATTGAACACCTAAAATGTAAACCGAGCTCTCTTACTAGTTGTTTACGTGGATATTGCAAACACGTTCCCATACAAACCCGATACACAATCTACAATGCTATTATAAAATCACATTTAAAGCAAAATTAAAAGAATACTTAAAGGATAAATATTTATTTTAAGTTATTATATAGATTTATTTTTCTCATTTTTTTTTTAATTTTTTAACGTATGTACTTTTTATTTTCTTACATGTTATGGTGTAAAATGTATTTTTATTTATTTTAATTAATTTGTCTGATGTTATGTACTTTTTAACTCACTGGATGTCTTGAGATTTTGTTTTTTAAACTAACAAAAATGTATATAATTCTCATTAAGTGAACAATGTTCTTTTGAGAAATAAATTTCTTTAAACCGAAACACACTATATATACATCTATCAATGCTTCTGACAACCTATAGTTTTCAATAAAGTCTTTGTGCTTTTAAATAATTTTAATCCACGTATATCACTAGCTTGACGGCGACTCTCGTATAAATCTAAAGAGTATGCTTCTTTAAGTAAATTTAATAACACTAAGTAACGACACATTATCATACTAATTATTTATAAACTTAATTATAATTAAAAATGCTTTGTTTATTATTTTTACAACTAGATAAAACTATAACAATTTCGTATAAATATAATTTCACGCTAAACTCGATAGTTCTCGGGCGACTTTTAGAATGACAAGTGGATTCGATCTTCGAAAGCATTGAAACTCGACGGTCGAGCCTGGAATTTCCTTATAGAATACCAAACCCATACATATAATGCGCGAGTCGCAACCGTCGCGAGTTCGCGTCGGAAGGTCGAAGGGGCGGAGGCCGCTAGGGAGAGCTACACTAGAACACGCGCTTTAAAAATGTTAGGGGGAAGTGGGGTACTTTGATACAAGGGGCACATTGATACACCAACAATATTTCAATATTAACAAACATTATTAGAGACCCGACAAAACTAAAACGTCTATATACATGTCTTAGCTCCACAGCTATAACCACGCTGACCGCTTGTTAACCATTAGCGTTGGAACAGAGTGTTTTTAGTGCGACTACCTAAAAAATACTTAAGTATCTAAAAGTATTTCTCTGCTGTTGTATATGATATAATTAAGATTTAAACTTACGAAACGTTAGTCAATTTATCCAATATTCGGTATTAGAAGTATTTTTTTAATGTGCTCGATGGTTTTATTGAATTTTGTTGTTTTTTTTTAATATCTGCTGGGGCGCATTGATACGTATTAATCACATCCATGTATGCGAGACGAATGTGATAAATTCGGTAAATATACAAGAAGTCGTCTTTGTGGATACTGATACTAGTGCAATTATTAATGCTGCAGAAATTGTGAAGAAAATGAAATATCCGCAATTGAAACTGACCCTATATCTACGAAAAAACCTGCATCTTGTAAGTTTGTGTTTCCATTGTGGAAGATAAGACGAGCGTTTATTTTGCAGCTGCAACTGCAATACCTGTGCTTTAACAATTACTATTTCTTTAAAGGGAACGTCTCGAACTTTTTTCTTTTGTACTTTTTGAAATAATTTAAACATATATAATGTGCCGTAATCAACTGTTCAACCACACAGCGGTGGTAATGGTGCCAGCGTAAATTGAGGTACCTTTAGGAACTCGTTAATACTGAATAGAGCTCAGCTGATACCTGGAACTGTTGCCAATGGTGCAAGGATGACTGTACCTAAACATTTTTTATTGTGGTTATTAAATAATTAAATCCATAGTAGTTTCTACAGTTTTGTTTTACAGAGAAAAGTCTTTGAAAAATATAATTTTTCCTTTATTAATAATCTTAAGTCTTATTATAATCTCCACCCGTTAAAACCTTATTTCCTATTATTTATTCGTACATATATATTTTCGTACTAAAGTGCCCCATTCTATGTATCATTGTGCCCCGTACGTGGGGCACTTTGATACAAAACCCATTTTTTATTAAATTAATTTTATCCTCATTATTATTTAACTTTAATGATTCTTATCACTGGTATTATAATATTGATTAAATTTAACATTCAATAAACAAAAAAATATAATATTTTATTGATTTTTTATTCATAAAATACGACATTGATTTTTTCTGTATCAATCTGCCCACTTCCCCCTACTTATTTAGAAATTAGTTTTGGGGGGGGGTGGGTACAAGTCGACTAGTCGTTAGCCAACGGATTATCAACATCGACGTTGATCGGGTCACGGATGTCTTATTACTTTATTTTAATTTTAGATTATTACTGTCAATCTATATAAACTAGATTGAGACTAGCCTTTAATAATTCAGTTTTTACATAAACAATATGTATTCTAAAAACAACAGCCACGTTCTTGTTTTTTTATTTTTTTAATTGGCAATCAATCAATCAATCTTTGCTATGAAGGTTATCACTGCCTACACCAAATGGGTAATTATTTTGTTTTACAAAGGGTCTTGTTTGTATATAGTGTAATTGATGTCAGGGTTTTCACAAAATGTTGTTGCCCTTGTTGAACTGTCCAGGGATTTTTTGTATTTTTGGTTCACTTCATTTGTGTATAGTGCCTTGTGTGCAATAACTAAACAATATTATATAAATGCCAACAATATTACACAATATACGGTTAAGTAACGCAAAATATAACGTAATACGTAATAGAGTAAGATCCCGCCAAAACTTTAACATCCTGCTATATTAACAACAGGTTACATAACACTCTTAAAAATACATAACAAATAATTAATTATAAAATAAATTGGCTGTATGGCAAGAACTTAAATCGTGTTACGCCCGTCTCTACAATGCGGTCTCTCTAATGCCTATATTATTTTTATCTGTGATTCGACATTCAATATAATGAAAGACACACACGACACGCCGCGCCGCGCAGCGTGCTCCCTCCGAGCACACTGTGTATAGTTTAGCGTAGTTCATGTTTCTACTTTGCTGTGTGTTTGTGTTTGTTGGTGCGCGTCGCGTCTTGCGCCGGTTGAGTGACAGCCAGTGACAGCGCGATGGCGACGGCTACCAAGAAGCACGACAACTTCATAAACCCGTCGAGTATCGACAAGCCGGTGAACACGCTGACGGGGATCGGTACTGTCGCTGCGGACAAACTGAAAGCGATCTACATAGAAACGGTCAGTATTACTCATTTAAATTACAGTGCGACGATAGATGTTGTGCACGTAGGTATAGTAAGTCGATATAAATACACGTTGTTTAACCAACGCTTTAAACAGTTTGTCATTAACCAATACGTATATAGGTTTATAACCTGCATTCCTCAATGACCGCAGGACCGAAGGAGTTGGTCTTGAACATGACATGAACATGGACAAGACGAACATTACGTCGAACGTTCATGCAGCGCTAACTTCCGTAAAGATAAGAGATGATTCGCTTGGAATTGTTGATGACTATGTTTACCTGGGACAAACTATCCAGTTAGGCAGATCCAATTTCGAGAAAAAGGTCAGTCGTCGAATCCAACTCGGCTGCTTTAATACTTAACAGAAAATTACATGAATGAAAAAACCCAAATCTTTAAATTAAGCTGAATTACGATAGAATTATTAAGGAGTTCAATAAGGCTAACAAAGGAAATTTCTTGTTCTTTAATTATTTTAATTTTTTATTAAAGTTAGCCATAGAATATGGTTTGCATTTTTTATGAATAAAAATTGGCTGTTTCAACTGTTTTTTATTCCATAAAATTTGTTTTGTAGAGCCACCAGAGAGCCTTGCGAGCTGTACCTTGTCCACATCAAATTTAGGTCTTGCTCTGCCACTGACTGCCCGCACTGGCTTGTTCCTCATATTGGTGTTCACGAAAATAGTGTGCTTGATTGTTACCCGGGGCATCTTCAGTAGCTTGCAACGCTCGAACACGGAGTGAGAAGATCAGAACAAACATGTCTGGTTACGCGAATTATCTAGTTTTAAATTGTTCAATGCGAAACCACTGATAGGAGTACTACTGCTTAGGAACAACAGAAAGATAAGCATATAGTCATATGGTAAGGATAGCACAGTACCTGAGCTTCACGGAGCGATGCGTAGAAGAAATCCTTGATCTTGCACAACAATTAGTTCAAAACGGTTATATCGACGAAAAAACATGTAAAACACCACGCACCGCCGGCAGTCCAAACTAGCGAGTTATTTCTTTTATATAATGCGAACAAATTTCGACGCGATCATCTTCCGTTTTCTTTCTTCTAGTCTCTAAAGATACGTGCGGGAAAGGAAGAAAAAGGAGTGGTTTCGCATACTACTAAAATGAATTGGCGTGCAGTTACGTTTTTCTTTTAGAATTTTTATTATATCTAATGGAGTAATTTCAAGCGCAACCAACGTCATTGGGTTATCACCGGCTTCACTGGGCACTGTGTAACTGCATGCGAATGCACCGTACGTATTTCACGATAATATTTATCATTACTACAGATTAAATTGAACAGGAAACTCTGATTTCAATATATAATCTATTCATCTTAATTAGATATGTATCTATACACATTTGAATTAATACTTCTTTTATAAAAATATCATATGTCATATTCTGTAGCGAATATGTAGTTTTGCCTGTAAACAGGATAATATTTATTTTTAATTACAATCAATTTGTAACTAAAATGCTTATATTGGCAAATGATGCAGGATTAGAGGTGGTGGGTGCTCTTGCGAGTGTAGAGCAGGACGAGGCGATGTGAAAGAGAGACACAAGGAGGAAATCGAGAAGAGAGGAGAGAGTGGTGTGATTTAATTTTGAGTGGACGTGAGGTGAGCTTGCTTTACGTTGTGTTTACATTGCATTGTCGAAATATAAGTAGGTAAGTGATTTATTTATTCAGGTAATAAACAGTCGTGTACAAATAGTTACAATGATATACACTAGCAGACCTAAAGTACAATAAAACTTTACAAAAATATTATATTTACATTTACACACATAAATGACAAAGTAGTAGTTGCTTAAACCATAGAAACATACATAGAATCAAAAAGCATTCAATAAAACACGCAGTTTTCTTTTATTTATTTTATTTAAGAAGTTAAATTAATATAAAAATATCTAGATCTTTCAAAAAAGTATGTATTATAAAATGAGCATGATCGCCAGAAGAAGGTATTTTTCACATAATTCGTACGAGACTGAGAAATATAAAATGTATCAATCGAACGTGAAGACAATCGAGGTATCCTAAATTTAATTATCTCTAGAAGACTTGCAGAGTTAATATAAGTTTTAATTATCTTATATAAAAATATATTATCTAAATAATTGCGTCTAAGTTCTAAAGATTGAACATGATGTCTTGCTGCGCTTTCATTATAATCAGTATAAGTAGAACCAACGCGATACTCAAGTGACTTTATAAGCTTTTTTTTGTATTTTCTCGATTCGGGACTTATGAACGTTATGTTGTGGACTCCAAACTACACTTCCGAATTCTAAAACACTGCGAACATAAGCATTATAAAGTAGTTTTAACGTACTAGCTCGAGTCAAAGGTTTTCCTATACGGATAATTAACCATAAATGCCTATAAGCCTTAGCAGTTATGATATCAATGTGTGTATTAAAGTCTATCTTGCTATCTAGAGCAATATCTAGGTGCCGAACTATTCAAACACGTGCAATAATTTTATCAGAAATTTTATAATTATATGAAATTGTATAGGTACTTTTTTCTAGAAAAAGTGATTATATGATATTTGTTAAAATTTAAGAACAATTGATTTCTACTACAATGAGATTCGAACTTATCTATATCTTTTTGTAAATTAGCACAATTATCAATAGATCTCACAACATTGAAAATGTTGGTGTCATCCGCGTAAAGAAGGTGATGAGAATTACAGAAGCACTGTCCTAAATCATTCACATATAGCGTAAATAAGAACGGTCCCAAGACAGATCCCTGAGGCACGCCAGATTGAATTCCCAAGAACCCTGACCGATATCCCTTCAATGCAACAGCCTGACTACGGTTATTGACATAGGACGCTACTCATCGCAGCAGGTCGCTATGTATACCGGTTGTTTGGGCCGATATTACCGTTGGATCCTTTATCGCCAATCACGGGGATAAGAGGTCTCACCGCCAATCATTGCGCGCAAGCAACTTTGAATGCGCTGCAGCCAACGCTTAAAAAACAATTATTGTGCCGCAACCAATTGCCTCGCGACATATCTACCGCTATGCGGTATGTTGGTAGTACGAATGAGTACGTTGCTACATTCTTGTGAAAACTGACGTTCTAATTAATGGAACCTTTTTAAATATTATAAAAAACAATTAAGTACATCGGTGTTCCCCGCGCGGCTTATGTTTTATAGACTATATATGTGGTGTTAGTAACGTGCTGCACAAACTTTAAACAGCCGATACATTTATATGTGTATTGTGGAAGGCGCTGCGACGGATATCATTGCTCGAGCTTCATGGTCTGGAACCTTAGACCACCACCAGGTGAGTGAGACAGTTCCTATCCTTGGTATTGGTGAGAGAGGATCCAGCGGTGTAAGCCCCAGGGCTACCGGTAGTTTGCTGCCTACCCCGCGTACCATTTGTGTCGCCGTAAGATAGCGGCCGAATTCTTTAGAATTTCCCTGAGCGCTGCTACATTTTTTAATGGTCCTTCGGAAGCCGGATAATATTATCCTTAAAAAATAATCTAGTATATATTAGGAATCATAAAATTTTATTTTTTTTTAATTAATTCATTTGAAGTCGGTAGTAGAAAATAAAGTTACGTGTAAGTGTACCAAGTAACGCGTTTAACGATTATTATGCTATAATTACATACGTAATAGATATTTGTTAACGTTTTATTTAATTTAGTTTTGCATTTGTTGTTTTATTTTTTATTTTTTCTGAATTTCAACCATGGCCGAAACAAAAAGACGTAATAGAATTAAATTACAGGAATCTCGTTTACGTTCATATTTTGCAAAAATTCAAAGTTTTTATGATTTATCGTTGACCTTAGAAAATACTTCTGATGATATTACGAATTTCTTAAGTGTTACGAGTAATCTTTTAACTTTACGGACAGAATTTATGGAGCAAGTAGAAGAGTTGAATTTATTAAAAATGGACGAGAACCCTAATTACGAACCCTGTTTCAAACAATGGGAATCATTTGAAACTTTGTACTCTCACATTCAAAATAAAATTAGTTCGTTTAAAATAAAAGAAAAACTGCAAACAGAGTTTCCTAAAAACACAGTTAAATTACCACCCATTCAATTATTAGATTTTAACGGGGATCCGAAAAGTTGGCCAATGTTCTTTGAATGTTTTAACAATATCGTGCATTGTAATCAACAGTTGTCGGACTCAGAGAAAGTGTACTATCTGTGTGGACAACTAACAGGGAAGGCTCTTAACTCGATTGCGGGCATTTCGCCGACAGGCGCTAATTACGAATTAATTTATAATACTTTGGTAGATAAATATCAAGATGTCCGTACATTAGGAACTTCGTATTTAGAGGAAATATTCAATTTAAAAAAGATGCTGAGTCCTTCTAGTGACGGTTTAAATGCGTTTATTGACAAATTTTCAGTTTCTATTAATGCGTTCGAAAAGTTAAACATTAAAAATAAATTAGATTTTGTTTACTTATACATGGCGCTTAAAAAAGTCGATACGGAAACTGCTCACTTATTTGAGAATTCCGTTCGTCGAGAAAAAAATCCTACGTATACAGAATTTGTAAGGTTTGTCAAGGAACAAGTAAAAATAATAGAAAGGTCGGGTGTTCATGTTACGGTCAATAAAAAATTACAGTCATATGACAAAGTGCCTGTACCTAGAAGTTTTAAGCCTAATATATCTACAAAAAATATGAGAGTTTTGGTCGCGGCGGGAACGACGTGTCCGTTATGTAGTGCTGCGGATCACGATAAGATTTATCGATGCACAGAATTTTTGAAACTTAACGCGAAAGAGCGTTATAATGTAATTAAAAAATATAACGGTTGCGTAAAGTGTTTGAGTTGTATGCACAAGTCACCAGCTTGTAATAACATGACTGTATGTAAAACTTGCCAGTCTAAAACTCATAACACTTTATTGCATTTTCCTAATAATATAAAACTTTTTGGGAATTTTGACGATCCGATCGAGCGTCGCACCGATGTGTCGTCTGTGGGTGATGCTAGAATAAGTGAACCAGCTGACGGTGGGGTTTCGTTGTGCTCTTTGCATAATACGGGGGCGCACAACTCGACTTGTTCAAGCTTGGTTCCGTCTTCTATGTTATTGGCTACAGCGCGCGTGCGTGTTGTGGACTCGAGTGGCCGTCAGCAAATGGTTCGTTGTCTTATTGACAGCGGCTCTCAAAATCATTTTATTACGAAGCGTTGTTTTAAGCGATTGGCTTTGCCATCGCTTCCTCTGGTTGCTCCTATTTCAGTGCACGGATTTGGTGGTGGATCGAACCTTGTTAAGGGTGAGACCGAACTTGAATTCACGTCACGCTTTAATACTGACCTATCGTATAAAATTCGCCCGTTGGTGGTCGATTGTATTACAGATAGGTTACCTACGTGTAAAATTGACAAGTCGACCTTATCGTACTTGTTTAGTGTTCCGCTCGCGGACGATACATTTGAGGTTCCGGGTGAAATAGAGTTGTTAATTGGCGCTCAGTTATTCTCTCGCCTGTTACTCTCTGGTCGGATTCTTGGCCCGCCTGGACAACCTGATGCAGTACAAACCACCCTCGGATTTATTCTCATGGGAGAAGCTCCGATGCTTACAGGATCTGAGCGTCCTCGTACTAAGGCACTTTGTGCATTTACGAGTTCACCAATAGATGATATGGTTCATAAGTTTTGGGAACTGGAAGAGGTACCTTCGTATGTAGCTGCCAGCCTTAGTCGGGAAGAACAAGAGTGTGAGAACTTTTATAAATGTACTACTATACGGGATTCAACTGGTCGGTATACAGTTGCATTACCTTTTAAGTCGAATCCTCAGGATTTAGGTGGCTCATTGGCCATTGCACAAAAAAGGTTCTTTGCTTTAGAACGCAAACTTCAAGCCTCGCCGCAGTTTCGAATGGCTTATGATAATCTCTTTAAAGAATATTTAGTACATAACTATATATCTCCAGTCAGGGAAGTCGATGATAATGGATATGTTATACCTCATCATGGAGTTATTCGTAATGACAAAGTGACGACCAAACTGCGAATAGTTCTGGACGCAAGTGCTTGTACAAACAAAGGCTTATCCTTGAATCAAGTCCTTCATTCAGGCCCGAATTTACAAGGGGACATTTTCCTAATATTATTAAATTTTCGATTGTTTCCAATCGCATTTTGTGCTGACGTGAGGCAGATGTATTTACAAATTAAAATGCAACCTGCATACCACAAATATTTGAGAGTTCTATATAGGTTTAATCCAAACGATAAATTGCAGATGTTCGAATTTAATAGAGTTTGTTTCGGGTTGTCAGTTAGTCCATTCTTAGCACTACGTACAATGAAACAACTCTGCGATGATGAATATCGTAATTTTCCATTAGCAGCGAGTCTCCTTCAAAAAGACTTGTATATGAACGATGTAGTTTCGAGTGAGCGATCAGTTTCAACGGCTACTAGTGTTGCATTACAGTTGATTGGGTTGTTCAAGGCTGGTGGTTTTGATCTCATGAAGTGGTCGAGTAATTCCTACGAGTTACTATCCCAACTGCCAGAAACTCACTTACACCCCCAGACTGTCCTATTTAGTGATGACTCCAGTCAAAAGATTTTAGGTGTTAAATGGGAACCCAAATCAGACGTGTTCACCTTTGATATTACACCATGTAGAAAAGTCTGCACTAAACGGAATATTTTATCCGCAGTTGCTAGACTTTGGGACGTGCTAGGTTTTGCAGCTCCAGTTATTTTATACGCTAAACTTCTTATTCAAGAGTTGTGGGTATTAAAAATCGACTGGGACGCAGTTCCGCCTCAAAATATAATTGAAAAATGGAAAAGGTTTAAAGATGAGCTACCTTTGTTAACTCATCTTAATATACCACGCCATGTAGGTGTCGTAGACGATTGCATGGTCACATTATTGGCATTTGCGGACGCCAGTGAACGTGCATATGGGAGTGTTATATATCTCCATATTCAATCTGAGAAGAGTGTAAGCGTCAATTTGTTATGCGCTAAATCAAAAGTCGCACCTTTAAAGATAATTTCGTTAGCACGTTTAGAACTTTGCGCTGCACTATTGATGTCTAAGTTAGTCAAAGTAGTGTTAGACAATTATGCGTCTCGTTATAAGATCGAGCGAGTTCTGGCTTTTTCAGACTCGACCGTAACACTTCATTGGATTCACTCGAGCCCACATCGATGGAAAACTTTCGTAGCGAATCGAGTAGCACAAATTCACGAGAACCTCGATGCCTCCAATTTTTATTATATTGCCGGCAAAGAAAATCCTAATGACTGTTTGTCTCGTGGTTTAACTCCAGCTCAACTCAAAGAGCACCCTTTGTGGTTTAAGGGGCCAGCTTGGATTAATCAAAACTCTACTGGTTGGCAATTACAGCAATTTAATTTAGATAATTTTCCGAACTCAGATATGCTCGAAATTAAAACCTTCGCTACTCCTGCGGTTCAGCAGGATTTACCAATCTTTGATATTACTGCTCAACAAATCGAGGCAGTACTTAATTCTCGTCCCTTAGGCCACGCTCTTAGTCCGGACCCGTCTGAACCCGTTGCGTGGACTCCTGCGCATTTTTTACATAACGTTCCTTTAAGGTCATTACCAGCTGCGCCACTTTCCGATAAAGTAGACCATTTGATCTCGCGGTATTTACTTTCGGATAAGTTAGTACAGTCATACTGGCGTAGGTGGAGTTTGGAATATTTACATACTCTGCAAGTTAGGGAAAAATGGTTGACTGATACCGAACCCATTATGAAAGGCACTGTAGTACTAATTATGCAAAACAATACGGCCCCTGTACACTTGTCCACTTGGCCATTGGGTGTTATTCAAAAAACTTATCCAGGAACTGATCGACGGACACGCGTGGTTCTAGTTAAAACAAAATCTGGTACATTTACACGTCCTATTGTTCGATTGTGTCCCTTACCGACACAGTAATAACATGTATTTTAGTTTTATTTTATTTTTTACATTTCCTAGTTTATTTATTAGTTTTAGGATAAATGGAGTCATAGCATAGAACTTCTGTACCTAGGGAGTTGAAGTGTCTTGTCTATAAGTTAGATTTCCTAATATTCTTATAAGCTTTTGAAAGGTAATCTTTCAACCCGGGGGCGTTGTTTGGGCCGATATTACCGTTGGATCCTTTATCGCCAATCACGGGGATAAGAGGTCTCACCGCCAATCATTGCGCGCAAGCAACTTTGAATGCGCTGCAGCCAACGCTTAAAAAACAATTATTGTGCCGCAACCAATTGCCTCGCGACATATCTACCGCTATGCGGTATGTTGGTAGTACGAATGAGTACGTTGCTACATTCTTGTGAAAACTGACGTTCTAATTAATGGAACCTTTTTAAATATTATAAAAAACAATTAAGTACATCGGTGTTCCCCGCGCGGCTTATGTTTTATAGACTATATATGTGGTGTTAGTAACGTGCTGCACAAACTTTAAACAGCCGATACATTTATATGTGTATTGTGGAAGGCGCTGCGACGGATATCATTGCTCGAGCTTCATGGTCTGGAACCTTAGACCACCACCAGGTGAGTGAGACAGTTCCTATCCTTGGTATTGGTGAGAGAGGATCCAGCGGTGTAAGCCCCAGGGCTACCGGTAGTTTGCTGCCTACCCCGCGTACCATTTGTGTCGCCGTAAGATAGCGGCCGAATTCTTTAGAATTTCCCTGAGCGCTGCTACACCGGTTCTCGAAAGCTTTATAATGAGTAAATCATGATTAATTTTATCAAATGCCTTCGAGAAGTCAATATATAAGGCATCAACCTGAAAACCTGCATCAACTGCATTAAGTATAAAATCTGTATAGGAGACTAGATTAGTAGCTACACCACGACCACGACAAAACCCATGCTGTTCAGCCAAAGAACTTGCAGCATCTGAGCGTTCAAAGAATTAGTATTAATTTTTTCGAAGATCTTACCAAAAATACATAATTTTGTACATAATATTGCCTATTATCATGTCTATCGCCACTCTTTGGTATAGGTGTCACTAAGGCTTTCTTCCAGATGCTTAGGAAACAACCTTCAGAAATAGATTTTCTATATATAATTGTAAGGGGAACTGAGAACTCCTTGTTAAGCCTACTAACAAGAATTGAATGAACCATATCAATACCAGCACCCGTATATACTCGTACATTAGTTTTAAACACTTCAGAAACAGAAATTTGTAACTTATTTGGTTCTCTTTTTTTTAAATCCTTCAAGCAACAGGTTCAAGCCACTATACTTCATAACTAAATTATACTGCTATCTATATACCAATGTATAATCACTCGTCGGCAAAACATTAAAAATAATTATCAACGCAATAAATATATTCGATAATTATCTTATAGGTATTTACGAGTAACTATATCAATATTTGTTCGAATTCTTTACTTGCACGTTTCATTGTATTTTTATAACACAAAAATAACTTATCTATTTTGAGTAGTCGTTATGTGCGTTGAGTCTATTGTTAAGTCACCGGTGCACCCCCCACTCCCCCACTCCCCACTCACCCGACCCACACACTTGCCACAATGCTTATCAGCCATCAAGTGCACCGCCTCACGGAGCACATCACGAGCAACTTTGCCAAAAGTAGTATCGCCCCCGCCCGTACGCTTGCGGTCTTTTTCGACGTAGCTAAGGCCTTCGATAAGGTCTGGCATGCCGTACTAGTCCACAAGCTACATCAATTAGAAGTCCCGGATAGGTTAGTTCATCTAGTTCACGATTTTCTACGCGACCGCACCTTCCACTACCGAGTGGAAGGAGTACTATCTACCGCCCACCCTATACGCTCAGGCTCCATTCTGGCGCCTTGCCTTTTCAATCTGTACGTCAGCGACCTCCCGAAGCCCCCCGGGGTCGAGGTAGGGCTCTACGCTGACGACATAGTCATATACGCGTCAAACAGACACAGAAAAAATCTCGCCTGCGCAGTCCAACGTGCCGTAAGCACTCTCAGGGAGTGGTTTCGAACGTGGCGAATAGCTATTAATCCGGTAAAGAGCGCCGCGATTATGTTTGAACCGCATACATGCAAACTACCACGCACGGTAAGACCCCTCTCATTATTCGGTACGAATATCCCTTGGGCCACCAAGACTAAATATCTGGGTGTCACCCTCGACTGGAAGCTTAACTTCAACGCACACGTTACTATAGTCAGGAATAGGGCCATCTGGATCCCTTCCCGCTTGCGACCCTTGCTCAGTTCGGTAAGCAAAATGTCCTTAAGACATAAGCTCACACTCTACAAGATGTGCGTACGTCCGATCTTGACATATAGCTGCGCCGCGTTCGCACATATGTCCAAACATAACTTTGCCCGCATGCAAAGAGTCCAAAATCGGTTTCTCCGTCGCCTGCTTGACCCTCCAGCCTTCGTTAGGAACATGGACCTGCACAGGGACATGAGGCTTCCCTCGATAGAAGCCTTTGTGAAATATCTCACCAGGAGATACTTCGATAGCGCTTCGAATCATCCCAACCCGCTCGTAAAATCCACCGTGAACTACGTCCCAGACAACTCGATCCCCGTTGCCAAACGTTATAAACGCCGTCCGCGAAATCTCTTTGTCGATCCCGATGACGACATCGAGAAAGCTAACAATTTCTACGCGTCCGCTCCCGAAACATATACGTGCTCGCGCCCACGCCCGCGAAACCACCGTTCCCTCCGCAGGGGACGTACGGTTAACTTCGCTCCCGCACACCCGCCACGACCACCCTCCTCTGCGGCAACTCAAGCCTAGGTCCGATCCATCGGCATGGAGCCCTTGAGTCAAGCAGCCGTTCGCGCGATACAGTGACTCTACATTCACTAACTTTCACAGCCATACATGACACTGCATTATACACACATGCACAACACACAGGTACATAGGTTCTGCAAGGGACCTTTTTTTTTCTTTTTTTTGCCTAGTTAGATTAGACAAAAAATTTCAGACCACTAAATACACATACACATGTTCCTTCCCTCCTCCCAGGGGGCAGAAACATGTATATATGTATAGTTAGTTTAGATCGAATGATAGGGATTTAGTCAGATCGCGACTTAATTGCATACGCGCAACAGTCCGAGCCGAGGTTCGGCCACTTTGGTAGCTTTCGTGGCTGAGTGCCCTAAGCGCTCGCCCCCAAGCCCGGTAAAGCTGTAAAAGCCGTAAAGGCTCCAGGGCCCCTAAGGCTAACAGTATAGTCAGTTCGAAAAAAAAAAAAAAAATCGCCTTATCAGCCGACGGTGACACTCTACCAGGAAACAAAAATAAAAATACAACATTTTAATAACAATTGTATATATACATTTTATCGAAATGTAATATGTCTATGTAGGTAGGTACATAACATTTATATTTTTTTATTTTAGGCTTAGTCGCATTAGCCTAACACACACAACCTAAGAACTACTAACAACTACTTAACTTTATATTAAACAGCTCCCTTGCAAAAGGAGACACGTAGGGTCGGCCATCATGGAATTATATATATCAATTTGGAACGAACCAGAAGCATTAAGTTTAGACCTAGTAGATTCACTTCAAACACACTCCACCAGAATGTGGTGCACATTGTCTATGTGTCCACAAATCGGACACATTGGAGATGGCGCTTTACGCATCATAAAAGCGAAATTCTTTGATGGGATGTGTCCTGAGCGTAATCTCATTCCAGTAATGACTTCTTGACGGTTAACTGTGATATTATCTTTCCAAGGTGACTTTAGAGGATGCGGTTGTATCGTTTTGTATCGTATTCGTTTGAATCTGGAGCATTCATCAAAGTATTTTTTCCAATGAATATAGCAGTAATTTTTTAACATGCAACATATGTCAAAATGTGTTGATAATAATTTAATTGGATTTCCGTCGGAAGAACCTTATCTAGCTAAGAGGCCAGCTCTTTCATTACCGGCTATGTTTATATGAGATGTTATCCACTGCATAATTACTTTATTATTTGTCTTCAAACGAAGCAATTGTTTTAAAATAGTGTAGGCTATCGGTGTTCCTCGAAATGTCGAGGTACATCTAGCCACATGTTGAAGAGCACTTTTTGAGTCCAATAAAATAACAACTTCTTTAGTTGAAAATAGTTGAGGATTGAACGAACGCTAGAGCTTCTGAAATAGCTACCAATTCAGCATGCATAATAGAAACATTTTCATTTATTTTTAATTTAATAAAAGTTTCGAAATTTGACTCAAAAAAATGCCACTCCTATATAATTTCCATCATTAGATCTATCAGAGCATATTTTTGTAAATTTTTGAAATTGCCGATTGATGATATATTGGATACAAATCGTTTTTATTTCGATGAAATTATATTGGCGCTTTGGGTTCGTGATACCATCTATATTTAATCTAAATAATGTTAGGTCTATGCTATCAACCCACATATAACGCCACATCTTATTAGTTGATGACATTTGAGCTACAGAAGAACAGAATTAGTACGATGCTTTATGTTTACCATTTCTAATTAGTTTTTGACAAGTCCTGATTTTTTCTTTTAAAAGGTTAAAGTTTCTTTGTGGTAGGATTTTTCCGAAATGTGGTTAAAGTTAACCTTCGCTGCGCCACTGCTTTGGATAAAGATTAATTCCAATAAGGTTTAGGTATAAATTTGTTACTTGGGTTATGGTTACTTTTGGGAAAAGGTATATAAATGTAAGCTGCGATATTAATAATATTTATAAATAAGATGTATATTTCTTGTAAATCATTAGGAATATTCAAATTAGAGAACCGTGTTTCAATATATTGAATGTAAGAAATACAGTCAGCCTTTTTAAAATTTCTCCTATTTGTAATATTTGGTAAACAATCAATAGAAGTTTATAATTTAATAATTAAATTGTTGCTGCCTAGGGTTTGTCAGTAGATATGAGTGATATATTTGGAGATGATTCTTGTAGAGAACTATTAACCATATTTACTGGAGTAGAATTTCCATCATTAAAAGAAACCAAATTGTTTTCTTTAGTGGAATCAAACATAATGTTACCTCTTCGATTTGTGTTATTGGACCAATTTGGTGGTGACCATTTAGATCACCTAACATCAACAACTTTCTTGAAGCTAAAGAAAAATATACACCCAGTCTCTTTGCGTTGTTTATTCTAAAGGTGGGAAGTATATTGAGATAATAAGTTCTATACTTTGACACCTACTATTTCTATTCCAGGGTTTGTGTTTCGAATATTGAATAGTCGAGCCTGGATAGATTTATGTGTTATAATAGCTACGCCTCCATTAGAATCGTGTCTGTCAGCCTGAAATATATTATAGTTACTTACCTTAAACGTACCATCGGGGCTAAACCAAGTTGCAATCTGAATATTTTCTTGAGTAAGTACTTGTAAAAAAGAATCTGTTTTTAGCTTAATGCTTTGGGCGTTCCACTGCAATAAATTAATAGTAATGTCTTGATCCATTATAAATATATTTAAATAAAGACCCTTCACATATATTATCAATAATCCATTTCGTTACCTATTCGACTAACTAACATAACTTCTTAAATCTTTTCCATTACAGAATTCTGTCTATCTAATACAATAATCTTAAATTTTAGGAACAAATTACTGAATGAATGTTCTGAGCATTCTTGTCTTCTTCTGTTTTGCTCTACACTTCAACTTCAGAATTCTGCTCCATCTCAGAACTCTCGTTCCAAAATTAATAATCTTCTATCTGGGATCTATTTTTCTTTTTGTTTTCCTTAGTTGCTTTTATGGATTTAAAGGGTCCCTGTGTTCTTCAATTTTTTTTTTGCGATCATTAGCGTAAGCAGTTTTGGTTATAACATTAGACTCGGGAACAATCGTCACTGAGCTTGTAGGTTCTGATCGATCATTAGCTACACGATTTTGAAAGTTAGGCGGAAAGTCCGTATCTCGAGTATAGGATTCAGGTGGTACGTACATTGTAGAAGCTTTTTTAAAAGTGCAGATAAAGTCTGCCATAATTATAAGTAATTTAATTTATTTCAAATAGACTGGGTATTCTTTAGATATCGACGACTGATTACCCAAGCAATTCGCATCATTATCACAAGATGAATGATTGTCTCCACATTTTGGGCAGATAATTTTCTTAGCGGGACAGACTTTGATCACGTGTCCAAATTTCCAACAACGGATACACTGTAACGGGAAATATGTATGGGTCCACTTTTACTCGCATGTCATGGATATAAATAAAAGTAGGAAGAGATGAGCCTCGAAAACCTAATTTAATTGTTTCACTTTCACGCTTCAGATTTTCTTCGCTTGAGACGATTTAAATGTAAAATTTTAATTGTACTCGAGATGTCTTCTTTTACTTGTTCTTCTGACAACTCTAAATCAATGTTTCTAATTATACCAAGTGATAAATTTACCTCAGAAGGTTTTTGAAATCACCAGCCAAGATCTAACAACGATTTATAATTAAATAGATTATTTTAATCAATCTACTTTTCAAATAGTACAGATATTTTATATGCGTTTACATATTTAATAACCCTATATATATATATATATATATATATATATTTATAATGTTATTAATTATGAACATCTTTGTTAACGCAAATTGTTTTGGTAACTTTTCTTTGTGATCAATAGTAATTTCAAAATATTGTTACTCATGACTTACGGTTTTTACTCTTCTAGTGACTACAGTCCAGTTTCTATTTTCATTACTCATGAATCTTTTTCTTTTATCCGCATGGGTAGTATCTGCATTTGAATAGTCTTCTTATCAATTAAATCATCTAAACTTTTGTTTGATATTCCCATTTTAAATTGTGACATCTTCCATGGCATATAAGCTTATTTATTGTTTAACGATAAACGGCTTTATCCGTGGCTGCACAAAGTCGCTGCAAGATTTCACTGATAACGAAACCGTTTTAACTAAGCAAAATGACTAGGCATTATTCGTACACAAAATACAATAACACAAAGCACAACTTCACCTACTGAGATCCACCACTGGTATGTACATTCAAATACATACCTACATGACATTAAAATTTGTATAATTAACTGAATAGGATTTGGTGCTTACAACTTATTACAACCGAAAAACGATACAATCCGTGCGAAGCCGGGGCGGGTCGCTAGTACTTTTATATACCTAGTTATGTCGGTTTAATTTCAATGAGTTGCTATAACATAAATATCAGGCGCTAATACGTATAATAAAGTTAATAATAATATAGTTGCGAATTCTTTGCCATACTTATCTTTTCCTTATTCCTTTTTATAGAAGAAAACTTTCCCTTCCACCCGTATTCATCTACAATATGCTTAATATGTAACCTTTATAACATACGTCACGTCTCACGGCAAATGATTTTGTTTGTCAAGCCGCACACGGTTGGATACCATGTTAGTTTCATTTAATTGAAATACATTTAAATAATTAATTGTCTAGTAATCTATAATAGCGTTACAAGTTACAAAAAAAATAGCGTCTAAAAATAATAAACCAGCTTAATATTAATCTTTATGGTTTGTTACAACAAAAACAATTGCTTTAACAAAAATGACAGGCGTTTAAAAGATTTCAGTATTATAACTTTATTATTGATTATAACAACACTTATATAAGTTACAAGAGTTATATAAGTTAAAAACATATTATTTTTAAACTGACTTTGTACTTATAGGAACCTAGTTCTTTGTATATCTACACATATTATAATGTCAATTTATGTTCTTTTCACGCGATAACCACTAATCCGATTTACATGGGTTTCCTTTAATACATAGATAGATATGGTATCTGACCAGGTTATAGGTTTTTTTATTACATAAAGTAACATACAACAATAGGAAGTGACGATAATGATGTACCAATTCAGAAAAAGATGCTGTTGGTTGCGATTAAAACGGAATTCCGTATACATAACAAAAATAGAATTAACTCACAACAATATTATTCTTTTAGTCTATGAGTACCAATTAGTAATTTCAATTATAGCTAAATATTGTCATAAAAATATTTTTTTGATTTAATTAAAAAAATATTTGATAAAAGATTTGTAATATTCCTCTCGTCCTCTTTGTCAGCAAAAGTAACAAACATATTATGTAATCTACCCCCAAGCCTGCTTACGTAATTAAAATTGGGGAATCTTATGCGGGTAGTAGTCCTAGGCTAAAACATACGTGGTAGTTTACGTTAAGAAGTGCTGAGTCCAAGTCATCAAACCGTTGTAGCAGGACTCGGCCTGGACGGGTGTTGCTCCGCAGGTCGCGGTCAGCCAGTTCACGAACATGTTTTTGTCGTTATTGAAGTCCAGCAGTTGGCCGAGAAGTTGCTCTGCCTGGAACACAAATATATTTAATATTACACAAATATAAAATAACTAGTTGTGCCTCGCGGTTGCGCACGCGCTTCTAGCGTAGTATTAATTATGGTGACGTAATTTTATTATTGACAACTTATATAGTCTATCAATTGAGAAATGACTCATATACATTTGACAACAATGAATAATCTAAAACTACCTTTTCTAAGAACTAACAATCAAATGCCAGTTGTTACAAAACGGCTCCAGCTCAGCATAATGTTGGTTGCAAACAACCAGCGCTGGTCTTCCATTCGAGCCGTCAGTGACATCACAGGACGGACATTCTGACATATTGACCAAAAATATAAAAATAAAATAAATAATGAGAAGAAAAAAAAAATGTGAGACATACGACGTAGAACATCACAACACAGTATTTTCAAACTAATTAAGGAGTTGGTGTTCAAACGAAAATAAATAAATAAATAACAATAATATATGAGTACACTATGAGCACTAGTATACAGGGAAAGTAAGTTATACATGTTAATGAGAACGAAACATTAATAATTTCCCTATAATATATCCCCTATAATAGAATAAGTTTGCCTTCGACAGTGTTGAAAGCCATCGTGCCGAACTATGTATTAGGCCGCGAACTGGACGACGGCGGGCGCGGCGGCGACATTACGTCACTTGATAATAAAATGCGTAGATTTGTACGAATCTGTTCTCGAAGAGAAGACGACGTGTGCGGTGCGCGGCGTGTTGCTCTCCAGCCGAGTGGTGGATGCGCGTTGGAATAATGACTTCCTGTTGCTTGACCTATGTTTTTTGATCGACAAAGTTACGAGATATTATTAGAGAAATCGTTTCATAGGTTTAGAAATATCACTAATAACACCAAACATAATATACTCATAAAAGAGATGAATAAATAATTAATCAATTATGGGACGAAATAAAAACGAATTCAACAACGAACTTATTGTGATTTCGTCTTTGTTCTTCGCAATTTCATTGAAACTTGCCGTTTTGCTATCTTTGTTTGTAGTGTGGGTTTACGTCTTCTTTTGCCCATAATAACTCATAACGAATTTCATATTCAATATCATATCATATCCATTTAGACCGAAAACCTTTAAAAGTAATCTGGGGCACTTCTCCTGCGTGAATAGAATGCAAAAACAATACAACAGCATAAGCAAAGATCCCAACATAGACATATTTGGCGAGAGTTACAAAATGCTACAGAGACCATGTTATGAAACACATTTGTAGTGACTAAGTACTTATGTTATTTGTTTGTATTCTTGTATTCTCTTGATTTCATGAACATTTAAACACTTTTTACACTACTTTTTTGTATGTCAGAGCTACCTTTAATTAAGGCAACACTTAGATTCTAAGTTAAGCATGTTGTATTTTTTTTTTTGTTTTTGTGATGTGTATGCCTTTTTGGTTGCTTAAATAAATATAAATAATCAATGGCCGCACAGTGCCGCTGCCGTGCTGCTGCAGTGCCGCGCAGTGCCGCTGCCGCCTAGTGCGGTTCACCTTAAGCACTATAAAAAAGGTCACGTCCGCATCGCGGTATCAATATCTAGGAAACTCTTGTCACGTGACAACAGCGACGTTCGCTGCCGCGGCCGTCAAATTCGCGCCCATAAACCCACGTAACAGTAACGTCGTAATTAATATTGAAATGAAAAAGGTACAAACTCTGAAAATCCCGCACTGTTTGAGTCTCGTGTCGAGCTGTGGTCCGACACCCGGCACCAGCCGCACCGGCTTGTCCTTCATGTCGTCGCTCACGAAGTTAATGTGCTTCATTGTTTCCCTCGACATCTTCGACCGGTTGCAGCGACCGAGGATCACGCGACGAGAACTCGACAGAACACGTCACTGAGACAGTACCGCCGTCACTGTGCACTCTGCCGACACTGCAGGCGACGCATGCGACCGCGCGTTTCTTGATAACATCACGGAGGGAAACACTGATTACAATAGATAATGTATAAAACACATACAGACACCAATTTATACATCTTTAGTAAATTCATTTCTAGCGAAAAAGTATTTTTGCCGGTAAATAAGATTTTGGCTTTGGCCGAGACGAAGAAAAAGTGGTGTAATTCATTTTGAGTTAGAATAATGTAATAGATTTAACCCTACAAGGGTCGGCAACGCGTATGTGATGCTTCCGGTGTTGCAAGCACCATAGGCTACGGTGGCCCCTTACCATCAAGCGGACCGCATGCTTGTTTGCCACCGTGAAGGTATAAAAAATGCTCAATTTTTTATTTTGATTGAATTAAATATATTTCATAGCCTTTGTGATTAGTAGTTAAGGAAAAAAAACAAAGCCAAATATTTAATTATAAAATAACGTTTTTATTTTGTTCCATATGTGGTGGTGTGATGGTGTGGTGGTGTGCTGGTGTGATGGTGTGCTGGTGTGGTTGTGTGCTGGATGATAAGCACTATGCGCAAACACTGTCTTTAATAAACTAAACAATAATAATTTATAAACACAAAAATAAAAAATTGCAAAAATGTAAAAATCCGGCCTATACACTAAATATCAATGAAGTGGTACTATACAGTACAAACCTCAACAATATTATACTTAAATGTGAAAGTTTGTATGTTTGTTACCGAATCATGCAAAACGGCTGAAAGGACTTGGATGAAATTTGGTACTCAGTTAGTTTATAACCCGGAATAACACATGGTTTATATTGGTAAAGACACAATTCTGAAGTCGACGCAGACGAAGTCACGGGCAGAAGCTAGTTACGTATTGCTTTGACAAAAACATAATTGATATGTAACACACAGTACCTACAGTGTACACACGAACACGCACACGCACACATAACACATAGACATTAACATAGAAAAGATGAGCTCACCGAAAATATGTATATATAATAATATGTAGGTACCTATTAGGTGTTAGATATGGATTATCATTTCGGTAATGTGACCTTCGCGTCCCGAGGCCCGAGGACGATAACAAACTTCAAACTGCAAATGACTCACGCTAGCTTAATACAGTTACTAGACATCGGGTTATATGCACTATCAAAATGCCAAAATATGCATGCAAATATGCACTAAAAAAGTGCGAAATATGCACAAAATATGCATAATGAAAATACTATTTATTATTTGAATTAACGTTTATTTTCACAAGATTTATATTATTATTAATATATACATATTTATATAATATTTATTTATATTGGTTATATTTATATATTATTATTTGTTTATTATATTAATCAGTTGTAATTCTTGTGACAGTATACTATCAAATATTCTTCTAGATGTTCTAGAGTAAACTTGTGAGGTTTGTCATTTAAATTGATTTGTAGGCTGAAAATGACATCTCTACGTCAACTGACGTTACCGGACAGAAGTTGGAATTTGGCGCCATTTCTGTAGAAACCTCTCCAGGCAGAGTTGGCGGCTGCCGTTGATAAATGCGTTAATTTTCTTTATTTCTTCAAGACTCGGGTTTTTGGTGGAGCCTCCTTCATTGGAGTTGAATATATTATTTTCATTAAGACTTCCAGATAGCAGAAGGCAGATGTTAATGACATGCCCAATGAAAAAGTTTCTTTATCGAATTTTTTAACGAAAACAAAAATGTTAAACTTCATTTATGTTAAAGGTTATCTACACAATATGTTACTAGTGCTGCCATCTGTCGTGCATCGTCGGTAGACATGTTTGTTTATTCTATGGTTTTAAATAAAATGTAGTCTGTGCCAATGCGAATTTGTTTTTATTTATTTTTTTATTAATTAAGATTGGGAGATATAACGGTGGCACGAAAAAACAGAAGTACTGGCAAGAAAACTTCGTAGGAATTATGTTTAATTATTATCGGTTTAATCACGTTAAATGAAGAACAGATTCAGCAGTTGCTAGCGATCATCAAACCCAATACAGTCAAAAGTCTTTGAGATATCATTGAAAACTCTTATTGCATTATGTAATTCCTCTAAGTTCCAGTTAACTTAGATATGTGATGAAGCCTTAAGTACAAGTAGGTTAGTAAATCAAAGTAAATATTAAATTCAAATTAATAAGAGCTGTAGTGAAAACCTTTACAGTCGGTGATTCAGCTACAAACCCACGCTTGTGATTGGTATTTGTCTGTTGATCGACATATTGTCTCTGTAAATTGTAACTTATTAATTTAATATGATTATTTTGTTTTAATTTGAGGTTTTATTTTCATGGTGACTTGAGTGGACACTTTTGTTCAATTCAAGAGTCTATAGGATTTCATTTTCGTTTCGTGTAAATATATATTTACATGTACCTACAGTATGTATCTAAATACTTATCGCTCCATCTTGCGACCTAATACAGGGTTATCATGAAGCCGTCAAATTCAGCTTTCAGTTACATAATGAACTCAACGTTTCTTGAATTGTTCGGGAGATGTCACTAAGCTCAGCTTTAATAATAAATCCCAATTACAATATAAACATCTAATATTATATTCTAGCTGTGCCTACAGCTCCGCTCGCGTGGAATACCAGAATGCCGTCGGTCGAGCGCACGCACGAATTGTGCTGCCCCAGCTCAAAAGACGGAAGACAAAAATGCTTATTGTCGTTGATCCTTTGAAGATAGGTATATGATATTGCGACTTTTTTGTAGGTCTTTGTAAGATCTACAATTATGTAGAACATTAATATCTCGTATAGTTTACTCAGTGTAAACCATTTAAGCACCCGAAATGGCTCTTTTTTCCAAACAGATTTACCATTATCGTCACTGCTTATTTCGTATGTCATTTTATATAAAAAATATATCCTTTATAAATTCATGTAAATGGGATAAGTCGTTTCCGTGTGAAAAGAACATAAACGGACAGACAGACAGAGAGACGTTGAGTTTTACAATATGAATATATATGAAGATAATTAGTAGTTATTGGGGCATCTCGTGTATTGTTTTATACGATTTGATTGTAAGTGATACTGCAGCCTATAGGAAATAAGACCGCAGCCCAGGTAGGTTAAGTCAGGAATAGGTTGCTACTCTTGAGTACTGATTTGTAAAGCCTCGTTACCAGTGCGTGCTTTCAACCAAATCCTTCGGCGCGGAACACAGCAATGCTGCTTAGTGGTGGAAATAAATGAGGTGGTAGTGCTCCCGCATTAGAATCCTGCACAGCTACCTATTACCACTTACCACTTTCATACTTAGTAATGGAGTCATTGCGAACCGAACTCGAACTCACTCCGCGTGTAGTTCATCTGTTACACTGAGATACGCAGGGATTGCTCGTGCAATGGTACGTGCTAAACCAATCTCGCTGATTGCTAATAACTAAAAACTACGCAATGGCATTCACTGCTACTTTTAATACGCTTTATGATCAAAGAACTACAAAAAAAAAATCGTACGCATCTTATCTACTCCTGTTGGTTGCTAGTACATTACGATATCAACACAACGGCGACTGCCGTGAGAAGTGAGTCTACAAGTCAAAAGGATTGTGATTAAGTTTTTATTAAATGCCTAACTTTTCCTTTAATTTTGTTCACGTGAAAATGTATTTCATGTTCCACAGGCACTACTTATCCTATTGGATTGAAGTTATAACTTCTAGTTACGTTGGGAGACTTTTGTATCTTTATGAGTTTGCGTCACCGCGACACCGACACCGACAAGTTAATCTTAACAGTATATCTGTAGCTATGAGTGTTACCTGTTGAATTATTGAATAAATTATACATTACCTTTTTACTTGGAGGTTCATAGTTGTTTCTCATGAAAACGAGCAATGTACGATGAACATTAAAAACTTATAAAATCGTTCTCAAGCGGTCCTAACAGAGAGCCAAAGTTTGAGTGAATGTGGACTACACAACTGAACTATATATATGTAAAAGAGAGAGAGAAAGACATCAGAATATACTATCGAAGACACCAGGGTTTTCCTTGATATCATTCTTCATTACGGAATAATAAATCTTGTGGGCGTAATCTGGGTTAAGTGCAAGCATTGTAGAGATGCATATGGTCCGACAATCCAAATGAGCATGATGTCTATTTTATTTGGGGTTGCCCCCAGTTGCCTCCAACCTCCCCTATAGCCACCCCATGCCTCGCATATCTGTGTTATCGCTGCCCGTAGGTGACCTAGTAATTCATCTTGAACATCCTCACGATCCGACAAGCTCCACCCAGAATAGTCTTCTTTTCGGGTTCCGACTTAGTCACCTACTAAGTAAGTCTCGAACAATCTTAGGATCAAATATTAATGGAGATCTGCACGTTACGAGGGCTCGAGCTAGAACCATCCTTCAAGCCCGTCGTTGTCTGCTTATGTGATTGCGTGGATCACAGAGCACACCTGTTGCAAGCGCGTGGCGTCATCTCCACTTTATTTCCATTTATATTATATTTATATTTTATGTACGCCGTATTTTTGAATACCTGACAGGGTCTGTTATCTCGTTCACAGAACATAATATAACCCTAACGGGTATCTCGTTACTATGAGACATGATTTCTTCTTAAATACTGACATAGACACGATTCTCTTACATATACATATTATGATTGTTGCTTGGGAGACCGATATATGTGCCAGATAATATAAAAAGATTATAATATAAAATTTTGAAATTTATATTTAACAGTTAATTTGAATATCTAAAAAATCTATGTTATTTTATAGCTTTAAAGTTTCACTTCCGAGTCCTTAATGACTTAATATTATTTTTCGGTTACTACTTAGCCCCTTTTGGACGTGATTATATCTAACCTATAATCTTCCTCGGATTTAGTCCTATGTTATCGGACAACTAAAGTTTAATTAGTAAAGTAGTTTCCAAGTGAAATGCGTTATTAATTATTTTGGTCCTTGGTGTGACATCATCGACATACATTTTACATGTATGATGTGTGAGTGATGTCAAATATAGGTCATATGTTCACTGGGATAGACCACATAATATAAGTTTTACCTTTTAACGGAAAAGAAAGGAAATCAATTTTAATTTTTTTAATCACCTTGATATTTACCTACTAAAGTACTACACCTCTTTACTTACCATTTTAAAATACAAGCGATACCGCACGCGGGGACTTGTATGAAATATGTAAATTAATAATATATATAGAAATTGAATTTATTCTATTGAAATGTAAATATTGTGGTATATGTAGAGCGAGGTGTCTGTATTTAGATGTTAATGTACCAGCTTATATAACGACCCTAGATTCTAAATGTTCGCCAGCGTTTAGTCGTCAAGATAGAACGCAAGATGTCGCCACAGGACGCTAGCGATTCTACTTTTAATAAACACCCGTTTATTATTATTTTTGCCGTACTTATTCTACTTGTAAGTATTACATCTTATTATTATTTCTGTATCTAATCAATTATTGCATATTTATATTTGTAAAGCGGTCAAACTATAAGCTGTTTGAATTCGAGTAATGAAGTACAGAAATAAACCAATAACACTTTTCACAATATGTACCATGTTCATTGTTCGCAATCTAATCGGCTACGTGACTCCTACCTTGACTTATAACTGATAATCGATCAGTGGAACTAAGAAAAAAAAATGCTTACTTTAAATAGTACACTAAAGTATCGGTAGACGGCGCCCCTGCGGTAATTATGAAACTCAGTGTATTTTTTTTGTGTAAATAAAAATTTTAATAACGATAATGATTTTGTTACCAGTTTTGGTGCGGCGGTTGTGATGCGAGAGCTTTAGCTGATTCCCCGTTCGACATCGGGTAACACAAGTTATTATAGATATTATAACTGTCTTTTAATAATACATGTTACAATATTTCATACTTCTTTTGACGCGTTTAGTGCAGCGACGTGAACGCATCTTATGACTCGTGTGCGACATGATGTTACTCATTATGATAATAATTTCATCTCGGTGGTCGGCAATGTTATTGTGTTGTGTTAACATCGGGTACCGTTGTTTTCAATTTGCCGAGCTAAGATAAAGAAAAATGTAAGTTCTTTTTACTGAATAATTTTTTATTGTGTAAAAATTATTTAACGTTGTATAAATAATACTATTATTATTAAAATCATTTTTATTTACATATATAAAGTTAAAATATTTTTATACAATTAAAAATAAAAGTGAATACCCGCATAAAATTAATTGACATTATTATCTGTCTTCACTATGTTGTTGGTGCGCGGGATTCAATTATTATAGTCATTTTTGTTTCGTTACAACATAGAACTATAACTTCTTACATACTCGTACATAACGACACACATTTTTGTTTCATTAAAATGTCGTCATCGTGACGGTGTCAGCTAAAATCACAATTGAGAAGCAATGTATAAAGTATAGGACACTACAGTCGGTCCACACGCCAAGTTTATTTAACACTAGCTGTGCCCGCGACTCCGCTCGCGCGGACTACTATAAAAGCTTTAATTGTTTTCTGCGGAACCTTCATTATTTTTCTAACTTAACAGGAGCCTAAGTTATTCCTTATAACATCACCTATCTGCCAGTGAAAGTCACCTCAAAACCGGCATTTAGTAAAAAGCTGTTATTTAGACATAACAAAAACGGACTCATCAATTTTATTACATGTACCTATATATAGTTTCTATACATATATAGTTAACTCTATAGTTTCGTATCCTCTCACAGTATTACTGAACAAGTGAATGTTCTTGAATGTTGCCGCTTGTTTTAGTTAAATAATGATTACGTTTTTTGTAGTAATCTGCTGAATACAGTGGATACTGCGTCTCTACTGCAAAATCTACCGTTACCGCATCTTCAGCAGAGTGCAGACGCTCTCCCTGATGTCGGGTCTCTCTCCGGTATTGGTAGCAACATCGCTAAGGGACTCCGTAAGTATTTATTACCTTATCTGTTAACAATCATGTTGCTATGCCATTATAATCGAGTCATATGAGCAAAGAACAAAACCAACACCAACAATCAATCGTTAAAGTTATGTGAACTGCTTTTTATTTGTTTGTAGCGTGAACTCTACTGTCTCCGTAAATCACAATAAAATAAAAAAAACTCGTGCGGTTTTGAATAATCACTGCATAAAAATAAATACGAATTTTTACATTTGTACAGTGTTAACACTGGATTATATTTCATATATTCTTGAATATTTTAATTGTTCATATATTGCAATAATCAACATATAATAATACTCGTATATGCAATATTTAAAAGTAAAAGTAACAGAGAAAATTTTCATTAGAAGGAACTTCAACAATTAACTGCATATTTCAAATGGTCTGCGACCTGTTTACTTCTCTGTTTCCTGTACCCATGGGAAGGCGCCTCCTTAAAGCGTGGTCAGTGAGTCTTCGCATTACGTATCCGTACCATCTTAGCCTGGACTCGAAAAGTTTCTCAGTAATAGGCGCTGCCTTAAAACTACCTTACAAATTCGTTACACACTTTGCCTTAGAAGCGCATGGTTGGCTTACGTAGAGTAAAGCTGGTCTCACTGCTGTCTTGTATACCTTACCTTTAGTTCTTATAGACATTTGTCGATCACAAATGACTTCTGTTAATGTTCGCCATTTATTCTACCTATATATGTAATAGTTATTTCCGTAATATTGACAGTTATTGATCCGCCGCCTAATATAACTGATCCTTAAATATTTGAAGTGGTTAACTGTAAGCAGGGCTTTACCATCCAATACCATAATGTGTACTAATTAATATGTATTATAATTAATTTTATTGATCTGTTTCAGTTGCTTAACGCTGCCGACTTCACATGGCAGTGCACGCTCGCAAGATGACCAATATATCATATACCTTAATAAACTAACCAAATTATATATATATTTTGTAGAGTATAGTAAAGGTTATTATTCAATACATTTGTTTGTATTTATATTCTTGGACCATCAATCGATCTGTTTATCACGGTTAGTAGAGCGATCGGAGATAAAGTTTTTGTCATCTCCGGCCCCGGCTACAGCCAACATGAACTCATTGAGTTCTTTAACCGTAAAATCTCAATAAATAGGTAATTTCACCGCCTTCGTTTTTTGTCTTCAATAATGCTGAAATACAGAATTTTAACATCTATAATTTAAAATTTAAAGGTAGTAGGGGCTATCATCCTCCAATCATTCGCTTAACGTTCATTTTTAAAGTAGCACGGTCTTGTTTTACTTATCTGTAAGCACGGCAAAGTGACAACGAAACACAAGTACGACCACTATGTGATCTACACTTCATCGCCTGCTAGCCTCTCGGCAGCTGGTTATACACTGGCCGATCCCGGAACGTAACAACCGAAGAACATTCACTATAAGAGGTTTTCACGTTTATGTGCATGGTCAGTACTCAGTCGGGTGCAGAGTACAACACGACGTGCCTATGACACGGCGAGTGCCACATCTGGTGCACAGTGGTCACGATCGAGTCGGACACAATTGCCGTGTCCTACACCCTGCAAAAGTAAAATTCTAAACAAATAAACTGAAATTTGGTAATTGTAATTTTGATCTGCAGTCACTGTAAATTCGTTCTATAATATTATTTATAAAAGACTATAGATGACGAAGAATTTTCCTTGTTAAAGCTAGTACAATAACATAGGTAATATATATGCAGTCGATCTAGTATTCAATGAGATAAGACGATTGTCCCCAGTCCGTGGCGCGTCGCCAGATTTATAAATCGTATCGGTAAAAGTGGTTGTGATTGTGAACGCTGCGCGCTGGGCTGATCCCCTCTTTACACTCCACTATAATATTATAAGGAGACAGCGGAGACTGCGGAGAGGGTGTGACTGCGGGTGCGAAACGCACGGGGGTGCAGAGAGGAGGGTAGTCACAAGTATTGCCGCGTACACATATATTGTTACGCATTGCGTAACTTTTTCTCGAATATAATTATTAAGTCACGTTCATGACACACGATGACACACGGTATGATAGCGGCGACCGCCGATGAATAACTGAACAGCTCTCGGTGATCGCCGTTGTGTTTGTATTATACAATGCTTACTATTAAGAGCATTGCCATCAATATCCCGAACTGCTATAAAAATAGAAAGATTAAGTGCTATAGTGGAGTATTTGAATTACTAGAATGTGTAACTCGTTCGGTTTTAAAACAATTTTTTTATATTTTAGTGTATAATATTATTATTTTAAAGTTATTTTACGTTCCAACGTAACCAATAGGAGTACACAACTTTGAAAAAAGTCATTTAGAATTTATATGCTTTAATAATTATGATAATGAAACGTGAGATTACATGAAGTGCAATCTTCCTATATGAAATGCATTTAAATGTAACACAGCGAAAAATAAGTAGTAGAGATTCTATAGACAAGATTTTCTATAACTATACTTACTCACTACACACTTGTAAGTAACCTATTTACACTTTCTTGATCATTTCATATAGGAATATTATGCAATCTTGTTTTGCTTATAGAATAGCGAAATATCCTAATTTTTTGTCTTAAACTTGATCTATTATTTAAAAAATCAAATCAAATAAGCAAATTGTATCGTTTTAAAGAACTGTGCGTAGTTTTTAACAAAAATCTTGGCAACACTTGCTAAGTTATTTTATTCGTTTGACGTTTAGTTCGCCAGTAGCGGCCGAATGAAGCCGATGGAAGGCTTGTGTGCGTGTTCCTTAACCTCCTTAGCTGTGTAAATATTTTTTGCGGTGAGTAATATTCTGAAATATATACAACAATTAATTTATTTTCATTTAATTGTTTCCGCAATAAAAATTTACTTTAGACGAAATACATTTATGTTATTAATTCCTTAAACATATTTGATACAATTTAATACATTATACTCATATATTATAATGTATTTTTAACAAATAGGTAGTTAAGGTATTTGCATTAATTTTTGTATATTTATAAAACATTACATAAACAATAGAATTGGAATGGAAGTGCGAGAATTGTTCACTTAATTATTATCCCTCTGAAATAATAAATTAACAAAACAATGTATTTTGAATACGAGCGTAATGAGCATTACGAAGAATTTAGAACATCCAGGAAGAAATGTGAAGACAACGACTTGCAGGCACCATTTCTTTAATAGGAAATCCTTTAATCAGTGCAGGTATAGAACCGAATGAGGAAAAACAAAATAAAGAACATTGTTAGGATAATAGGATTTATCAATGAATATGTAATCCTCTATAGCAGGGTTTCCTAACCTTTTCATAGTAACGGACCACTAGCAACATTTCAAAAATCTGGCAGATCCCTTGCAAACTTTATTTTAGATGTTTGCAAAATAGGTACAAGGAATTTTATTTAAATAAAGTATATTTATTAATACAGTGTAAGTAAAGATGTACCTACCAGTATTTATTTTTCTTAAGTAACATGGAGCCCTAGCACTCATACCTCAGGTTAAGAAAACCTGCCCTATAGTATTTGAATGTTGGGCCATTACGCCAGTTTTTGACCATTTAGTGGAGGTGTTGAATACAAAATTTGAAAAAAAAAAAATAGTTTTAACAGTTTCGAAGAAAGAAAATATGTAATGTACCTAGGTATTCCTGATATACTTAAATCTGATTCAATTTACATTCATAGTTAATTTAAATTCTTAGTTATTAGTATTTTTATTAAATAGTTCAAAATGCAATTTTTGCCAGTTTTCTACTATTACTTATCGTGGTTAAAGTTAGTTATAGTGTATAAGGTTTTAGATCTTTTTAGTTTATTCTAGTTTAGACAAATATGTCTTGTATTTTGTACAAGAAGATTTCTTTATCACCTATTAGTATTGTGTTTCTATTGTCCGATGTTTAATGGTTTTGGCAGCGTATACCGGCACGGTAGTGATTTTTTTCCGAATTGATTTTATGTTATCATTACTTGCTTTTCCTTGTGTATTGTTTTATAACGTTTCAAAACATATCCTAAAACCTTTTCAGTAAAAACATCTATAAAATAATAAAAAATATTCACCGAAATCTTTTATAAGTGGTTATGAATTACAAGCGCATTAACAGACAGACAGACGGACAGTTCGAGACACATTAAAGAATTTAAGGATAATCTATAATCAATATTTATGTAAAGCACGACGAAGCAATGATGTACGGAATAATGTGTAATGTAATCAGTTCTACTCCCTACTTGTCCGATTTTATTTTCTTTTTCTAACTTTACAAATAATATTTACAGTTTATGATCATTTAAATAATTTAATAGATGCACAGAGAGGGAGCCACTTCCAGAAATCACTATTACTCACATACTGATCCATCCTATACGAGGAGGGATCAAAAAGCAGTGAGAAAGAGATAGAATATAATGACTATTGATAACTTAATAATTTATTTTTCTACATAAATTCCGAGTCTCTCTACACCGAGTCAAGCGCTTTTCCAAGGCTTCAATCCCTTTCACAAAAAAAGTTTTGTCGGTCCTGCAAAAAGCCCGCCACGGCATCCATCACCTCGTTATCTTCTTTGTACCTGTTTCCCCTTAAGTATTTTTTCAATTTGGGGAACAGATAAAAATCGCTAGCCGCGAGATCTGGTTAATAAGGGGGGTGGTCAACCATTCGAAGCCAGCTTGCTGAATTGCAGCCATCGCAACTGCCGACCTGTGCGCGGGTGCGTTGTCGTGATGAAACAGCACGGCCCTTCGAAGTTTCCCTCAACTTTTCTCTTTGATGGAATTCCTCAACTTGGGAATTAAAGCTGCATAATATTGGCCTGTAATAGTGGTCCGGCGCTTCAGGTAATCAATCAATCAACAATATCCCTTCTGAGTCCTAAAATATTGAGGCCATAACCTTGCCGATGCCACGACACGAAACTTCTTCGGGGTCGGTGATGGTGGCCGTTTCCATTGCGAAGATTGCTGTTTTGTCTCGGGATCAAAATGATGGACCCATATTTCGTCCATTGTTACAAAACGAGACAAAAAGTTTTCAGAATCTTCTTGAAACTTGTCCAACAATATCTTTGAAATGTCAAGTCGATTTTGTTTCTGACTGTCGGTTAACATTCTCGGCTCCCATATTGCGGAGACTTTTCTCAAATTCAAAGATTATTTCAATATGGATTGAATACTTCCATATGAAATGACCGTTTCTTGAATTAAGTGTCGGATGGTAACTCTTCGATCGCTCAATACAATTTTCTCGACTTTCCCAACATTTTCTTGGGTGACTGCCGTTGATGGACGGCCGCAACGATGTTCGTCTTCCGTGCTCGTTCTCCCTACCCGAACTTGAGAAGTCCACCTTGCGACAGTGGAATACGGCGGAGCAGAATCTCCTAATGTTGCCTCCAAATGGCAATGAATCTCTTGCGTCGTTTATCTTTTTTAAACAGAGGTATTTAATAAGGGCTCGCTCTTCGTTTTTCTCCATTTTCGAGAACACGTTCCGACACGAAGCAAACAAATGACTACATTCAGAAAAAAACAAAAGAGAATAGAAGATTTTTATTAATATTACAAATATGTATCTCAGCTATTCCTGTCAGTATTTATTTTTTTTCTTACCAAGAGTATGTCGTTCTCACTACTTTTTGATCCCTCCTAGTAATAATCTTTTAACAGAAATACCTACTTGATATGGTCCTTGAACTCATTATCTGGCAAATCAGTAATGTGCTTCGAGATCTTATTATAGAACCTAACACTATTACCTAAAAAGCTTTTATTAGTCTTACTAAGTCTAATACAGTACGACTAATTTATGTCTATTTGTAGTTTTAAAACTGTGCTGGTCTTTGACCTAGCTTGTCAAAGTTTTTACGAATGTACATTAAATTATGGAGAATGTAACCGGAGGGCAAAGTAAAGATATTAAATTCCTGGAACTTGTTTATAAGTGATTCGCGAGGTCTCATGTTGTATATTGCTCGATTTGCCCGCTTTTGGAATATAAATAGGGTGTCTACCACAGCTGCTGAACCCCACAGCAAAATACCGTAAGTCATTCAGCTATGGAAATAAGCGAAGTAGACTAACTAAGCAGTGGCAATATCTGTTAACTGGCGAATCTTACGTACTTCGACTGCAGCAGTTCTTCCCTCCAAAGTTTTAATGTGCGGATCCCGCTGTAATTTTGAATCAACTTAAGAAGACAGCATTATGAACTAAACGTACTAAATTCCCTTCTATCTTGATACTACTATCAACACGCCGAACATTTGGTACGGCAAATAACATGCATTAGTTTTGTTTGCATTAGAGTAATTTATTTATTTTTGCATTTAAATAATTTATTTAGAGAGCCAGCCATTTAGAAATGTTAACTAAAGTATTATTTAATTGCCTAACCTCTAAATCAATACTTTTCATTTTTAATATAAGTGAAATGTCATTTGTAAAAAGAGCCATGTCAGCACTGTTCTCAACCCCTAGCGGTAGATCATTTATATGCACGAGAAACAAAAACGGCCCCAGAATCGAGCCCTGAGGAACACCGATTCTTGCTAATGATCCCGAGGAGGTTGCCCCATTTATACTTATTTTCTGAAATTAAAATATCCCAATCGGCTTATTAACGAACACCCATCATCTTACTAGCTGGTGTCACGCAGTAATTATGAGCGGTTCTATGAAAAGAACGCGAATAATATGAAGTGTCATCATGCATTAACAATCCAGTGAAAAATTGTGAAAGTGAGTTAATACCATCACTTTGTACTTAATTAATTTTTAAATGTTGCTAAAGTTATTTCATATAAGTTATGTGTTTTACTGTCGTAGTAATAAGTTCGCAGTCGATTACTTGCTATCTAGATATTCTGTGATAATTCGTCATCAGTACAGAGTAACGCTGGCGTAGAGGCTCTGGCTCTGAAGTGCAGACATACACGTTACTAACACTCGTCGTAGCTATATCAGTCTGCAAGTTACACGCTGATTGTGATCGGGCAACCACCGCCCAGTATTCCCACTCATAAAATATTCATAAAAAAACATGTTTCAAACTATGTTTATGTTTTCCGACGCCTTCAATTAAAATATGTTTCATGCTCCATAGGACAAAATTTGTTTGGAAAATTTTCTTACATGTTACACAAACTTATAGATGTACCTATATATGCCAAATGCTTAGGTGTTTAATTTGTGTAAATGTAGGACAAGTCTTGAATAAACTTTACAACGCAACTTAGTTTTCAGAAGTGCTATTGCATTTTATATAAACCTTTTTCAGACAGTTTATCCATAAAACTTGTTATGAACATTACAAGTTGAATATTTATTTATTGTAAAATGCAGAAAATAGTGAAGTTTTAAAGTCAACCACAAAAGTAAAATACCGTAACTCAAGTATATACATTTAGAAAAAAATGCGTATAACGAACAGTCTGTCCTGTCGGTGACAAATAACAGCTTCATAATGTTGTCGAGAAAAATTTAAGCAATAACAGCCGACAGGCTGTTCCTCGGCGCCGCGGCCGCCTCGGCACACTTTCACAAGGGAATGGTATAATACGAATTTATCTTTCCTCTTTTACACGAAACCCTATGTTTTTCTCGCAAATCCTCCCTTCGCAACTTTCGTCATGTTTCATACGAAATTTCTTCCAATTCCCATTAGTGACAGCTTTATGTTACATTTTTGGAATAAATCGAACTTGAAGTCAAAGTATATTTGTTTTTAGTTTTGCGCTTGTAACCATTCTGGGCGTTGAAGATTGAAGACCTCTCAGTACTTCGATAAAGCTAGAAATAGATTCAAATCTGATTGTGGAAATAAAAAATTATAACAGTTAATAAAATGTATTTACGAACATTCTGTAATCAATAGTGAGTTATATAATAACAATTATAAGCTTCTTTTAAGCTTACCTTAGTAAATTCGTGCTCCTAAGTTATCCAGTAAAGTTCAACTATTATAATAACTTATAACATACAACAAAACCATGAGTACCAAGAACTTAAATACAAACAAATAATAAAAATTGAAAATCTCTGACAAACACCAACGGGCGATGTGCGCGTGACGATCGATTTTGAATATTCTACGAAATAGTACACCAAGATAATGAAACTGATGGATTATAATAAAACGAATTATAGCGAACAAATGTTCCTCAAAACTACTTGGTAAAATGCATTGACCTTCTCAAAATCTAGATAAGTTCTAACTCGATTTAAACTGCGCAAACGAATTATCTCTGCGTTTCAGTTTGGGTTTTCAATAAGTTTGCAGGCCGCAAATCCCAAGTAAACTTTTTGCGGGCGTCTGAAATAACTTTAGACATAGAGTTTGCTCAATCTTTCAAATTGTGTGCAAAATATAAATTACTACTACCTAACCTCCCATGACTCAACCTATAACCATCAGTCTGAAGGTAGCTTTCTATATTGTTTTTTTCGAACTGACTATACTGTTAGCCTTGAGCTATTGCGGCTTTTACAGCTCCACCGGGCTTGGGGGCGAGCGCTTAAGGCATTCAGCCGCGAAAGCGTTGCAACAATTCCGAGGGTGCCAAAGTGGCCGGACATCGTCTCGGACTGTTGCGCGCATGCAAAGAAGTCGCGATCTGGCTAATTTCCTATCATTCGAACAAAACTAACTATACGTATACACATGTTTTTTCCCCCGGGAGGAGGTAAGGAACATTTGTATGTAGGTGTTAGTGATCTGAATTTTTTTATCTAAACTAATTAGGCAAAAAAAATGTCCCTTACAGAACCTATGTACCTATGTGGTGTGCACGTGTGTATAATGCAGTGTCATGTGTGTCTGTGATAGCTAGTGAATGTAGTAGATTCACTGTATCGCGCGAGCGGCTACTTAGTTCAAGGGCTCCATACCGCGCCATACCGCATAGGCTTCAGTTGTCGCAGTTGCCGGTGGTGGCGGGTGTGCGGGAGCGAAGTTAACCGTACGTCCCCTGCGGAGAGAACCGTGGTTTCGCAGGCGTGGGTGCGAGTACGCATGTGTTACGGGAACGGACGCGTAGATTCTATATTGAAATAATTTTTAGAACCTCAAATTACTAAAAATGTTATACGAGTAATACTAACGGTGTATATTTTGACTTATGGATTTTACTTTATTATCATTTTTATCGTACCTACTTATGTAAGTTTTTGATCCAGGCTCACCTACAGCCCAATCTCTCGGAAGATGTTCGGTTGATTCTGTATCTATTACATATTTTAAACTACCTACACGTTTACGAGTAGTACGATATTTTACCAATAAGTACAATTTTTAATGTCCACTTGAAATTAAATTCCATTAACTTTCATTTACTTCAATTCAGAGATCCTAAATAACAAAACTTCCGCTGCTCCACAAAAAGGTTTCATTTTCATATACATATAATATCACATATAATATCCTTTAAACAATATCGTTTCATTATAATATAGATTAATGGTGCAAGTTTATGGATTATTATTTTCCGTCGTATCTATCATCTATACTATAAGAATGTTAGGAAATCAATTAGTGTTGAATGGGCACTTCCAAACCAACAGACTAACGCAGTGTAATCAACCGTTGAGATTGCTTGTGGGGGACCTCGTACTGGTCCGATATAATCCCCCACAAATAATTTACTAGTCTGAAACGGGGCCACCAAACTCTTCGATAATACGGACGGAGTTGGAGGATTGAAAAGAACTAAGACCCTTTTAGTTTGTATAGTGCTCTTAAACTTTGCCGGAATGAACACAATAGTGAAAGCTACTTGCCCTCAACATACGTTAAGAAATGGCGTGTTTGTGGCTGATATACATTCTTTTGATTGGGTGGGAACGAGAACCTGACCAAACTAACTATAAAGTCGGGTGTTAACAGAAACACAATCTATGCTGAACCGGTTTATTACGTGTTGCGGTACATCTATAGTTATATAATATTTATTATTGTGAAACACCGTCACTACACACATCAAACTAACCAGGCTCGAATATTTCAATAATAATAATAATACTAAATTTAGTAAGTTTAGTAATATCGATAAATATTTGCATGGAAGTGCCGTCAGTTTTGAAATTATCTTATTGTAATTTTATTGTTTAAAAGGGTGTTATTGTTATGAAGAGGTAGTTTCTATGTTTGGATTGTATGAAGAGGTAGTTTCTATGTTTGGATTGTATGAAGAGGTAGTTTGTATGTTTGGATTGAAGATGTGATCTCTCAAAATATAGATTTCCGACAGAAGATCTGTATGCTGAAGCGAAATTTTATCTGTCCGTAAATTATTTTTGCTGAAAATTGGTTTACTTACCCATAACTCACTTAATTCCTTGTCATACTATAACTCTGTACGTAATAAACGCATTTTCAATTTACCAGTTCCAAGAACACTTTCAACTTTCGGTAAACGATTCAGGGATCACATAAGGGCTTCAACTTATAACCTGATTCTGAAACACTGTAGCCTTAAAGATTGTACTATAAATGACGCAAAAAAAAAACTAATTTTTAAATGTCTTCTAACTTTAAACTACGCTGAGACAGAGAATGTCCTAGCAAAAGTAACCCAACTTATATGTTTTTAAGTTTCATTAGTATCAGGTTCTTGTTTAAGTTTTTTTGTACCATTTTGTTTTCTGTACTATTAAGTTATATCTTACTCTTTATTTTAATGTATCTACGTAACTTGGTAAATCCAGCAATGTAATTTTCAACTGGTTCCTCGCGATACAGACGATGCCTAATGCATGGGACCCTGCCAGTATTGTTAATAATTTTGATACCAAATTAACGATTATCTTATCTTATTGATTTGATTCTAACAATTATTTCGTTCATTGATATCTACGTTCAGGATGATATTTTCAAGCTACCGAGATGGGCAGCGTTTTCCTTCACCGAAAGCTCAGGCTTAATGTAGGGATTCGAACTCACGTCAATCGACGCGAAGTCGTACGCGCTACCACTGAGCCATTATTACTTCAATCTCTTATGTTTTACTCGTCGTAATCCATTTAAGTGGCCCAAAAGCATCTTTTATCCGAATTGATTCACCACTATCGCCACTGCTTACTTCGTATGTTACATTTTCTAACAAAATGTAACCTGTAACATGGCTAGCTAATATTATAACTATGAATTAAAAAATAACAATGTAGGTAAGTGGTTTTCGCGTGAAAAGATCATAAACGGGTCGACAGACAGAGAGTTGTTGAGTTTTGTAATATGTATAGATAACATGTTGGTAGCGAAAGCCGGTCCTTGTAACACTATGTTTTATGCTGAATTAAAGCATGTGAAGTCGCAAGCGGTTGCTAGTATTTAATAAAAGTATATTACCCTCATAGAAAGCGTAATATTTTCCAACGTAAACTATTCTATCAAATTTATTGTGTGGCGGTATAATACCCACGGAAGCTAACTAAATGCTTCCTTCCACTCGATTCGTGAGAAATACGATCGCTCCGCACATAAATACATGTATAGTATCCATACACGCTGGTACACTTCGAGCCACCCTCGCCCACCTCTTGCGATTAGGGTTGCTAAAATATTTTTTATTTTCAAAAGTTAGCAGACATATAGTCCAATGTTCACGTCAGGCCTGGTGTTGTGCTCAGCTGAGATGTCGACTTCCGCATACGATGGATTTTTATTTGATAAATATAATTTTCAAGCTTGTGCTTGGTTTAATATCAATATGTCAACTGAGTTTATAGTGGGATCTTGATTTGCCACGATGTGGTTTTTATTTGACCCTTTGATCATACATTATGTAATGTTGGTGGCATTTTGCGTGATATAGTTTGGTTATTGTGAACAAGTCAAGTGAATTATAAATATAAACTGAAAACATAAATTTTGAGATGTCACAAAATCTTTTTAGATAGTTCTAACAAGGGATCCACCATTTTTTTAGACCAACTTTGAATGTTTAAAAAATACTACAAAGACTTAAACATATTGACACTGGCAAGTGCTTTTTATAGCGCCAAATAAAGAAGAAGAAATATGTCAACTGTTTCGCTATCATGCTCAGTTTGTCTTACAAGAAGAGCATTGTCTGATTGTCCTCTAAAAAAGGTAATAGTTGAAACGAGTTTGGGTAGGAAGGAGTAATTTTTAAATGTATTTATCTTACACATTTTGTTCATACGATTACATTACAATAGTTACATATTTTAAATATGAATTTAATTTACGCCATTGTTTGTGCAATAGAATATTGTAATGTATATATAAACTATTCCTGCCTATTGTATCCTCAATAATTGTTTCTTTATTTGAACGCGCTAATCACTGGAAGTAGCATCAGATTTGAAAAAAAAAGAGTGTTTTTTGTAGCTTATTTACTTAGAAAGGTTATTAGACTTATAGGATATTACTTAACTTCACGTTATGAACCTAAGCAGTGGAGCGGTAACCATGAACGTGAAGTAATCTGACAAGCTGTAGGCAAGAACGGGAAGTGAGTACTGTGCTGGGGCGGTACTGTGGAGACACGGTCAAATATATTTAACACAGGTGAAACCGCGGGGCACAGCTACTTTAATATATAAATATACATTCGAACCTTATTAAGAGAAGATAGCGAATATTACAATCATAAACTTGTCTATTTGTTATTCGGTGTCTAGTCACCTATCACAATACAAACGAATATTTAATATAACATACTTGACAGCCCTAGATCTACGATATCCCTCCGTCCCCCTCGAGAGCAGCAGCCCCTCGCGATAACTGAGCAAACTGATAGCTACGGGTTATACCCGGACACAAAAAATTCGACCTTCTAGTGAAATGTCGATATCGGCAGAACTAAAGTTGCCAACCGTCTTAGGAAAGCCGGGGCGTCACGTTTCTGGAACCGTAAAGAAGACGTCCCAAATAAAGTGTATTTTAGATGCCGTACATGAGAATCAATCGACGTCATATTTTTAAAATGTAATTCACGTTTCTCATGCAGGTAGATAGAGGTACCTAAAATGTTATTCTTACTCATGCAACACTTACACACAGTCTACATAACATTTTGTTTTCTCCTCTATCAGCTGCCATCTCAGATTACACATTTTATACACATATCTTTCTTCACACAGCTCATTCATACTGTCTTAAGTTCCCTCTATTCCTATAACCGGTTAGCTTTATACTCAACACTCCTTTAAATTGTTTCAAATTATCCTTTACAAGGTCCCTAAGTCATGGTGTATTTAGTAATTTGTATGATCTATAAATTGCATTTCAGTTATATATATAAGTAAAGGAATATATGTATTTGTAATATAATATATTTTAAATACAGTGTCATTTTTCAAATTATACGAAATTAATAAAGATGTACATAGATGGTGTTTATTAATTTATTAGCACTTTCTTTTATCTAAAGAAATTGTAAAACCTTACAGACTTATATTGAACGACACAGCTCTTATGTCTTCTGTAAAATATTGTTTAATATAAAAAATATTAAACGTCTTACAATTTGGATTAAAATAAAATTAAAATGCCTGATAGAAAGTGGACGTATAATCGTGGAATACCATCAACTGAGGCTGAACGAGATATTAAGAAAAAGTTTACATGCCCCAGAAACCAGTACGGAACTACGAATTAGGTTACATAGCGTAGATTTATGGCAGAATATCAATCGATCGAAAGTAGTCAATGTGTGACCAAGCTGAGTGCTAACGTGCCGAGTACCACGTTGCGTCTCAGGGATCCAAGATATTCACAAGCACGAAACACGGTTAAATTGACAATATTGTGTGGTTTTAAGAAACCACGATGCATGTGAAACTGAAATAAAAAATATACAAATTATTGAAGACATGTGACATACATTCTTTAGTAACACACATTACCATATACAATATTCCGATTTGACGATTATAATCCTTGAATGCATGGCATAAAATTCAATTTTATTTGCGACAATGTAATGTAATACGACATGCGATAGGTGAACGAAAAATTCTGTGACGATAGAATAAAAGTTTCAGTTTAAAAACTTAAAAATATAAAACAATGGTATAAATATAGATGATCTCAATACAGATTAAAATAAGTACACGCTACTTATTAATTTTTATTCTGAATATTTCATGCTAATTTGAAGCAATTTCTTCCCAATTTTCGCTTTTTAGCTCCCCATATTTAAACTGTACATTTCTCGCGAATCTGAATACTGAGCTCTGTAACCCTACGCTGAACGGTAGGAAAGCGCGTCCGCGTCACTATTATCGACGTTTACGTTAGTTGGGTTCCGTACGTTGCGTCGTTTAGATTGTGCGAGTAGGAGACGTTGCAAAAAGAGCTGGGCAACGGAATAAATAGGCACAAAGACATAGCACAGACAATAAAAAAATTCTAACTACTGTTACAACATACGGAAAACCTCAATTTACAGCTTTAATTTTCGATCAAATTTATTAGATTCGTTTAATTATAAATTAATAGTTTAGTAACTAATAGTTTTTCAAAAAATTAGCTAAGGACATTCAACTTTACAAATGATTTATTAGATTTTAATTATTCTTATTAATTAATGACTTTTGACCAAAAATGTTTATTAGTTTTTCTTTTTTAAACCATTTATTATTATAAAATTTTACAAAATGTTTCATTAAATTCTAAAATTTTATTATTAATTTAAAATATCGACCAGTCGTTTGTAACCAAAAACCCAGAGTTGTAGCGTGTAAAATGTTAGAATAAGATATATTTATGAACAGAATTTTGTGGCATAAGAAAATAAAAATGTTAGAGTAAGCAAGAAAAAAGAGAAGGTCAGCTTTGGCTAGATATAAGTATTAGCTCTTAAATTTGTTAAAAAATATAGCTTGGGGTTATTGGGGTTAACTCCTCGCAGAAGGATGGGTTTAATTTAAGCTTTATTTAAGAGACACAAGTTCCCTGATTTTTGTTGGGGTGTCATAGGACTAAAAAAAAAATATTGTGCGACCGACGCGCGACCTGAATCCGTTTAGTTGGTATACACTTAGTTGGTATACACTTAGTTGGTATATACTTAGTTGGTATACACTCCGGCTACAAAGTCCAAGTTCACTCACAAAGCACAAACTTACACTCTCAACGCGGGTGTCTCGATAATGTTCAAACAGTGCTTTTCTCTAATTATTCTTAAAACTTGCAGCTTGTACAAATTAAACGCTCAAGCAAATGGCTGTTGTGTAGCCGGAGCTTTAGAAGTTGTTTGAGAAGATCTCCTATGATGTCGTTTGTAATGTGACGCTGCCGGCGCTGATGTTTTGGTCCGACGGGTGTAGTTGCTAACAAGCACTGGTACGTGAGCCGTTCCATCTGCGTCCTCACGAGTATTATCAACCAATTAATTATTGGTCTCAGTTAAACTTCAGTCTTTTTAAGCTATAGGTTGCAATGACCACTTAACATCAGCTGGAATGCATGCATATTTGCTACTTCATACCATAAAAAATCGGCAGGAAAAAATAGTTACAGTATCTCTATTTGATTTTATTTATTTATTTATTATATATACAAACTTCACAGCACTTTTTTTAAACTATTTTAAAATATTAGAATAATAAGTTTTTTGTAGAACTTAATTAACACAATTACCTAAAAACACTTTTTAGTCTTACTAAGTCAAAAAAAAATGGATTGACTATTTTGTATTTACTTCTAGTGTTAAAATTGTGGCTCTCATTTACAAGTTCAAAAGTATCAAAATTTTTTTGAACATACATTAATTTATCCAAGATGTATTTTCTGAGGGCAAAGTTAAGATACTAAATTCTTGAAACTTGTTCTTCAATGAATCGCAATACCATATCATAAATTGCTCGAATTACCCGTTATTGTAGTACAAATATGGTATTTACCTCAGCTGCTGAGCCTGGCAGCAAAATACCGTAGGACATTAAACTGTGGAAGTAAGCGAAATAGAGTAATCTAACTGTAGTGATATCTGTTAACTGGTGAATCTTACGCGCTGCGAAAACAGCAGAGTTTAACGACTGATCATAGATTTTCTGTGAACATTCATCGTTCTCATACTTGTATTTACTATAAGTAGAGCAAGTGCTTCTACGTAATAGGCTATACAAAAGATATAATGAAACGAAAAGCTTTGATGTGAGACACTATAACTGGTTTCCGCGTTCGTGGTAGAGTATATCTTGAGAGACCAAATTGACTGTTTTATACAGTAGAGTGTTACTATTTATAAATAGGTACAATTATAAAGAAAGATTTCTTTTTGACATTACAACAAATTATCTTTCTAATGTTAAAGTATTTATTTTTAAGCAATGAAAATTGTCTCTACAATTCGTCAATCAATGTGTCAAACATTGGTGCTAAAGTATAGAATAATAAATCAAAAGGTTTTATTCCAATTTCAGTGACGCCGTTTCATTATTTGAAGAAAGTTGGAAGTTAGGGAGTTCGTCATTACAATACCGTTGTATAGCCTTTAGAATTAGATTAAGTCTTATAAGGTCACAGTTCAGCATTTTAAATAAAGACAACTGTTCGGAAATGTGAAATTAACCCGTCTGTTAAATTGCAGACTAAACTATTATTGATAAAAATAAAATAAATATGTTTCTTTTCAGATGTATCGTCCATCGAGATGAGCGTAGAGCTCGCCGCGCCCCACCCCGCGCCTATCTCCGTCTTGCTCGCACCTCCTATCACTTTCACCCCTCCACTCTTCCCGTCCCGCGCTCTCTTTCTCACCATAGTTTCACCACCGCGATGTTCCTCTGTGATTGGTCGTCGCTGCGACCACGGCAACGTGTGCGCACCCTCTTATCAACTTTCTTCTTCTTAACAATCCTTGAAGGTAAGTTCAAATGAATTTTAATTGTAACATATGATCGAGAAGAATGACTCTCACACATTCGAGTAGTTTGGCTGAAGCGCGGGTCGCGGAATTCATGATATAGATTAATTGGCGGTACCACTCGCACTAATGTTATTTTAATACATAGTAAGCGAGATAGATATACCTACTGACATGTCTTCCATACTGGTGGCGCGGGTTATATAAAATTATTAGTGGACTGTATTTTGCGGAACTATATTACATTAACGCAACAATGGGGACGGTGGGATAAAATAAACAGGTAGGTGTACTTACAAGGATCCACGTAGCCGCTGATGCACTTTTAAACACTCTTCTGATACACTATGCGATCCAATCACCAGCAATCCAGCGATATAAACTTTGCCTATATGGAGCGGGCTGAATTATCCTGGGTAGGCGCGGGTGCGGTGCGGGGTGCGATGCGTGTGCGACACAAAAACTCAGCCCTTAACGGTGCCGTGCGGGCGGCGAGTGACACTGCGGTCATCCGCGGCTAGTGGTAAGAGGTGGTGGTAAAGGCTGCGGGGACGGGGGTGGGTAGGTAAGTTTGATCGGAACACTATTGCGTTAATGTATGATCATAATATATATAGTGGCGCAACTACATACTATATAATTTTATTTAAGATATTTTATATATTTATTTACGACAATAGAAAATACTCTTTATGCATATACTAGTTGCAACACTTCACTGGAGAATCTATACATAGTGTTACGGTCTGAGTAAGAGAAAAATAGAAAAAGAATCACCATTCTCGAAATCTCATCAAGAGTCGTCCGGAGTGTACTCGAAATATCGTGTATTTATCATAGTGTAGTCTTGTGTCGTGTAAACGTAGGTTCGACGACGCACACATAGGAATCTTTATTTCTACAACTGTCAACAAACAATGGGTTATAAATCAAACGTTCCCCTTTTTTTAAAAGCGATGACGTAAGTTGTTTACAACATGTTAAGAGTTTAGGGACCTTCTAGAGATTTCGGGATCTTATCATTTAGATATACGTGTATAAGTGAGCCTTGTCGCGAGTCACGGCAGTTCTAAATTTGAAAGCAAAGTGGAAACAATAAGCGAAATAGAAGAAGAACTAGAATAACATACAGGCTTATTCTGTGAGTACATTCGGTGAGTGTTTTCTTTGAGTAAGAATAAATTGTTTTCGTGAAACACTAGGGCATTTTACTACCCACGTGTGTAACAAAATTATAAAATAATTATTATTACACTTACACTTATTATTGGTAGGTATGTATTATAGTATAATAAAACAAATAAAACCATTTGCGTTACGTGAGTCACAGTACTCGCAAAGCTGGGTTTTATTAACTTATTATTGTTCACGCAAATATAACGAATAGCAACTAATCAGTGATCAAGTTAGGCTTGCGATCCTTTTTGACATTAATTATAAATATCTATTAGCTGCAGTGATCACTTAACATAAAGTGGATGGCAAGCCTGTTTGTTGTTATAAACAAAAAAGAAATGTAATGTTAGTTCATTATTTTAACCTAAAAGTTGGTTGGATTTTCTGAGTCTTCATCAGATATATATAAAAAAATCAGGTGCGTTGTCAAGACATGATAGTTGTTTCCAAGTGGATCGCGACCACCGTACACTATGTGTAACACCCCACTACGGCGCGTTTCGCGTTTCGGGACCAGCCGGTGTAAACCGAGTAACAAATCAGCCACATCGTGATACACCGTCATAATACCTCTATTTTGGTTTGTCGTGTATATCCAACTACCGAGAAGCTTGGAGGCCGATAAGACTCACCTTCACACTGTTCACTTTTAAATAAAATTGTGAAACATTAGATAACAATTTCGTAGCCAAGGATAGAGAAATCTCATTGTCAATGAGGAGTTCAACATGGTAAAATGAAAGCTAAAAAACGGAAACAAAGATCTAATTTGTATTTTTATAGGGGAGACATTTTCAGAATAAAGTAGCTTTAGTCCCGTATAGCAGGATTCCGGTTGCTGCCGTATCTTCGAATGTAATTCATTATCATTGCGTGTCGTGTTTCAAGATTTATTTACTTGTCTCTCAACAGACGAGCCTTGGATATCTACTTCGTTTTAACATCGATGTCTTAAAAACATTCAAATAATCCCTTGTTTTACGGGTGTGGTGACATGGCTTCACTTTATGTAAAACCGCGAAAAGATGAAAATCTGACTACGTTTACCGTTCTCTTGACTAATTTTAGAATATGACATTTTGAGCACCAGTCCGAGTTACTATGACGGTGTTTTACCAAGTTGTTTAATCAATATCAACTCATGCACGAGTTCTTCCCGCCTCACAAGACCCATTCAAGTATTTTATGAAAAGTTCCTTTAAACTCTTTCGAGTAATTTCCGGGAGCTTCTCTAGAAACTTACCCGTTCTTAGTTATGTATTCATAAGTTCATCTATTCACAACTTAAGCTTAAGTTTTCATAGATTCAGATTTCTCAACTATGAAGTGCTGTAATGTAAGTATAACTTGTGATTATTCAGTTTATCTGCTAGACTTTTCATTGTTTATTATAATACTTGAATGATTCCACTGGACTCTACTTGGTATGAACGCGTTCCAAACGCGTTATATAACATATACAGATAAGTGGAAATGCTGTTTCCCTTTAAGTTGCCATAGTTACATTAGATTGTTTTTATATATTTCAAAAATCATACGTATGATTGTGCCATACAAACATCAAACACGTTGACTACTTACCTACTATCCAAACGAAGAATTAACCTAGGGTATATATTGAATATCGGAGTTTCTCTGCGTGATCGCATCAGAAATGAGGAGATCCGCAGGAGAATCAAAGTCATTGACATAGCCCTAAGAATAGCTAGACTTAAGTGGCAGTGGACGGGCCACGTACCTCGTAGAACGGATGGCCGATGGGGTCAAAGAGTTCTCGAGTGGCGACACGTACCGGCAGACGCAGCGTGGCCATACCCGTGACAAGGTGGTCCGAGGACTTGGTAAAGGTTGCGGGCACAGGACCGGTCGTTATGGCGATCTTTGGGGGTGGCCTATGTCCAGCAGTGGACGTCTTTCGGCTGAACTGATGATGTTGATGACATGAACAAGCCATTCAATTCCGAGAGTTCTAAATAAATGGAACCGGTTTAATAATACTGTTTTTATTTTATTTTATCGAAAACGTACAATTACAGATAATAGATTATTTATTTCACAAACAACGATATGATCCCGGGTGAATGTTTGAAACCGGTTTACAAATTTAATCCGATTCAACAATTATCACTTCAGTTTTTTATAAGCAAATTGACGGCAGTGTTCCTGACAGTAAGCACAGTACAATCCAGATTGGCAATCTATCGGCGGTCGCGGTGCAACTATATCAATGTATGTGATGCCTCCATGACTTCGCGAACTTTGTAACACATTCCCGCAGGAAGATCAGCTTTCCCGTGATTTAAGCGAGTAACTTAATTTCTCAGATCACTTCTCTTCTCGAATTAATCTAGCCATTAAAGCCGCGCGCCTCCCACAGCCGCAGACGACGCATTAAATTAATGGAGTGATTTAATTAGGCGGTGCTCTGGGAGATGTGAGTTCATTTAAGTCCTTTAAGTCCGCTCCTTGTACAGATACATAAATGGTCTTAACTGTGGAATCTTTACTGTCATTACTTACATCAGCTACGTGTTTCTCCGGTGCTTCTGAATTGGTTTCTGTATGTATAAATTGTTTAATAACCATACTAAGTTTGATTACTTGACATAAATTTGTATTAAGCAATGATGGCTAAGTGCTAGCGTGTACGGACATCGCATCGATGGACGTGAGTTCGAATCTCTGCAATGAGCGTTAAAGGAAAACATCGTTTGAAAACCCTAGAATGGTGGTAGGGTATTTTCTAATGGCCGCCTGGTTAACTACCACCCTCAGGTTGAAAATCTGTCACCAAGCACCAATAGGTGAACCAGTCCTCTCACTAGGCTTAGCGTGCTACCATATTGGGACACATCGTCACTTAAGATCAGGTGAGATTGTGGCCGAAACGCTAAACCTATGATGATAAAAAAATGTATTACAAAAAAAAATGTTAGTTAATAATCTTTTGTATTTATTTAGGAAGTGTAATCCCTGCGAGCGCGACACAGCGCCCCATAGCAGTACTGAATGGAATATTTACAAATTGAACGCTTTTTTTTTGAGGAAACGACAGACCGTACGACTATTTTTTTAAATTCCTCCGTTATTACCACGGCTTGTTAAACTCCACTCCAGTACCAGTACCAACTCAAGATCTGAATTTATAGTAGAGGAATTGTTAAAAAAAAGACATTACACAACAAAGATATAAAATTATTTAACACAGGTTCCCCTTTTGTCCAATCTGTGCGACATTTTGAAATTAGTCACAAGCAATGGCTGTACTGTATTGCATAAGTAGGTAGGTACTTTAAAAGAATTTCAAATTTAAATATATCAAGGTCATGGATTTATAATATATATAGATCGGCAACTCGAAAGAGAAAGAGCATAGTATACGATAGTGTTAGAGCAAGATAGAGATATGATATCATTTTCAAATGAGCTATTGGCCTATGTAAATCGTGATCAAAACAAATCTCGATAATTATTGCAGGATCTAAGATTTAAATTATAATTTAATGTTTAGTAGACGTGTTTAATTATTGTGGTTACGTGTAGGTACACTGTACCTGGTGACGTAACTCGTATAACAAAGAACATCAACAAATTTTACGCACACTACTTAGTGTATTCCGATTTTGGACTCGTCTTATTCAACATATTGCCGATCTATACTATACGAGGAGGGATCAAAAAGTAGCGAGAATGAGATTGAATATAATGACTATTGATAACTTAATTATTTATTTTTCTACATAGTTTCACAGTCTCTCTACACACCGAGTCCAGCGCTTTTCCAAGGCTTCAATCCCTTTCACAAAAAAAAAGTTTTGTGTTGGTCCTGCAAAAAGCTCTCCTCTGCATCCATCACCTAGTTATCGTCTTTGTACCTGTTTCCCCTTAAACATTTTGTCAATTTTGGGGAACAGATAAAAATCGCTAGCCGCCAGATCTGGTGAATAAGAGGGGTGGTCAACCAATTCGAAGCCAGCTTAATGAATGGCAGCCATCGCAACTGCCGACCTGGGCGCGGGTGCGTTGTCGTGATGAAACAGCACGCCCCTTCGAAGTTTCCCTCTCCTTTTCTATTTGATGGCATTCCTCAACTTGGGAATTAAAGCTGCATAATATTGGCCTGTAATAGTGGTTCCACGCTTCAGGTAATCAATCAATCAACAATATCCCTTCTGAGTCCCAAAATATTGAGGCCATAACCTTGCCAGCCGATGCCACGACACGAAACTTCTTCAGGGTCGGCCATGATGGCCGTTTCCATTGCGAAGATTGCTGTTTTGTCTCGGGATCAAAATGATGGACCCATATTTTATCCATTGTTCCGAAACGAGACAAAAAGTTTTTAGAATTTTCTTGAAACTTGTCCAACGATATCTTCGAAATGTCAAGTCGATTTTGTTTCTCACTGTCGGTTAACATTCTCGGCACCCATCTTGCGGAGACTTTTCTTATATTCAAAGATTGTTTCAATATGGATTGAATACTTCCATATTAAAATGCCCGTTTTTTGAATTAAGTATCGGATGGTAACTCTTCGATCGCTCAATACAATTTTCTCGACTTTCGCAAAATTTTCTTGGGTGACTGACGTCGATGGACGGCCGCAACGATGTTCGTCTTCCGAACTCATTCTCCCTACTCGAAACTGAAGCTCACCTTGCGACAGTGGAATACTGTGGAGCAGACTCTCCTAATGTTGCCTCCAAATCGCAATGAATCTCTTGCGTTGACACGAAGTAAACAAATAACTACATTCAGAAAAAAAACAAAAGATCATCGAAGATTTTTTCTTTATTAATATTACAAATATGTATCTGAGCTATGCCTGTCAGTATATATTTGTTTTTCTTGCCAAGGAGTATGTCGTTCTCACTACTTTTTGATCCCTCCTAGTACTTAATATATGATCACGATATTGTTCCCTCCTTCAGAAGATGATAATCTTATATTGAGCTAAATAATTATGAAATTTGGTTGAATTTTTTTAAACTTATGAAAACGACCGTAGTTGTGAAGGTTTTGTGGATCCTGAGTCTCTGTTTAACAAACAATATGGCATCTCGTTTTTTTATATAAATTCCCATGTTCAATTACAACGGATTGACCGCCGAAACACCGCTTTCACAAAAAGTTTTGTTTTAAATTTGTCGATCGAAACCCGTGTACAGGTTGCATATCTTTCTTATTTCTAGATTTCTAAGTTTACAATAGCGTCTCTCGAGAAATCTCATTTGTGTAAAGAAATTTTAAGCAATTCACCTAATTAAAATGTTGTGTACTCTGTGAAAGCTTTCCTTATAACGAATTCCAAACGAGCGACTCCAATAAGAGCGATTCACATCTTATCTGTTTTATTGTCGAATAAACGTAAACCTTAGTCTTTAGGGGATTTGATTTAAATTGCCTCGGAGTCGGGATGTCGCTTCCCCATCGTGCTGATATTCGCACGATCAACACAATTTTCATGAGTCCTCTCGCTCTCACTTCATTTTAAGCGTATACTTTTCTCTTTCTGTTTATGAAACTGTTGTGGAAGACGCTTTTAGATTAGGGTTGTATAGATTGTCTCTACAGCTAATTTAGTTTATAAGCAGCTACTATTTAGATGTTAAGACTGACTACAGCATTGTCAAAATTATAAAATGTTACGACGACGGTTAATAAAAATAATACGGTTCATATTCTTAACTTCAAGAATTACAAAGAAGATATAAAAAGGATATTCCATAATAGAATACGTTGAAATATATAAAAAAGTGTAAGCTTATACATGTGTCCGTGCGTTAGAAGTTATAGTTCTTTGAATAGTCTTATTTGACGTTATGTAGCGCAGACCCACAATAAAACAAGAGATTTAGCAAGCAACTTCATGGTGTAGACTATTTTTACAATGTGCGAGCGCATTCATAGTAATTGTATGCACTTATGTAAGGAGTTATGCTTCTTTGTAATAACAAAATAAAAATAATTCCAAAAATGTTATTCTGCGTGCAAACAACACGCGAAGTTAGTCATTAATGATAATAAAGTAAATTCATTTTAATGATTATAAACTACATAATCACTTTTATTAGCAGTTAAGATAATCAGTTCCTTTATTATCATCAACAGTTAGCTTATTGTATTTATGCGTCTTCCTCAAATTGTATCACTGTATGCGTATTATGGTTAGTAAGCTGGCGGTTCATTGTCCAACGTCTAGAAATCCAGCTTCTAAACTTTAACTAAAAATATAGAGCCTAATAACTTCACTTTACTGATGAAACTCGATTCCGTTACTTATATGTTGTTCAGAACAAGATCACTAGTGTCTAAATTAAATTAACAATGGGATTGATAACCCTAACCCTCACTCACACTCACACACGCTCACACACACATACAAGTGATCGTGTTCGCTAATAACTTTGTAACGCACACAAAAACCGAACCCGTATTTGCCATTCCCGCTTTAGTATTCAACATAAGACGAACCCAATTGCTTCTAGTCATGTGTGCAATGTAAATTAGTCTCAGAAAAAGCTCCAATAATGCTATTAATAATATCGATAATAAATGATAATTTATATTTATATTATTAATAACATTATTGGAGCGTTTTATTTATTTGTTTATATTAATAAATCAATAATATCAATAGCTCTTTGAATGTGTGTAATTAATAAATAATAGATAATATTATAAATCTACTTATAAAATACATTCAGACTCCTATTGTAAGTTTCTTCAAATACCAGTAAATTTGAGGAAATTTACAAGAGATGTGTTTAATTAATTTTTTTTTTATTTTAAGCAACCAACAAGGCATACACTATATCAAAATTGAAAACAATACAAAACATACTTAACCTAGAATCTAAGTGTTGCCTTAATTAAAAGTATCTCTGACATGCAAAAATAATTGTAGTGTAAATTAGTTTAAATGTTCATAAAATGAAGTGAATACAAACAAATAACATACGTACTTAGTCACTACACATATGTTTCATAACATGGTCTCTGTAGCATTTGTAACTCTGGCCAAATATGTTTCTGTTTGGGATCTTTGCTTATGCTGTTGTATTGTTTTTGGATTCTATTCACGAAGAAAATGTGACTCAGATTATTTTTAAAGGTTTTAGGTTTAAATGGTACATTTGCTGTTTTTCTGGGTGTTAAGGTTGATTTGATTTAACAAATGAGGACAATCTAGAATTCCATTTACTAGCTTGTATAAGAAAGTATGGTCTAACAATAGCCTCCGGTCCTCCAAGGAATTTAAAGTGTTTAAGACGGTCCTGATAAGATTTCAGAGTTTTGGCCATGTTATACTGGTAGACTGCAAGCTTTAAAAATGTTTTTTGTACACTTTCGAGACGATTCTTATGTACAGAGTAAAGGGGTGACCAGACAGTGCTGCCATATTTTATAATAGAATTAAACTCTTTACAATTGCGAAGCTAAAACCCCAGCATTTTATAACATTTGGTGACACGACTCTAACAAAAATGTGCACTTTAAAGGTTAAATTGTTCACAAACGGATCACTGAATCGATAAATGCTTTTCACACACGTGCAATGTTTTTGAATGACCTATCCAACGACATCCCACATAATGGGATAACCAAGAAAAAAAATGAATTCCCACTTTACGTGTAGGTGTACCAAAAAAAAAATAACATTTTGTCTGCGTGATTAATATTTATATCCATACCAAATTGTAGCTTTCTGGTACTAAGTATCTCGAAGCTAAGCCGCGAACAGACAGGCTACGGAACCCTAGAAACGAGTTGCCACCAACGTCATTTGACAGTCAGATAGAAGAAATAGAAAATATACAAAATGATATAAACAAATCATATAAATCCTCCAACAAAATTTATTTACAACGAGTACAAAACTTACAAATGAGTTATATTGCTTTCGCCAGTAATTTCCTTTAGGAAAGTTGGTAAACCGTCCGATATAATAGGGCTTAAAATAAACTGAATATGAACAAAACAACTGCAATGAACAATAACAAAAGCAACAACTAACAACACAGTAAACTAACGCTAACGCTGGTATAATTTGTTGCGGCGCACGAAATGACTGTTCGACCGAGTTTGAGCCTCCTCACGATCATCGTTTAGATGTTATCCTCTAGTTCGAGCGGGGACGGATCCAGTGATAGCGTCTGTGCTCTTACCCCCAGGACAACAGAAACTATCCAGCTTCTAAAGCACGCACTGCTGGATAAATGCATACACATCATACATTCACTGTTACCCGATAAGTGTTTCTAGTTCAAATTAAATTAGCTAATGTAAGCAGAATTTGTTTGATACTCAAAGAGCGTAACGATATTACGGAACGTGTTCATGATATTGTTAGTGTTACAAATTACAAGCGCCGTAGGCTACGGTAACCGCTTATCATCAAGCGTGCCGTACGCTTGTTTGCTACCTTACTTGAATAAAACAATATGAAATGAATAAAAGAAAAATGAAATATTTTTTTATTTTATTCGTTCCGGACATTACATCTACCCTTGGATTTTTTAAAAGAAATTTTGCAAGTACTTTATTATGCCATTATATATATATATATAGATATAATATGGAACGTTGGAAGAGGAAGGCTTAGACGAAAGTTTCACGATCACATCGGGAATGTTCTGAAGAAAGGTCAGGTCAAGGGAACTCTAAGCCGATGAGCATGCATGAAACGATTGATGAATGTGGAACAAGCGAAAGAAGAAGTGGAAGGAAGTGGTCCCTGTCTACCGCGTTGAGAAATGGGCGTAATGTATGTAATATGTAGATATATTGCAAAATATAAAACTTTGTATATTATGAAAACCATTATCTTATTTATAATTTACTAGCAACCCGCCCTGACTACGCACGCGTAGCAGACGCGTAGCAACATATAACTTTACCTGGTTTAAGCAAATGCAAGCCAGTAAAGCTTCCAGTCGGTATAATTTTTTCCGACATTTTCAACTATCATCATCATATTTTAGCCAATTCACATAACATTTAAATTAATTATACACCTAAACTTTCCTCATCTAACACTCCACCCATTGATGAAAACCGTTTGGTAGTTTTTGAGTTTATCGCGTTCAAACAGACTGAAGAGGCGCAGGGGACTTTGTTTTATAATATGCAATGATTTTATTGTATATAAAAGCGAAATACTACTTATCACGAGATCTCCGAAACTATAGGTTCGATTGACTTCAAGTTTAGCACAGTTACTGCTTTCGCAATGTAGACATTCAATAAGAACATATTTTGGGAAACTCAACTTCTAAGGGTTTAAAATAGGCGTTGATAGTTTGTATAGAGTGAGTAAAAAAAATGACTTTTCTCTTGAATCTTTTGTATCTAGACTGTGTAATAAAAACAATAAAACAATTGTTTCAACATAAATCGAAATTAATTTTTGTATAACTATTTAAATATAACTCAATCGATTTGACCGATTCCTTTAAAATTTTGTACACGGGAAGCCTTTGTAATGAAGAAATCAATTGTTAAGTAACAAGGATAAATGCTGACGTTATGCGGCCTAGAAATACTATAACTAGCATCACAACTGGTAGATATGCACTGTCTCATCCCAAAACACGACTGAACAAAACAAACGTCAGATTTAGTGTATCACTTAAACCGTAAATAGAAGGAAATGCAGTACGTCCCTGCCGCCTTCGAACGTAGGGCGGCGTCGCGCTAACGAGCCACCTACTACAATTTAGTTTTCATTGGAGACACGTGCCTCTCAATCATTGTTCGATAACAAAGGCCCTCACTAACTACCACTAACGACAAACTGTTCACTCAAGTTCACATATTGTTAACATTACAAAAATATGTTATTTCTTTTGTGACCGAAGTATGCGGTCCAGTTCAACCGATGCGATCGCGATCCCATAGCCTATTAGCCCATACAACCTAACTCAATGTTATCCAGTGCTTGAAATCACATTTTCCGAAAACGATTACTTGAATTTTCATTGTCGTTGACCGCATTCGAATGTGCTTGTGGTCAAAATGAAAGGCGACTGGAGCAATTACTGTTCATCAGCCAGTCTAAGACAAATCAATAAATTTCCAATTACCCCAATCCAGGTTAAAAAAATTAACCTGATATATTCGATCAAAACTCAATATCCACTTTACAAGGAGAATTCATTTGTCAAATAATTTAGAGCTAAGTATATGATTAAATAAACGTTTCAAAGTAATTATGCGACCATTTAATAAATTCATAGGTTGAAGTTAAAAATGTGACGGCCCCTAACAACGCTGTATAATAGTGTATACAGCGCGGCGCGAGATCCCGGACCAGCCTGTTCAATATTAATGTGGGAGAGGAAACAACAAATTGTTTATTACAAAGTTAAACATAATAAACCAAGAGCCTTCTGATCATTTGAATTGCGATGTGCCTGATGACGTAGATATTCAGAACTTTTTATTCTTGTATTACCTCAATAGTAATTAGAAATTGACTGTAATTTTCGTGTATATTAGAAACACATTTAGGACTATATGGAACAGCAAACTCCTTAATGCTTTGTGGATAGCTCTGATCTATCAATATCGTTTTTTATTTTGTTATTTAGCTAAGTAAGTTGTTTAGCTAAGTACAATTCAAAAGCAAGGGCAACCACCGAGAGATGGCAATACGTCGCCCCTCGTCGTTGTTATGCCGTCCTGCAAGCCTACAAGCCTCTTGGCAATTGCACTGTCTTATCCCGAAACGTGACAAACCTAATGAGAGTGACTATCACGGTTCTATCACCATGAGTGACAGACCCAGTCGAGTACAGATTCCTACCACCGCACACACACGTATTTCCATGGTTTCATGTGTTACGATTTTATAAATTTCCTCTACCTGATATACAGTCATAATAATGGTTAAATTAATTTTGCTTGATTGCCAGAGTTCTGTTAATTGTTTATTAAGGAGTAGGAACCAAAACAATCGATCGATCGCCAGGTGTGAGTTTTATTGAAAATTAGCTAAGTAAGATATCGGTTTCTCTATACATCTATGTAGTCTATACTTCTATAAATATAAAATATATCATAACGTGTTTAAGTGTTAATAATTTTATATTTCGGTGGTAATATGAAAAGAACTCCTTTTAATATAAATCAGCATAATTTGTATCTATTAACCATATATAGAGTAACAGCTATAATAAAAAAAGGATGTCAAGTGAGCGTAGTGCGCTGAGCAACCAGAACTAACTTGTTACAGTAGTAGTTGGAGAATGGCAATTAATCTCAAGTATACAATATAAATTAAAAGACACAAATTTAAATTATATGAATTAACACAGCTATAGCAAGTTTCAAAAGCATTAGGATTAAATAAAAATACAATAGTAAAATCAGTATTACATATTTAAGAATCCTTTAACAATAGTACCTACTCGTACAAGTATTGCAATATTATTAAAATTTCTCAAAAGTAAGCAGAGCCCATAACTTTGTATATCTTTAATTCCAAACAAAGTTGTGAACATCCAACTCCACATCATTTCACATTGAAGCTTTCCCTGCAATAGCGTTCAGTCTACCCTCTCCACCAATTTCAATGATACTCAATTACCGGCTTTACCCTTTGGCTCGTATTTCGAAAGCTGAATTTCGAGGGACGTATTTAGTTTTAGTATATGCGTCAATTCAGAGCTTGCGGGCTTTCAGTTGAATACGGCTTTGAGAGCCTGATTGCACGTAATTAGATTGTCAAAAGAAGCGATTTGTATAGCGATGATTGCATTATCTCGCACTATGTCGATATAGCGAGAGGTACAATAGTACAAGATGCGTTTGAAATATGTCATAGAGTGGTTACTGCGTATTCTTTAGACTTAAATGCATACAAATAAGTCCATATTGGAAGAATCCATATGTATCGCAGAAAGCCTATAAAGAAATTCGTTGTTCAGTCATTCCAAAGTAAGTTAATTGGACATTCTTATACCGGACTGAAAACACTTTATATGACAACTGCAGGTTATGAACAAGCAATGGCTATGATCTTCAACTGTCTGGGACCTTGAAAGACTTACTTGGAGTAGGACAACATGTGAATAACTTTTATTAACCTTATTAGCCAAGTTTAATTAGTAGCCACATAGCGATATGTAGGAAATTTGTGAAAACAAAAAACAATATTTCTTTAATTTCTCCAATAATTAAAAAAAAATCCTAGTCTTTATCTAGAAGGTTAGAATTTTTAATATAAGACGCCTTACATCATAATGGACACTGGTTGATTCTCTCAAAAAGTTGATGAGTTCCATTACTGATCATAAAATAAATTGAAAATGAAATATCAAAGAAAAGCGACATCATGAAACACGGAGCTACTGTCCATCGCGACACAGTATTATACAAATTAACATTACAAGAACACCTAATACAAGCAGGTCTATAATAGTGAATTCTAATACTGATTGCAATGAGATGTGGCAAATGTCGGTACCATAGTTAATTTCGGCACAGAGTTCATCGGCTTGTCCACAGATAAAGTGTAGTAGCTGTTTTATTTTATACTCGAACTCGGCTGTTTGTCCCGATAGTTCATTAACTGTACAGTTCACTTCACTATGGGAGACAATAAACCCTTTTATTACTACTTTATCTGTCCGTCAGCAGCACGAGCTAAATGCAAAAACCCGACGGCCAAGAGCCCTTTGTGTTATCCGCCTGGTTAATATCTTTATTTTGTTGAAGAGTGTAAAAGGTATTGTGCAAAATATACTGTTTATTTCAGGTTTTTGTTGAAACAACTGTCTTTAGAGATTTTATTTTTCTCTCTCTTTTAAGTTTGTTTTTACACTGGCGCAGAGGAATTGAAACATCTGATCTTTGAGTAAAGTCTAAATAAAGATAAAGAACAGAAGCTTAAATTAGACATGCATTGTTTGTTTGGTAAATTATTTTTTGAAATAATTTCGCGTACATGTGATTACATTGAAGCAATTGATAGTGGTTACCGGGACTTTGATAATGCTTCTTCAAGATTGACTTCTTGCGGATTTTGCAATTTTGCCATTTTAATCAAATGTATACTTTAGATTACATCAGATTATTTAGATATTTTTTTATTAACTTCTTTTAATATAATAACTTTTTACTTGAAACGCTGTCAATCGCCATCAATGCACGTTTATTATGAATAACAACAATAATTTATTTATCCATAAGTGATGATGTTTCGAATAGAAAGCCTCGCCTGCTTCTACTGACAAACTAGTGAAGAAATTGCGACAACGGGGTGATATAAGTCTCGTATCCCGATCATCTCTGTAACCTGCATTTCGTTTCGCAAGAAACCGGTTCAAATTCAAGTATAAATATATGAGGAGGCTTTCGCAAGGTATTGTTGTAGGCATCACGATGATGTTAGTCAATGATTTTTAATCTGTCAATGGTTATCGCTGCTCAGTAAGAACAGATCATTAATCATATATAAATCATACTTACAAAACTAATCCGTCTATACATATTATAAAACTTTCTGACTTTTTGTCTGTCTGTCCGTTTATGTTCTTTTTACGCGTGAACCACTTAGTTTTACATGTTTTTTTATTCATAGCTATGTCATCTGGTTGGATATAAGATATATTTTCTGAGACAAAGTAACATATTTAATAATATCTATAACTATTTAATAATATCAGTGACCATAATGGTGAATCAATTCGGAAAAAAGACGCATTTGGGCCACTTACATGACTTACGCTGAGTAAATCATAAAATATATATCAAATTAATATACTACATAATTGTAGATTATAAAAAGGCTTACAAAAAAGTCAACGATAGCATATTTATGTCTGTCTTCAAAAGGATCTCATCCACCATAAACATTTTTGGGGCAGCACAATTCGGGCGGAGCCGCGGGCACAGCTACTTTATAATAAGGCACAACTTTTATATCGGTCTTATGGAAACGTTATGAAAGTGTTAATAAAGGATGGATAGTTCCTTAAGCATTTTCTAATATTTTTAAAAGAATTAGCTAACAAAGAAAAAACCTATTATTTTACAAAGCTTCGTATTAAAATGACACCATAGAGTTCTAATCCTATTGACGGAAACCAAGACAAGACTAATAGGTTTTCCGGGATACCGTAGCCAATTCATCCGGCACGGCGCGGCGGGGACATGAAACGAGGAGGAGGAGGAGTGGTACAGACGCCTGGACGTCTCGAGGGATGGGGGTCGGTTGATAGTTAATGAGTCAGAATGATAAGTTGCCAAAGAAAGCGCTTCAGGCACAGCGCGGCGCGGTGTTTAGACTCCTTTATGAATTACTACAAACTTATATAATTTGTAACCGTCGCGTCTTTTTTTAACTATCCCCTTCCTCCGACTACGTTCAGTTTGACGTAACGAAGTCTTTTTTTGTTATTACAAAATGTCGTATATCGGGTGCGTGAAAGCATTGATAATGAATTTAAAGACATTGAATAAAAGACGTTTGGAAAACTAAAAAGGAATGTCGCAGTAATTTTTTTTTTCGGTTCATCTCATTTTTTACATATTGCAGGATGTTTTACAAATAATATGTGTAATGCTGTTCTGAGAACATTGTACACAGAATAATAAATGTTCCTTTGTTTCCTGCACTGCGGAGACAGTATCTTATACTTCAAGTGCGGCTATAATTTAAACTGTGTTATGCGGTACCGACTTGCGTTGTGAACATTTCAGTAGCTTTAAACAATTTAATACCTTATCTAACACAGTATAAGTGACAAACTACTTTAAATCCAGACTTTTTATCTATACACGTAAATAAAATTAAAATTTCTGTCTATCAATTCATAATAAAGACTTTTTCTTAAGCTTATATGGTTACTTGTACGTAACCAAACCCTAATCACGCGTTTTTTTTTTTTAATTTGTTTGTTTTTTCTTTGTCCGGGCTAATCCCAGAGATTTTAAATCAATTTTAACTAAACTTCTTGGTCCGTTAAAAGACTTTCCATAGAGCAATCTAGCCGACATATTATCGCGTTTTTCCATAGGAGCTAAGCAGTAATGATAAAAATACAATTTAAGAATGTTAAAAACAACACTTCATTTAATCATTTAATCCAGATAAGTCATATAGTTCTTATGGAACAGTATATTCAAGTTCGAAAACAATGAATGTGTAATCCCTTGTGAAATTATAATGCAACAAAATTATATTTATATTTTTCTCGAAAACAGCTTGAGGTATAAAGTGAAAAATATCGAATACTATACATACATACATATATGGCCTGATATTGTTGTAAAAAAAACAGTTTGGTCTATAGCTAACTATACTTGGTCAAATATAATAAAAATAAAAAGCTTTCAGGATTGATTTAACGTAAAATTACATATCGTAAGGAAGTGAGATCCGTCACGTCGTCACGTGGGGAACCAATGGAGTGCGGTCGAAAGGCTTTGATGTGTTTACCTTCACCAGATGAAAACATCCGAGTTTATGTCGAACTCGCGGAAAGGTCGGAGCGTGCGCCCATTATTTTTCACAAAATCGAAACACCTTATTACAGACTCTGTAAGCTTTCATAAGTTACTGAAGGTAGAACAAGTATTAATAAGAGTTTAAAGATACTTTAAAGATCCCAAAGGCTCTTGTTTACTACTCGTATTATATTTTACAGACACAAATATATTTTATTTGTATATTAATATTTTTTTTGGTACCAAAGCAAATGGATTTGTAATTTTTTCGTCAAAGCACAGTCACTTAACATGTATCTATCGTATATTCGCAGTTTTATGATATATCGGCGCGAATAGTCAAAACATGTTTTAATAACGTGTTCGACTTGTTTCGGAAACACTCGACTACTATCGATAAGGTTCCGGGTTTCAGTTGTTAGCGTGTGCAGACGCGTCCGCTGGCGCTCTCGACTGTTAACGGTTTTTGCGCGATCCTTGTATTACGAGTATATAATTTCTTTATATATATATTTTTTCTTTTATATCTATATATATATATATATATATATATATATATATACTACTGCCATCTCACACTAAACGTAAGAGAGGTAGGGCAAAGAGAAATTTCTTTGGAGATTTCTCTCTACTTGTGGCAGCCCGACTGGTGCAATACATCCACCCTACAGAAGATTACAGCCAAATGACTCAATGTTGTGTTTCTGCGGTGAGTAGTGTTTCTAGAGCGCCTTGGGGTAGAGGGGTTCAGGGTCGGCAACGCGCTTGTCATATAGGTACTTCTTATACTACGGTAGCCGCTTTACATCAGGCGGGCCGTATGCCTGTTTGCCACCTTTGTAGTATAAAAAAAAGTACTTTTCGGTACGACTGTCGTATAAAGCGCACATTTTAGTGCGATCGCGTTTTGTTCGTCGTGTTCAAACCCACGCTTAGTGGTCGCTTGCTGTTAACTTAAAGGCAAGTGGTGCGTGACCCGAGCGCCCGCCGGTTACCTCCTTCAGAGGTAACGATCCTTCAAACGGCAAACTCGGACGGGCATGAGAATCTTGACCTTTGCCAATCCCCTGGTGTCTCCCTCCCACCTCACTTATCCTCACTTATCCATCCCCGAGTGCCTGTTGATCACAGTTTGGTTTTATTACCGGACTGTGTTCTCTGCCTCGGGCTTGTTAGGGACTCCCACGTACGCCCGATAGGTTCGTCTCTCCTGCGAGTCATTTCACATCGACTCTCAGATCACTTTGCCGGACTCGGATAGTCCGTTAAATTTATTTGGCGCCCCCCCCCCTAACCCTCAAGCAGGAAGATTTTTCTAAATATATTTATTATTAAATATATATTAAAGGTCGTAAACTATGACGACCGATGAACATGGGCAAGGCAATGATGGCCCATTGACCTGGGCGGCGCCTGGACCTGGGTGGAACCTTAACTTGGGCGATACTTGGAGCAGGGTAGCACCTGGGCTAGGGCGGCATATGGACCAGGGTGGCTCCATATTAATTATTCTTCTGAGCCTCGATAGAATGAGCTCGTAAGCAAGCCTCCAGAGCCTTTGGGAATGGAGTGAGTATCACTTCCGGCCTCAAACCCCGTTCCCGTTTTGGAACCTGAGGAAGAAGGATGGACCACTGTGGCCCGCGTTCTCACTTGATCGTAGCGCCCCGTCCCTCGCCAACCGGCTCGCGTTCGAGATCTCCGGTTGTTGTAAGCAAAGTTAATATGCATATATATTATAAGCAAATTATGTTTGCTCTCCGGTTCATCGGCGGCAATAGTTCACTGACCGCCCTAAATAGCGGTACTAAGAATCACAATACGCCCTATCGTTGTGCCTGCTCCGACATGTACATTCACATCTCATTTTATCAAATCGACGTCGTAAACTCGGCACTCGAACTGATGACGCAAGACATTTATAATCTTATTAGCTGTATTCGCGGCTCTGAATACCGTCGGTGGAGAGAGCACGCTCGAAAAATGTGCTAACCCCGCTCCCTCGCGCCACAGACGGCGGTCGCCCGCCGGTTATTTCAAAGGCAAAATGCTTATTGTATGTTATTATAAAGCCTACTATACATGAAAAGGTAAAACTGAAGAGACAAACCTGCGGCAGTCACGCCTGACCGGATGTGAGCACATACACGAAACAATCGAATCAGTTCATTCCGGTTTGCTGAAATTAGCAGTCATGAATTACGGACGAAAGTGAATAATTATTTTATGCTGCTTTAGTATTAATGCACTCAAGAAAGTAAAAAGTAACACAAATAAAACAAAGGCTTGCAATGTATTCATATTGTACATACATAAGTCACGCCTCTTTCCCAACGGGGTAGGCAGAGACCACGTCCTTCCACTTGCTACGATCCTGACATACAACTTTCGCTTCGTAAACATTCATCAATCTTTTCATGCATGCTCGTCGGTTTAGAGTACTCTTGACCTGACCTTTCTTCAAAACGTCACCGATTTGATCGTGGAACGTTCGTCTAGGCCTTCCTCTTCCAACGTTCCCAATTACACTCATCTTATAAATCTGTCTAGTCAATCTTCTTTCCTTCATCCTCTCTACATGCCCAAACCATCAATGCATTCCTTTTTCAATCCGTGTCTCTACATCTTCTTTCACACCACAACGTTCTCTTATTACACAATTTCTTATCCTGTCACTCAATTTCACTCCTATCATACTTAGCGCTCTCATTTCTACTGCATTTATTCTACTTTCATGTTTTTTTTGCCACACCCAGCTTTCACTTCCGTACTGTTCTTCATATTGTTCTTATTTCTATTTATTTTAGTATATGTTATAGGTATTGTATGAAATGCCGGCGTCCTATAGAAAGCCTAGGTATTCTATAGTATGCCTAAGAGTACCCGGCAAAGTATAAAGATAATTATTACATACATTACTAATGGTATTTAGGCAATGTATGAAATACATTTCCGATTCGTTTCGAATATCACGTGGGAGTTTTTGGCGAGATCCTAAAGTGTCATGTGATTGAGACAAATATATACATCTATAGGATTTAGTCTGCGATTGAATGAGATAGAATATACATACCCGGTTAATGCAAGTCCTGATTTTCAATCTTCCTTCGTTCTCAATCTCATATACATTTTTACATCCTTTTTGAGCGACAACATTTCCTGTCTTTCGACAGATGCTAAAACCTGTTTCATCGCCATTAAAAGGTGTCTCGGATCCTGTACAACTTCATTGAGTTGTTGTTCGTCAAGATAATTTCGGACTTCTTGAAACCACGTCTACATATCTCATTTCAAGACACATGCACTTGCATTTGTTACACCTTCTGACGTCCAAACATGACATACATCCGTATAACATGTACATAAATATCAGTAACTAGCTGGCCCGTGGTTGGGTAAACAATCTGATAGCTGTCGTGTTATATTCTCATTTGTGTCTACAGATAGTTTATAAAATGAAAAAAAAAAAAAGATTTTTAACATACAGCTTTATCGGTGATAGCTATATTAGTAGGACAAGTTTTTACTCGTAAGTTCTGAATCCTAAGGGCGGAGGTGCATGCCTCCTACAGCATTTGGTGTGGCAGATTGGGTGTGGGGAGCGGGGAGTGGGGCATGGGGGTTGAGACCGTGTCTGTGCGGGAACGTGTCGTGAATTTGAATACGGTTCTCGAAGACAGCTTTACACAGATTGCGGGATGTTCCAGAGAGAACAGTGTCTAATCAATAATAAAACGCGGAAGGGATTTTATAGATTCCAATGGAATTTATCGGTTACACGATGTCAGACAAAATATATTTAGGGAAATAGTCCCTGGAGATAATATATCAATTTTAGTGATGCTTATTTATTTTGTAGGGGTTCGGTTGGCAACACACACTAGCGTACGACGGTAACACACACTAGCGTACGACGCATTCTAAAACTTGTTACTGCACTTGCACTCGGTTGCACTTTTTTACCTGTGGACATTTTATATATATGTAATAATTACTGACTGGTAAGAAAACGACCAACAAGTGTGACATATTTTTATAATTGTTGATAGATAGATGTTCCAATATAGAACATTGTAGAGGTCAGAACTGTAGGTACAACAATTTTTTATTTTATTTCATACCGTGGCACGGAAAAGTGACAGCACTGTGCCTGATGGTAAACACTCTAAACTTAATAACTAACCTCTAAACTTGATATACATCGGTTAATCTCAGAATGCGACTCGCCTAACCGTGCCACTATAATGGGTGTTACACCTGATCTGTTGTGGTTGCAATGCAGTCGAACATACTCTCAATGCAGTCGTCTCCTATTAAACCCTGATTGGTTTATTATACCAAGCGAAGAAAACGAATGTTACAGTTGTTAAACCTTATAGCTGAGTACTCATTGGTAGTAACGTAACACAATGATCTGGTCAATTAATATTTCCCGACGCGACGGTTCAGACCGGCCCTAATTAGCAGTGTTAGGGACGGCGGGTTTTTTATTATTCTTTATAAACAGCTATATGATTTTAAGGGTTCAAAACCCACAGAAGGCTCGTAGAAGAACGATGAATATCGCGTGGTTCCTATATTATATAAGACAATAGAATGCCGTCATGTTTTAAATAAACTTTACCAACAATAAACATGAAAAGTTTCATTCAAACTTTTCAAATTCTGTAACAGTATAAGTTTGTTTCGTTTACTAAAATTGATAAATGACCAAACATTTATTCGTAGGTTTTTATTTTCGAGGCGTTATTTTGATATTTGTTAAGAAACGCCTCCGCTTAAAGTTTTCCCATTTATTTATTTTTTGTTTGTAAAAAAGTTTTCAGTTGGGTTTTCGTTTCCATTATTTAGCGGAATAATATTATGCCGCGATAGAGGAAGTAGATACAAATGTTTATGTGCAGCATTCTTTAACATGAGTGAGCTTGTGGTGAAGCGCTACCGGGAGCCCGCTAACTACTAAATCAATGAAATAAACCTAGTATTAAGAAATATTATTATTTATTTGTTTCACTGTATAATAATAATTTAAAGATGCACATAATATACCTAATGGGCAATCAACTATTTTATCCACACTTTGTTGTCTCTGACACATCATTAAATATGTACTAATTGTATGTATAAAATGTGTACTACGAAATTTTAGTACATTTCCATACAAAATATTCAAGTCCTTAGACCACATTAAGTTGTGTGCACTTTATAAATGTACTTTTACTTGCTGTTAATGTTTATTATAGGACAAACGGCGTGATGTAGTTTGTCGTCTGTAATACAAAATAGCAGTAAGGAAAACTTTCACATAAGAAAATTCTTATTTCAGTCCCTTACACGGATGTATACCGATAATGTGTTACAAATTATTATCAGAAAATATATAGATGGATTTTTTCACAGTTACTAGCTTCCATTCTAGCTCGGACGTAGCGGTGCCGTTTGATAGGACGTTTGATCAGAATAAGCACATTGTATCTTTTTTTTCGTAAAAAATATGTGTGGTGTGATATTAGTTGATTGACTTATACATATGTGTGAGGACAAATTAGGCAATTAGCGTGTATTGTTGAAACAATACGGATCTGTAGCACTGGTGGCAGAACGTCAGCATGACGTCCCCAGTCTCGTCGGTACTCGTCTATGCGCGTTTACGTAACATAACTGATATACAACAATGTTGTAAAAGATACGAACTGAAATCAAGAACCTTAAAAGAATTTTTGTGAACTGTTTAAGGGCTCGACTGCGCATGTATCACCGCGAAGATGAACTGCATGCCGCTTTTTAAATTCATACCGATAAAGAAACTTAACTGTACCTTAACATGTGTCTTATAAATATTAAAACATACGTATAAAACAGAAAATATAAACAAGAAACTATGCGGCACGAAGGACCTTTGCGCGCACGCGCAGTTGAAACGCCCCAACATTAATATAGTAGGTTTTATATTAATTATATGCAAATGAGCCAAGTTTAGGTAGTAGGACATAACAATTGTGTTGGATTGTATCGCAACCAGCATACACGAGGTGTTTAACAGCCGCCGTAGTGGCAGGTTTAGGCGTGTCACGTTCCGGGATCACTCGGTGTGTATCCAGTAATGAAGCGGGGTAGAAAGGATCTGTATCCGACTGGGTCGCGACCACCATGCACATGCTAATAATTACATTACATTGACTCTCTTTTGATTTCTCTAGTTTCTGGATCAGTCCGTGTAGACCCCATCTGCCGGGAGGCTTGCATGCCAGCCGCCGACCGCCGGCATTAGAGCGACCACTTACGATGGATTTTAGATTCCTCGTTAGTCGCGGATGTTGTTCGATTACACTGTGCTGGCCATCATTTGCACTGCTGTTAATTTTTTGTGTGGTGACAAAACGATATGACGATAAAAAAATGCAATTCCGATCTCTCGGTGGCCAAAATTGTGTTTATATTGTACTGCTTTTCCAACAGGCACAGTATTGTCACTTTGCCTCAGTACTGAAATAGAGAAATATAAATTTAATTGTTACCAGGTATCAACCCTGCACTATCAGAATGGAGTAGTTCCAAGCCATCCACATCACCAGCCTCGACTCCAGAGATCGACGCGGAACTGATTCGCGACGCACGCCTCTATCCCCCTCTACGCAACTCCCCTGATGAGAATATCACAGCACTAAACGAAGCTTCACACAACGATTTAGACTTAGAAACTAGCATTGAACAAACCAGGGTCCTGGAAACCCAGGAGATCGAAGAGACTGATGAAGTAACGAAGGTACAAAGAAAAGTTATCGGTGATAGAGAAAAAAGGAGTAGCGAACGCAGCTGGGAAGGTGGAACTAAGGTCAGTTAACTTCAACCAGCTTCTATAACACTCAGATCTCTTTGGAAACCAAACTAAACAGACAAACACCCCTTTTTTACCAAACTATAAATCACAGTAGCAACTCCTAATATATTTGTAACTATATATGTAATAAAATAATGTAAAGTCAAACGAACGTCCAAAACATACAATTACATAGAGATCATTACTATAGTAAAAGTTTCCTTATTTATAAACAATACTTCTCACTCGAGTTGGATATTAACATACTGCGATTAGGCAAATAAGCAAATTTCATATTAAAATGACAACTTATGTTTATTGAAAAGGGTCCTTCTCTAAAAGAACCTCGAAACATGGTGTACGGTCTTTGTTCTTCAGATATACAGGAGACAAGGAAAGGCAATAACTTGTATCTCCGCAATAATAGTCGTAGTGCTTGAGTATTTTAGACCAGCGGTATATCAATTCGATGTTATTCAACTAATTCAAATTAATCTATTAGAAAATTAGGATTGACTGACGGTGAAGGAAAGCATCATGAGGAAACCTGAACTTTGAAAAATGTTCTTGTAGTATGTGGGAAAAATATAACTGTTGATTTCTCGGAGTTTGCAATCGCCAATACGTCCTAGGCTATAGTGGTAATTTACGGTTTCTTTCTTCTTCCTCTCGGTAAGCTGCGTCAGTGTCCGAAAGTTGGAACACTCAGATGCTGCTATAATAATAATAATGAAAAGGAGTGAACTCATGTCTTATATTTTCTATATTATAGACAACGATATAAACACCAGCATTCGCACATTTCAAATTTATTTATCCACAAGTTTTATCTGCTTCTTTTGTGCGAATGTTAAAAGCTTCATTAACTCGATCATGGAGATAATTAAGTTACAAAACATAAAATAGAAAATCCATCCAGTCAAATCCAGCGTCAAGACACCGCGTCAAAACGGGCGATACTATTCTGAACATACGCGGCGCAGTCCGGGACGCCATAGGGGATGCCGGTGCTGCTCCGGGACCACGAGCCTCGTCTCGCATCGACACTTTCGTAATCCGCCCCTCACAGCAGCACAGACCTCCAGTGTCTGATCAGCCTAGAGCACAACCGTCTACAGTTCAGGTATTCAGATATCTTCATTAATAATTAACGTCTTTTTAAGAATATTATTTACTATTTGCAGTATACATTATTTAATCTACATGGAAAGCTGAGGAAGGAGGGTTTTCAATAATATAAGCTTTCATCTGCTTTTAGTACTACTCGTACTGCTCATGTGCTGTTCTTACGTATTTTATTGCAGCTTTACTTGATAGTTGCTCCAGTCCAGAAAATACAGTCACTGCCAAGACCTTCATATCTGGCGATAACTGTTGTTTTCATAGTAATACCAATCGGTAAATGTCACCACTGCTAGGGAAATTATTATATAATCACCGCTTCAGTTTACAGTGCTTTGGCGATTTCAAACACTGAATACATTAAAATTTAGTTTTTCTCACTATACTGATATTACCAAGACGATAATATAAAGAAAAATAGTTAAAATTTACGGGATACCGGATCAATCTTATATTAATTTTAACCATTCGTCCATCAGGATTACTAAAATTATCGTTGCATAAAACAAGCACATTGAGCCCTAAACAAAGAGTTCCTCTGTTAGAGCTGCTAAAGACTATAGATAATAATAACCTTTAAAATTACAAATCTTTTATTTAACAGGTTTTAAAGAACGAGCGAGAATTGCTTGTTGAGCCTCACACTCAAGCTGTCATCACATGTGACCTTGTAAACGTTACCATTGTAAGATGGTACAAAGATAATGAAGTAAGTGAAGCCTTTCATTTTATATATTTTGTGTTATCATACGCTTGAACATCTATCTCGTTTTCTATACTGAGTTTTGCTCGCAGCCGATTAGTCTGGCTACATCAACGACTGGTGGCTCCGAAGCGGTTTGGCGAAATAAAGATACTGTAGTCATTGGAAGAGCGACGCGTGGTGACGCCGGGACTTGGCGTTGTGCCGGTATCGACCGCTCCGGGACCACTGTTTATGGGAAGCCAACTCCCTTACTCATTTACGGTATATAGTTTAGTAACGTCGTTTTTATATTTGAATATATTCGTGATACAAGGAGATGCTGCATTAACTAATTCTAAATGTTCTTCTTATCAAACATTTGCTTTACATACGAGTACATATAACTAACTAAAACTAACCAAACTAACTAACTTTAATAAAGCTGAAAGTTATTTTATTGTTGATAACTTTTATTTGGCGAAATTATTTAGATGCATCAGAAATGTCCTAAAATTAAACAAAAAAAATAAAATTATTGTTTCAAACTAAACATGGTTGACTTCCTATCGATAAGTACCAATATTTTTAAACTATTTTTGTAGTCTTAATCAGGAAGTAAGAAACAAATCATTGTATACAGAACCAGTGAGATCTGTTTACCTGGCAGTCGATGGTAGAAGACTAGACGCTGGCAACACCTGGGTGCCTGTCAGAGACAAGACTGAGCTTGAAGTTCACTGCGTGGCTGAAGGTTACTTTTAAGATGTCTTACTATTCGGTGCTAGTGTTAATGTAAGGGATACATTCTTACAAAATATCTAAAAATATTATATTGGCATCTGGTGCTTCAATTATGAACTACATACTCAACTAAAGAGCATTCATCATGATTGATTTCAAAATTATAATTTATTTCTGGATGGAATAGATACTGCATTTTAAAAATAACGTCCTTGTTACTATGTTCACCATAATAAAGAAGTTTAGCAAGCAACATTATGGTGTAGACTATTTGTTGAAATGTGCACGCGCATCGTAAACATTCGCTCTCATCATTATTTCATCACGCGCTTAAAGTATAACGTCAAAAATTCACAAAAATATAACGGACAAAGTAAATTGATATATAGTTTATCTAATAGTAAGTGTACACCATAACACTATATAACCAACCCCAAACAAAACACTAAGTCCTATGTCGTACTATCCAAACCGCGCTGCCACGGAAAAATCATAAAAACAGAAAAAGCGAGTTTCGCAAGCGAAGTTAGTGAGTCTAAAAGTATTGCAAGTGTAGGCAAATCTCTAACGCTGGGAACTTTAGTGGCAGAAGACCTCACACTTTGGCGTTTAATAAATTTTCAAGGAACTGGAACTAACTGTTAGGAATTAATAGGAACATGTTACGTTTCAGTTCATGTATCGATTCAACAACCATATCCTTAAGACTGAGATAAACTCCATTTTAACTGCTTTAATTGTATCAATATTAAAATTGTATAAAAATAATTGATTTTGTAATATGATGTGATACTCTTACGCAACTGGAGCATGGCCATTACAAAAAATTTAAAGGATTATCAATATGACATTTTACTATATGTAGGAGGAACGCCATCACCGGAGCTTACATGGCGTCTTGCAGCTCAGGAACCCGCACTAGATCATCGACCGTACCTGAGGATACATCATACAAACTATTCCATAGGTAAGTTTAATATATGTATTTAGTTTAATTTTATATTTGATTACGCTTAATCAAAATTAATATGATACAGTAATGAACCAGAACCGAACTTCTTTTTGTGATTTGCTATCAGTATCTAGATGATGTTTAATTTGTTTTATAGCTAGTAACTCAGACCAAAAAATAGTCTTTTAATCTATGACTAGTAGCATTAACACTTGTGCAGTTTCCTGTCGTCGAGTCTTGCTACAGTTCTTATTTTGCATAAATATCTTCCAATTTCAACTTTTAAGCATATTGTGAACAGTCAGATGGCAACTTTAAGGTGAGCCTGCCTCACTAAGGCTTATTATAAGCCTCTATAAGTTTAATCTGGCGGTCCTGAGAGTCGATCTTATTTTACGTCAAAATGGTTTCATCTCCAATGTAACGATGTGCGTTACATGAAATTATACGATATTATGATGAAACATAGAAAAAAAAAATGAAAAATCATCATCATCATCATTTGCTGATCAAAATATTTTTTCTTGTAGGAAGCATTTTATACAATAATATAATATGTAATTTTCTAAATATATTAATATGAGTAATAGAGTTACTCATAGTAACATAGTAAGTTTACACTAGTAAACTAATAGAGTTTGAAGAAAAAAACTTAGTAAAACATCAACAGAAGGCGTGTCCTCGTCCCACGCTGTAGTCACAGCAGCTCGTGAGCTTCACAACGCAGCACTTCAATGTGAAGCCAGACAACGTAAGCCAACGGAGTCGACGCCTGGCACTGACACTAAAGTTCAACTTCATGATATACTTATTGCCAAACTGGAGATTCACGTAACATGTGAGTTCAAAACTAATAGTCAATATCGTGGTCCATTAACCTAAAACATAAGGTATACAGTTAACGGGACAGTTATACAGTTAGTGGAACGATTGTGTTTATTATTAATGTATTACACACCGATAGTATGTATATCAACTAATCGATGTTCATTTGCACTGTCGAACAACCGATACCAGCTTAAACTATCAATAGTAGGAAATTAGCTATGTTTTAACAGGAATACAATATGGGATTGCATTCGTTTTACTACAACAAACCACAAGAGAGCACGCGAATGAACATTTTTTGTTGCCGACATATAAAATATGGTACTAAAAAACAATTGATACTTTTGTTTTATAAAACAATCGCTAATGTTTTCATTTAGGCGTGTTCCGTGATGCCTTTTCTCTTACCTAATAACTTATACTTGATTATTAAATTGATTTCTAGACTTTTCCGGTTATTTCTTTAATGTTCGGGAATAGTACATTTTATACAGATCGTAACAGTATGATAAAAGTAATTATTGTCTGGTAGATCCACCGTCTTTTGTTATATCACGTTGGCCTGGTTTCGGCGTGTCACTGTCGGCTGGTGCGTCCGCAGCCTTGCGATGCGATGTCGACGCCAATCCATCAGCTCGAGCGTGGTGGCAAAGAGATGATGCCGATCCAACTAGGTAATACAAACCCTAAAATGCATCACAAACGGTGAACATGCTATAATATTTTATCTTAAAATAAAATATCGCTCGCCAAACGATCGAAGGAACGATCACTCACGGCGTTTTTTATGTATATTTTCATCTTACAGTATTTAAGATATCCAGCCGTATGGTTATTTTATCTTAAGATTGTTATTGTGCCATGTGTTATTGTTGAAGGGCGAGAATTGTCTCTCTCACGAGTACATTGCAGTCTTTTTCGATAAGAGATCTTCCTAAAGATTTAGTTATCCGCTGTCTTTTATGTGTATATATGATTTCTACCGAATTGATCGCCTTTTAGAATGGGTTATGCAATTCTAAATCAGAATCATCGTTCGGTGAGCTGCCTAATAAATGTAATAGTAAAGCCGTGTTACCTATACTTAATCGCCTGTAAATAGAAATCGAAAAAAAAAGTACTATAGCGAGACTTCCAAGAGACAGAGGTGATTTCATATATTAACGTATCTTACCCGTATGTAATGCCTTAAGTTGCTATAATGTTTTATTAAGGATATCGTAACATAAAATATTATAGTATGTTTATCGTGTGTGACGCGCTTAAAGCGATTGAACCTTATTTGCTTTTCTTTGTTTGGCCGCATTTGAATCTCAATTTAAACTGCCCGAATACATTGATTGGTGTTTGTGAAAGATTTTCAACTTGAGTTTGGTACCTAAGCGGAATAGTTCTAGAACATAGCCCACCATAGTGTTGTAATTACAACGCCACTGACCTCGTTTTCATTAACTGAAAGCTTATGTTCAATACCGGAGTTATAAGCTTTTCTTATAGTAGAAGGGCAAAATGACGACAGTGTGTCTAATAGTAAGCACAGTATAATTGAAAAAAAACGGCGTCCACAGGGGGATCGACTATCCATAGCCGGTCGTCGCTGTCATGCCGGCCTGCAAGCTTCTTGACGGTTATTAATATTACAAGTTCGGCCTTGTATGGTATACTGTTCACACCTTTGGGACGCATCCGCAAAGCACCTCCTCGAATCCTTGGGCCGGTTACAGAGACAGGCTGGCCGCATTGTAAATAATGCAGATATTACTAAATTCACCGAGCCGCTTGTTATACCGCCTGTGTCATGGCGAGTGTTCTGAAGAGCCGTTCAACGTAATTCGAACTCGAACTTCGAACGAAATCTCATTTACTTCAACTTCCTCCTTTAACAAAGTTTAATTTGCGCAAATGGTTTTGTAAGTATCATAACAATATTTGTTGTTCAGTTCTCCACCGCCATTAGAAGCAGGAGACGAGAATACCAGAGACTCTGCAACATTGCGCTGGGACGTTCTGCGCGGATCTCACGCTGGTTGGTACAGGTGCCGAGCTACCTGGTTAGGAACTGAGTATTCATCTATTGGATACTATCTCAACGTTCTTGGTAAGTTTGCTAAGACATACCAGTGTTCTTACTGAGAACATTTTTCGATTCACGGATCCGTTTGCGAAATATTTAGCTTTAAAGTGCTAGTTTTTGTCAGAGTTTCAGAGCAACCCCCCCCCTCATGGTAGTAGTATATATATTGAAGTTAAAAGGAAAACTATCAGAGGTAAAAGTAAATGAGTAATAGTCAATCTACTTATAAAATGTATTTGGAGAAGTAATTTCGTACAAATTCCATTGAAAACAACTTAAAAAACCCCTCTCTGAAGGATGATTCATGTTACATCAAGCAGAGCCCGGCCGGGACACGGTGAAACACCTTTAGTATACTTTTGTATGAAGCAATTCATGCTACACCGGGCCGGTACCGAGCCCCGGCTCCGGCCTACTACGTAGATACCTGTTTATCTAAATATTTTTTATGGGATATTAAGGGCTTACTAAAGATATCTATCGTGTTAGTAAAAATTATTAGATATCTTAAGCTTTAACTATCGCGTACGAAGTCGCGGGCGGTTGCTACTGTAATACATTATTTTAATGTCTAATCTGTTATAACAATAATTTTAATGTTTGTCTCTGTAGGCACTTGTGAGTTTAGAAAGAAAACGTATTCGAATATATAGGTATTTTGTTGACAATTACAAAAGGTTTATCATACACAATTGTGAACCAAACAGCGCTGCAGTCCGTGGCCAACTGATCCAGCGTCTGCGCAGTGAATGTCCACGTGTCAATGCCGGCTCTCAAACTATATATCATAGTATAGCTTCCTAAAAGAGTCGGCTCCAATAAGAGTAATACTAGTCCAAATGAAGATATATATTTTCTTTAAAATCCCATTTTATATACCGCTACACTAAACGCCAAGCATCTTATATGTTAGCCTATTCCGTTATTTGATGCGCGAAGAAACCAATAGTTAATATTATTCCGGAATTTATTATTAATTATGATAAATAAATACCAGAACAAGATGAAAATGCTCAAACCGTAACTGAAGCTGAGGTAGACGAAGAAGAGCCTGATCATCATAAAGTGGAAGTACCGATTGGTGGAAACGTACAACTTCATTGTCCTAAAGGTAAGTTAAAACATAACATAACTAATTAATTATACACTAAACAGTTTAAAAATATTGATGTAAGTATTTAGATACTACATCTTCATATTTTCAGTCCAGTCCAGTTTATCATGTTATCAACAAATATTTTTGCTTTACTTACCTAATATGTACTAATCCGAGAGTAGACAACTTTTGGAAAATTGTTTAAAACACTTTATATGTTGAAAACATCCGTGAATTAATATTTACTCATTACACTTTTAAAAGTAATATAAAACGTATTTTTAATCTAAATTAAAAACATGCTGTAAAAACATGGCGTGACGTCATTATTCAGTTAATAAAACGATGGCTAAAGATACCATATGCAACTAGAATTTCAGTTATGAATTTTTTTCAACACATGTAAGTATAAAGCCACTATTTTAACATTTACCAATAATTTTAGTAGTCACTTATCACAAGATAACACTAAACTGGGTATATTAATTGAATGATGACGTCACATTTTATGTGTGGCGTTTCCAATCACATTACTCGCAGACAAAAAATGAATTTTCTGAAAGAAAAATTTAATTAACAAACAATTATTTTTTACAAATTTGCGTTGTTTAGTTCTTTCTTTATCGATAGACCAATATTATAATATAAATAACTTTAATTTTTGTACATACTGTCAACTCGCGGACTGCTCACATATATTATAACCTTGCAATATAAGAATCGTAAATTAGAAAAATCTTTTTTTTTTCAATAAGGTTGCCTTATTAGTTTAATTACATTGACTTTTTGATCATTGATCTCTTACAATTATCAATAAGATTAAATCCTCTGCAAATCTCTAATGAGCTTGTAAGATAATTTAATATTATCAGCCTTTTCTTGAGTTTAAGAAAAAATAAATGACTAAATACTTATATTTTATGAAATATTAGTAACAAACGAACAGATAGTCTGTTTAATGTTAAGTAGTTCTTTCAGCCCGCGATCATCTTTATCCAGGAATCAAGCAAGATTGTAATTGTAAATAAGCCCAGTCTTGATAAGTTGTTGTCTAAGTTAAAACCACTCGAATGCAAGTGTATGCTGCCTATGACTTCTATAAGACACGGATTTTACAGCGAGAACACTATTATTTTGGTGTAAAAATAGATATGGTGGTTGAGCTTCCGCAACTCCTGAAAAATTCTACCAACTAACTGAACTAATGATAACTGTTTTGTATTTTGCACAGGTAGCGTTGGGTGCTGGTGGCGTAGGATAGTAGGAAATACTAGTGACAACTGGGCACCAGCTGGGTCTCACCATGCTCATGGAGTTTTAGGTAAAACTTTATCAACAAACACTAATTCAGTTTTAAAACGTTATATCGGTTTATTCTCTTATAGATATGATTCGTTTTCCATGTATTTGACAGTTACTAGAAACAATATAGTTAAGAATAATATTACTACTTCAAATTAAGCATTACAAAATATTCTAACGTAATTAATAAATTAATTGAATTCCCGGATTAAAACCCTAAAGTATTCGTTTACCTTACGATACTCACTGATTTACTTAATTAACTTTCTCCTATATTTTCTTTAATAAAGTTATTTTCGTTCCGAGAAAACTTTATGCTATAGTACGATTCAAGTAAAGGCTAACAATTTCAATTCAGTGTGATCTACTAATTAAATTCCTATATCTCGATCAAGAACAAAAACATTCACTAAATTATATTGTATAAACTGCTTAAATCCAATTCACTGTTTCTATGTTCTACATAAGATGAAAATATTTTTCTGCAATTTTAATTCTTACCCCACTAATGAGATATATGGAAACAAGAATATTATTTTTTATTTAACCAGGTATAAAAGACGCATTATATCAAGAAGATGGGGAGTACCGCTGCGTTGGAGCGCGTGCCCCGGACCTCTCGCGGTTGAGAGAACTCAAGAGGGTAACGCTTAAAGTGACTGGTAAGTTTTTACTTTTAAGGAACTACCCAGTTCGATCTTAGATTAGACTAAGTCTAGCATGAAGCCTAGAAGTGGAATGGCTCTTAAAGACATTTACCTGAAAAAAGTCATTAAATACTTGGCGGAGGATTTCAACTTGTGAAGATGGTATCTAATTTTACTAGCCCGAGTTTTCAATTTGTGCAGCTGCAGATTTGACCTAATTTAATTGATTTGTATGTTTATGATTAGAATTCGGTAGGAAAAGTATTAGAAAGCTATTTCCTCATGAGAAATTTCGTGACTATTATGAACATTATATTGCTCTTAGTTTCTGGGCCTTACCAGCAAAAAGCAAAAAACGTAAAACAGTAATAACATAAGTAGAAGTGGCTATACCAAGCTGAAGATTGTATATGATGATATCTTTGGTGTAGGAGGAGCAACAGCGACAGCATTAAGTGCTGAGCCGGCGGCTGGTGGTTGGCGCTTGGAGTGTGGCGCTTGTGGTCGCGGAGTTAAAGTTATTTGGGTCCGCCGAGGAGGAGTCACAACGCCTGCTTCCCTAGCTCCTGACCTGGCTCAGCACTGCTGGCGAGCGATATTGCATGTGTCTGAACCTGATGAGGTAAAATTTATATTGATGATATTGTTTGCGATTATTCCAATATTGGACGAAGTTCCCAGATTTACTTTTTTTGGGATCTTTGGCTTTGTGAATATAGACTATTCTGTATCAATAAATAAGGATGACACAGTGTGACAGTGTGATACTAATAAATTTAAATCAGCAATTGCTAAGTTCCAACATATTCTTAGGTGTGGTGTGTGGCTGCAAGTAGTACTGGTGGTGCGGTGGCCGTGTTCCCCCGCCGCGCGCCGCACCCCTCCCCCGCACCCGCTCGACATACAATACGGGCTCTGCAAAACTCTGCCTCAACATTACTTCCCAGCGTCTTTATCTTAGTCATCCTTACTACAGGCTGAAGACCTGGTGGCCTGTGTTATTTTACAGACTATGAAATACAAACAGGATTTAATATATCAATATATTTAACTGTACCTGGAATATTGACTATTCGGTTTATGTTTAATGGTTCAGAACTTAAAACTTTTAATTCGAAGTGTTCATTGAAATTGGATTAAGATTAACAATCACGGTCAGTGAATGTTAAATATACATTTTTGCACAGAATACTTACTCTACAACGACTTGAAAGTTTTTTAGTGTGTGATTTGCTCTTAAAATCAAATAAAAAATATTGGTATATTCATTAAGAGTCACTAAGAGAAAGAATATTCTAGCATTCATAATAATAAAAAAAAAAAAAATTTAAGGTCTGCGTAAACATTATTTAAATGTAAATGGTTCAAAATTTATAAAACATTTAAAAACTATCTTATCAAGTTAAAAGTAAACAGGAATATTCTAGATTTATATTGTTTTCAATAAAATAATCAATAACGTCACGGGAGAATCACAAACTTTTATTCAATATTCTAATATATCTTCCATTCCAAACAAAGCTATGAATTCAACAAGAATAAGTCATATTGATTTATTAAATCCTTTCACATGTTATATAAATATTCACTAACGTCCTTCACGGATAACCTGTATTCCGTTTGTCCTAGTCCTTAGTATCGCTATGACGTCACAACGGTGACGTCACTCCCTTACTCTAGTCTTCGTAGTGTCTACTATATCATTATTAATAATAATATGTGTTACTCCTAAGTATAACATCTATGTAGCTAAAAGCAAATTCGCTGCGGATTACTGTTGTTTATTGTTTTTAGATCGACCCTGTGTTCCGTGTGCAAGTGTCCTGTCGCAATGTCTTAATAGGGGAATAGGATTTATTAGATTTGTTATTAATGTTATGATCAACGTTATAAGTATTAACAAACTGTTATTTTTAGCGCTTTATTATGTCAGAATTAAAAAAAAATGTAAAAATAACCAATTATACATTGAAATGAAAAATGAAAATATCAAAAAGATTGTATAAGCACAATACAAGAAAACAACAGAAAATAAACACGTCTTAAATTATATATATATATATATATATATATATATAATTGCAAAATGCAAATTCTGATAGTTCATAATTATTTGATACTCACATACTCACATAATTATGTAACTTGAAGAGACAGAAAATAATTTACAACACGTAATAACATTATGAAATTAATTCTTCAGCCATAAGTAATATGTTTTGACTTAAACTGTGGTAGAACATAGTTTGTATGTCTACATATTTATCTGTGTAGATCAATCTAAGATTTATTTCGACCGCAGCAAATTTGATTTTACCTTGTCATCTGACTTTACCTTCTTTTAATTTATATTTCCTATTACTATAATTTGTCATGTAATATAGAAAACAGGAAATTAATGTGCCAAATTGTTGATGTTTTTAAAAATAAAATTTCTTATATAAGGAATTATTTTAAATGCGAGTGTGAATTTAGTGAACTGTGAACACCAAAGGACATACATATTTATGATAAAGCGTTAGGGTGATAGATTCATAAGCATAGTTTTAGAAAAATTCATACCATATTAATAATTTTAAGCATTCATTCAATAATTGCTTAATACCATTCTGTTTTTTTCTTTTCTGACCAAATATTCAAAACTACATTATACCCTTTACCAGTATTACTACTAAATATCCTTAGTAATTTATCTTTTTTTTAACATTATTTTTATTGTCCGCGATCGAAGACAGTAACATACTAAATCAAAAAGAATATTGGACGTCAATGTAGTTGTTGGAATTCCTTCATGATTACTTGACGATGAGCACGCTTTGCTTAGATCTCTTACCTTTGTGTATCGTAAAATTAAATGCAATATTTATATAAACTTTTGCGTTTCTGTTTCTGTTACTGTGAACGTATGTAAGAGTTAAACAGATTTTAAATCATATTATGGATAGTGATTTGAAATTCTTACCGACATACGATTGCCATACTCCCCCATCTTTTTCGTACAACACACTATAAGAGAAGAAAATCAAAAAACACACGGCAGTCCAGGTATCAGAGTGAGGTACAAGGACAACACACTAAACAACAATTACAATTACTGACATTGAAACACTTTTCAGTTACACGCCTATAACATTCACACTTAAACAAGCCATTGCCATTGACAGGAACTACATACACGAAACAATATCTACACAGGTTCAAAATTATCGAGGATGACAGATGCCCCTGTGATATAGCACCACTACTCAGACTCTCAACACCTTTTTAAAGATTGTCCACGATTGAACATATTTCGAATGGATCATGGAAACCTATAATCTTAAACGCGTAATGAGAAAGAAATCAATTCTAAAATCATACGTAAAACTAGCGAACTCTATTATTGACCAACTCAAAGGTTTTAATAAAATTTAGTTCCTATATGTTTCTCTTTTACATTTTAGGGTAATATAGCATAAAAATTAAGCAACAAATTTATTGTATATAATTAGAATAGGATCGTATTATTTCTAGCTATGGGTTCATCTTAGTTATTACATGTAATTTCATGTATATCATTCATTATCAAAATCAACTTATACCAACTAATCACAGTCATTTACAGGGTATAACCACAGATGTACAAAATGTATCAAATAGCAAATGTCATGACGGTCGAACATCACAGCGGACTTCTGTACGACACATTTACATCGCTCCTTGCACATCCTTGCACATTTATATTACATAATTAAAACAATGTGAATAAAATAATTAAATAAAAAAAATATAATAACTATATCATTTGCACCTACTTAAAAAATCGTGAGAAAGCTTACAAAATATGACGTAACTAACATGACTTATTTTGAGCTCTGTACTCGTTGGCCAATACAATCAAAAATGTAGTGAGTAGAGTAGTTATTAATAGATCTCTACTTACCTTATTATGATTACAGCGTAATTATATATTGTTATTTCGTGCTCGCGTTCAAATCATTAATTGCAAAATGTTTTAGTGAATATGGTATGAATTTATGAATTAAAAATTACATTTACAATTTGGACTGTCATCGAAATGAAATTCATTGAACCAAACAGTAACAATTTTCTGAATATACGATGTATTTGATGCGGCTTACTTAAATTAGCAAACCCATGTACAAGCAAACAATTATAAAAACAGTACACATTACCTACATTTTACAAACACAGCAAAAACTAAATTAAATTATAAAAAAGTTGGTATGAATTTTTCTAAAACCGATATGGGAATAGTATAACATCAATATATTTTATATAGTTGTCGGATTCATAAAACTAATATAAACTAAAATGTATCATAGCTTAAAATGAATTATGTAAATTTTGATGTCAATTTTAGATGCTCGCTTAGAGACGAGTCGCATTTTGTATGAATAAAATATAAACTGTTTGCTACAAGAATTTTTGCGACAATTCCGTACGTAGATGTGTAAGTGTAATGTAATATATTTTTATCTGATGTTCGATGTTATCATGTTGATTAGGTTTCTAGATTACGTTTCTATTCTATTCCGTCTATTGATTTGTTTCATGATTGTTGTTCACATAGCTGCTAACTTTGCGGGGACATTGACTACTACTTGAATTTTACGTTGATACAACGATTTCAAAGCCAAGTAAGCAAAATTCTGCAAAAAAAATTATGATTATTTTTACTGCTGTAAATACTCATATAATTCGTAATCTGAAACCAATTTAAGTCAATTAATTGAAGACTCTATCGGTACTCTTTTGCCTGTCTGTCTGTTTACACATAGAAATGCAAATATAGACGCAGAATATAAAGTCCTAAAGTTAATATAGAATTGTAATTGTTTCAAAACACTCTAAATACATTTTTAATGATAGTCATTTATCAATAATAATGCTGTGTTGTTATCTGTCTTGTTATTATATCCTTAATGTGTAGGGGAAAGTCGGGTAATTTGGACCATTTTTTCACATGCATATTTAATGTACTATTTATAGGTTTAGAATAAATAATAGTGCATGAAACGAAACAACAGTTAATAGAGTTTGCATTTATTCAGTTTTAATCAGACATGACTATTATAGACACTTTAAAAACAAACAAAATGTGAGATCAGAGCTTTGTTTCAATTTAGTTAACTGGTTCTTTAAATTGGACCACTGCATTGCTAAATTGGACTTCAATAGAATCAAAAATAATATATACAAGAAAATATATCGTTATGAATTACGAACTACCAAGCAATGAAATATGATTTATTTGTATACAAAAAACTAGCAAAATCACTAATGTTTTTCTTCAATTAAATTATTCAAGTAAGATAGTTATCACAAATCACAGGATTACTGGTACAAGTTCCGTGGTTCCACTTATATCAACGCGCGCACTGTACCCAGCTACCTTGGGTCCTGCTTTATCATAGTAATTTCCTTTACATTTTGATTACTCATTATCTTGTGAATAATATCTTGGCAGCCATCCTTTTTGTCTGGTTAAAATAATGTTTCATATGACCTTTTTCTGCGATCTCAAAAGCTAGTAATGTCGGTGATTGTGAATCCAAACATGTGTTCCTCTAATTTCAGCACATGATTTACAAGAACATCTTCAAAATTATTTCAAATACAGTCTATTAGTATAGTCTAGTATTCTTTCATTTCTGTAATCGTCTATTGCATTTTTCAAGTCTTCTGATTTTCACTTAATATACTTTTTCCCTGCCACCTGTAAGCAAACATAATAGGTTATATAAATTGGACCTGTCCATTTTACCAAACACTTGCGGTCCATCTTAACCAACTCTTTGTTTTGAGAGAAAATAAAAAGTAACAAAAACATAACGTACAAATACCACAAATCATTTCATTTCAGTTAATTGTTTATAAATTTCGGCTGCAAACAAAAAATCAAAGTACCTATCTTTACATTAACCACACCCTTAGTACGAACCATTCAAAATTATATGAAAAATAACATAAAAGATTTTCGAAAAGCAAACACTAGCACACTCAACTTGTTATGAAAAAGAATATGGACGATCGCAATGAGGTTAGTTGTCTATTGCTCGGTTTTGCCATTTGCAGAATCAGAAAAGAAATTTTAGAGATAACTTGGAGAACTCCAATTTAACGAGTGGTCCAATATACCATACTTTCGCCTATAGGAGATTTAATACAAATTTAAAATTAAATTATACCTGATGATAGTATAGAAAATAAAGAAGTGAATGTCGTTATGCGAAGGTAGCAACTATTTGAACAAGTGAATGTTGCAACTTGTTATTAAGAATATCTGCGGGAGGTGCGGACGAGTCGCTAGCTCTATTTATATTATAAACGAATAGGAAAGTTATTCAATTGAAATGAATTTAAAATCTCTAAACGTTAGTTTAGTTAGTTAGTAGTTAAATAATTATATTTTTGTATCGTTAATAAAGATTAACAAGTCAATTGAAATTATATTAGGACACTCATTCTAGATATGTGCATTGTTTCTTAAAGAAATTTTCACTATGTCCCATGTGTGTTATATAAATACATATTTAGTATATGTAAAATGATTTATTTTACATAACATACATATACATGACATATATATAATACTTACCTTGAACGAGGTAACTATCCGTCCACTACGGAATTCGATGTAGTTAGTTAATGACCTATTTAGGCCCCTTTTCCTTTATTTCTTCTAAGTGTGTTTAAACCACATTCTATAAATATGTTCATTTCTTTCATCATTAATTAACTCTTCTAAAATCCTTCACTCTCCATCGTAGGTAATCCTTCAAATTAGTTCCTTTTCAAGTAAGTGATGCTCAGCTTTGTCCGCACCTCCATATAACTTAGATGATATGTTAATCTTGCGCGGTTTTAACTTCTGAACTATACTCGTGTCTATTTGTCGTCTACATGTCATTTTTTTAAAGTGTGTTAACAATTTTATATACATATAAGAGCCTGAAATGTATGCGTTCAGTCCAATTGTTTCAAAAAATAATTAGATGCTTTAAAAATACCTTTACCTAATTTGGCTCTGAAGTTACACAGATGCATTAAGCCAAATATTTGGTCTCAAATAAATATAAACTTTGTCTATAATGTAGAAATCTAACATGCAATTGAATACCTTGAACTTGTCTAAAGGGAACTGTTAATACAAAATGTGTTGTAATTTTCCACAAATAGATCTTCTTATGAAACCTTATTATGTTAATATTAACTGTATAAGTATTAAATATGTTAACGATATGCTAATTATCTCAGTTGTTAAAGAATTTCCGATTTTAGAGCCGCGCAAGTTGAACATGAATTTAGCAATTAATATTATTAATTCATGTGTTTTTGTAATTAGCGTCCATTCTGATACAGCGCGTGTATCACTTTCTGGTGCCAATACATTATAAATAGATCATAATAGTATATATTTACATTTATTAATATACATTTTATTATTTTACTTTGATATTGAATGTACAATATCCATGTATTCATTGTAATATGTCTATGGAATGTCGTTTACTGGATAAAATAAAGTAAAACAATATGATACCGCTGACTTTAATTTCCCTTATCCTTCTTTGTATCTTTTTGAATTTCAATAATGTTCTACTCCGAGCAAATCTCGTTCTTAATTCTCCTTTCATAGAGTTTGATTTACAAGAAAGATATGTGGTTTTAATGAAATTAATTTCGCTAAGTGAGCTTTCGATGCCAGCGATGTGTAAAATCGAAGCAAAATGTGTTGAAATTTCAGTAAAATTGGGGCACATTCAATAGAATTCTAATTCCATTTGAATCCTTATGGAAAAGTTATTATTTGATTTTTTCTGCATGTTTTTCATGCTATGTCCTTCTCCAAGTCCCAGGCTAGCTCAATGATAATTGATAAATTTAGAGCTTTAGTCGTGAAAAGGTAACAAAGAGGCAGACAGATAAAGTTACTTTCGTATTTAAATCATTAGTGAGGATTTACATACACAAAATTCTTGTAACCTCGCTGTAACCGTACACTATATTAAAATAACAATGGACGCTTATTCTCAATAGATATGGTAGTAGATGCATAAATTTCACAATTGAAATAACCTGACGACAAAATGAAATCAGTATTAAAAAAAATAATCAAAATAATGAACTACGAACTAACTACTAATAACGAGAGAGATTGGGACATTTTTTGCAATATCTATATAGAAAAATGAATGATTTGAAATATAATTTAATGTTCCGAAAAGGGCATCAAATTATCAACGGTACATTAACCGCTATATAGGAGCAGCAAAAACCGCTGGAGGGCGAGCACGAGCTCTGATAAACTGTTATAATAAGTGGGAAACATTTACTTAGGTACATTTATATAAAAGTATTATATTTTACTTGGTTAAATGATCAAGGTTTTATTATACCGTTTCAAACATTTAGTTATATTAGATAACTAACCAGCGTTAAAATTCCATTATTGGAAACATTAATGGTACTTTTGTTGCTTTCAATTCCAGCAACATTCCAGTTTTGTTGAAGTTATGATAATAATTATGATTACAAATATCAAAATGAAACTCAAAAATACCACCACCAGTTAATAAACAACCCAAATAATCGAGAAGAGATGGCAAAAATCTCAATCAGGATTATGAATAATATCTCAGATTATTACTGTACAATTACTGTTTTATGTGGTTGTATGGAGCGATTTCCAGACCTCATTATCATCCACGTAATGATCCACCATATAATAATAACCTTTTGACTATAAATATTACTTTATATGGTCTTTGAATTTATTGTCCAGCAAATCGGTAGTTTGTTTTGAAACGTTTTTATAACTTCAACAAGAACATATTCTGTCAATCAAAATCTGTATTCAGGTAATCACCAAAACTAGACTCACTATTTTCACAAAAATAAAACTACTACTTTGTAGAGAACATAAACACTATTTCATATGCAATAGTTACGGGAACCAATTGGATCATAATATGGGAAAGGAGTTTCTGCAATCAAAAAAGTTATGCAAATCGACCAACAATAAAAAATAACAAGTAGCTCACCATACTAAATGACATAAGCACGTATGAACAGAATCAGGTTTTCGATTTTATTCAAATAAATAATTCACAATGGAAATAAATGTAGGCATTAGAATAGCAAGTAATAATAAAACTCAAACGCCAAGGCATTATACTCGTAGGTCTCAAGCTATTTCTTTTAAACACGTGTCAGTTGATCACGTGACAGAATGAGAGAGATAGCGTTAGCCTCATTTCCATAATATTAATACACGTGAAGAACAATTTACATTTATTTTTCAAACAATAAATCTATTTCACAATAGTTAATATGATTTTAGCGTTGAATTCCATGCTATGACTATAACATTTTTTTAAATATTTAAATGAAGAAGGCATAAGGAAAATATCCTCAGAAAACATCGTGATAAAATTCATGAAACCAAAATAACACCCGCCTGGCTAGCTACCGACCTTAAATTGAAAATCTATGGTCAAGCAACGATCTATAGATGTGTTCTGGCAGCTGCACTTGAGAGCTAGTCCTCCTACTACGACTAGGCTTAGCGTGCTATCATCTTGAGTCGCATCGTCACTTAACAACAGGTGAGATTGTGACTAAACGATAAACCTATAATGTTAAAAAAGTATAAAAAAAACTACATTACTTGTAAACATTAGTCTTTGTAAACCCAGTTAAATATAATATATGACTAAATGCGACAAGGTTCTGTTTCAATATGTCACCTAAAAACATATGACTGTTTCAAAGTAAAGCTCAAGGATCTTGGCATCATATATCATACCGTTTCATATATCATGGTTGGAAAAGTTTTTAGACATGTCATGTGCGCACTTTTGTACAAAGGGTATGAAATTCATCAACTAGCCCACACGAAAGGGGACGTAGAGGTCAGAAAGTGCGCGGGAGAGGAGGACACTATACTAATAGTTATGAGACATATATATTTATATTAATAAGTTTGTATGTAGATCATTATGTACATCTATTTTTTTTTTACAAATTTCCTGTTATGCTATATATCATTATAGGTTTGAAGTAGTGTACACAATCTCACAAGATTAACAAGTGACGATGTGGCCCAAGATGATAACACGTTAAACCTAGTGGAAGACTGGCAGCTAGCCAAGCAGGCTTATTAGAAAATACTCTCTACCCCATGCTATGGTTTCATCGCTTTGTATTCTTTCACCGCAGCTCAAGCTCATTGTAGGATTTGAATCCATATCGGTTGACACGGTGTCCGAATACGCTACCACTGAGCCTTCATCGCTTCTTGTTATCATAAGGCGCATTTAAAAATATTAAAATAGATTTAAACTTAGATAAACATTCACGAATGAATCAGCTGAATTCGTTGAGAACTCACCGCCCGCGCGCACTTTCGTCGAGTTACGAAAAGATACATAAATCATTCACCAGATGATATCTGGACCGTTGAAAAACTTTACTAAGCTCCTTTCACAGTACCCGGACGATTGGTACAGCTGGCAAAAGGTTCGTTCATAAACAACGTTTGAATGAGCTTATTTTTTAACCCAGTCACGCAAACAATAAAGTTATCATAAGATAACTTATAAGTTATCCGTTTATCTGTCTTTTGATCTAGTTCTTTTTGTCTGAAAGATGACTAGTCCGAGAGGTATCTTAGCTATGACTGATCTGAGGATGCCTCGTTGAAGGGCGAAACACGTAATAGATTTTGATTGTTTCACGTCTCACCTGCTCCTTAGTATTTAATTTACTATTATTAATTATTTTTATTATCTTATAATTATCATTGTTATTATTTTTGATGATAATTATTTATTAAAAATAATAATTGGATATAGTTTTTTTCATTATTATTATATAATAATAATTTTATTTGTCTAACGTGTGTTATTACTATTTATTCACAAACGTTTTTTGTTGCAAAAAGACGATACTACTATTAATCGGTTTCAGGCGTAAGTAGCGAATAAGTTGCGGATAAATTATTATATTATGCTCCACGTGTACAAAATATCATCAAACCGGATAAAATTAATTTAAAAAAAAAACGATTTCTTAAAGTACACTAGTACCTTTATAAGTTTTAGTGTTGCCAATAGAGAATTCATTTCTGCAACGCATCAATTATGGAATAACATAGTTCCCGTGTACAAAATTTCATCATAATCGGTTGAGAATTAATGATTTTTTTTTACTATTTCTAAAAAATATTATCTGTTTTTTAGCCAGTAAGTTGTGCAATGATACGAGTTGACCAAAGACATAAGCTTACCGTGTATACAATTTCATAGGAATTGGTCAAGCTGTTTTTGGATTAAATCCGGATATACAAACAGAAATACAATTTTTTAAGATCATTTTCGTGATCCTTTTTATAGGACTAGCTGTGCCTGCGGCTCCGCTCGCGTAAACTACCGAATACTGTAGGTCGGACGCACGCGCGAATTGTGCTGCCCCAAAATATGCTTATTGTGGGTAATCGTTTTAAGATAGACATATGCTGTCGGCGACTTTTTGTAGGTCTTTTTTAAGATCTACAATTATGCAGTACATTATTTTAATATTATAAGATCTACAATTATGTAGTACATTATTTTAATATATCGCTTATCGTTTCAGTGTAAGCCATTTTCTGTGCCTCAAAAGTGTATTATTTCCGAATTGATTCACCGATATAGTCACTGCTTATTTCATATGTTACTTTATATTACAAAATGTATCAGATAACCTGGCTAGACAACATAGCTATGAATTAAAGTAAAGAACATTTAATCGGATAAGTCATTGCGTGAATAGAACATAAAAACACAGACAGAAACAAAGATGTTGAGTTTTATAATCAAGTCTAGCGTCAAAATCTAAAAAAATTTATAAACCTATAGATTCATTAATATAGATTACTTACCTAAATGGTATACACTCGGAAGTTTAAAATCTATCGGTATATTGAATTCCGGTAACTGCAAATGAAAAACCAGCCTTCTTTCTAACTCGACAAAAAAATATTCAATTCATAAATACGCATACAAACGAGTAAATTTATAAATACATTGTTACGTCAAAGGAGGTGTTAATTTGAATGGATTTTTTTAAAACTTATTCTGGTCTCAAGCCTGAGAGACCAGCTGCAGGCATTGGTTCAGTGCCCAAATTATTTAAATTATTAGTTAGTATAGATATATATCCATTGCCTTTATGTTTCATTTGATGTGATTTGGACATTTTTTTTATTTTGGTATATAAGCGAGCCGTGTTCCGAGCCAGCACATTCAAGATCGGTGGAACTGTAAAAGCTGTCTGAGGCTACAGGGGCCAACAGTGTAGTCAGTATAAAAAAATAGAGCCAGGTGAACAACAACAAGCGATACAAGAGAAAAATCTGCATGAGAACCTTAGAAAGAGATAATGTAAGTACGACCTTGGTATAGTGAGTTAGTTTGAATTTTGTTTCGCTGAGTCCAAATAAATCTAATGGCATTTTCACCACTCACGGATATAAAAATATGATTGAGTTGATCTAAGGATGAACAAGATATTCTTGTCATGTTTAAGTTTGTTAGATTCTTCTTGATACGTAGGTAAGTCGTGATCAGGATCTTTGAAAGTTTTATTAAATTATAATTTCATAATTATTAGTCACAATATTTTGACTATACCCCACGTCTGCTAAAAACATCGTCAAAATAGATTTTTATCTGACGGTACTTCGTTAGGTCGGTCGGTATAATAACCCGGTTTCTAAATCCCTAGGGTTATGCAACATCCATCAACAAACCGGATAAAAGGTATTTTATTTTTTTACGTGTAATGATTATGTTTTTTTAGTTATACCTACTTCTTAAAGTGCGTTATGAAAAAAATTTGAGAGTCAATTTTTACGATGCGCGCGCACTTTGATAGAAAAAGTATACTGCGTGAAATTACTTGCTAAACCTCTTGTGAAACTTAACTGTAAATATAGTCATACTAGGTGTTATGCATCACACGCGTATAAGGACATGCATGCACTTTTTAGGGTTCCGAAGACAGAAGGTTCGGTATGTCTGTATGTCTGTCTGTCTGTCCGCAGTATTGCTCAGCGATTCATAGTACTAGAAAGCTGCAATTTCTTTATACATATTAATTACACCGACAAAGTAGTATAATAAAAATTAAAAAAATATATTTGAAGAAGTATTTTCGTACAAATTTTATTGAAAACAACTTATGACCCCTCTCTAGAGAATGATTCTTGTTGCACCAAGTCAGACTCTGGTCGGGATACGGTTAACCATCTATAGAATACTTTTGTATTGAAGTAATTCATGTTACACCGGCCCGGTGTAAAATAAGTATTCTTAAGTCTGCATATTGCGACGGTCAAGTGCGGAACCCTACACTGTGCGTGACCCGACACGCACTTGGTAATTTATTTTTTATTTACAAAACGCACTTCGATAATATTTTCAACTACAATTTACCTGAACGTTGGTTAGATGAAGGACACCGACCATTGATCAGAGAAGGCGACACCTGTTCACACTTGAAGAATCGCATATTTAGCCCAATGAAAAAACCTCAGCAGGGAGCTCATTCCACATTCGGAGCATTCACGGAAGGAAACTGCTTTGAAACCAGACTATCCGCGACCATTTATGCTCCAGGTTGTGAGGATGAACTCCCTACCGATGGCGAGTGGTTCGATGGTAGAAAGTAGCTGTTTGCATCATGTCAAACAATTCCTCGGAACACAACCCATTATATAAACACGCACAAGGAGGCGAAGTCTCTCCTTAAACTTAAAGGTTCGATACCGCTTGTGAGTTTGGGATTGTCAACAATTTTCGTAACAACAATACGTTAATTTAAATTAATAGAAATGGGTTACAGAAGAGTATAGATATATAAATAAAGTAGAAGTGTAAAAAGAATGAAGCGCCGATCCGTAACATACGTATGAGAGTGATATATAGAACCTGTGCAGGGTTTGACTGCAGAATCACCGCCGTCACAACTATTTTTGCAGCAAAGCAGCAGTATTTGTGCTGTCACCGCACACTGACACGAGCCGTATCAAGTCAATCCTTTGGGTTAGCAACCTATGAGAGGCCTCAGTAGTAGTTCTGAGGATGGTTACAGGCTGCTGTGACCACTCAAAATTATGTGGACTACACGCCTATTCGTTACTTCATATATATACAAGACATATAGAGTTTTACTAAAGACTAACTAGACTTCGGGTGTTGCTTTCATTGACGTAGATAATCGACGTAGACTAAATGTGAACTAACAAGCAATACATACCGCATTAAAAGAAAAAATATAATACACATTTTAAAAAAGGTGTTATTTAATCATAGGCTAGCTTTATCATTTCATGGTAAGTTACGATTTACTCGAAGGGTACTTAGATATCAATTGTTTATTTGAAGATAGTTGATGACCAGATCATGCGTACTAGAAATTAACTGTCTATCCTCGGACATTACCTACTATTTTCCCTTTCACAAAACTAGATATTCATTCACCATATATTTTTTTCGCATATATTTTTATTCGGACCACATAGTTTTTATAATAGATATTTATTAGATTTGAATTCGCGTCTTATACCGCGGCATCCGTATGCACCAGCACAATCATTACGTATGGTGCACGGAATACTGCATAAAAATTGTACTCGAAAAATGTATTTAAAAAAGGAAAAACAATATAATTAACCGATAAGTCGGATAGTGACATCCCTAGGCGACCCAATCAAATTATCATAAACCAGTGGCTGGATCAATGCGCCTCGCAATTAGTTGAAGAGACGTTTTTACGACCCCGAAAAGATAGGGGATGGGCGTAAGGGGTCAGGGTGCTTGTGAAAAAAGATATAGCGGGCTTAAAATAATCAGGAGCGGTCTTAATTTGAAGTTGTTTTTCTTTAATGAAATCTTTAACCATAATATTTTGAAGAATCGTTCTTATTATTATGTAGTATAAAATACGTTAAAAAGTATTAAAAAATAAGCTCTATCGGTATATAAATTTATTTGGACGTTTTTTTTTCGTACTGACTATACTGTTAGCCTTAGGGGCCCTGGAGCCTTTACGGCTTTTACAGCTTTACCGGGCTTGTTATTTGAACGGTTGTAACATAAAACTACACAAGAAGTTTTTATTCGGTTATGCATAATTAGAACAGCTATGCTATATACGCGGTTTCACTTGCGTTTAAATTTTTCGGTTCTCGTCGGGCGGCCAATCCGCACCGCGCCACACGGCAGCTCGCACTATTACTTCATTCCACATTTCACTCCAAGAAGGCACTTATGAATGTCAAACAGCACTACCGGCTCGAACAACATCCCAGTCATCGAGAAGAACCGCCAAGAAACTACGTTTTTTATAAGCTCTTCGCATTCTACTGTCGTCCACGCGAGCGGAGTCGCGGGCACAGCTAATACATACTATTTACTGTTATAATATTACAAATGCAAAAGTAACTCTGTCTGTTACGTTTTTACGCACAATTTTGTTTAGTTATGGTATAGATATAGATTGAACCTTGGAGAAGGACATAGGTTACCTTTGTCGCGAAAATAAAACTTAAAGGGGTGAAATTGGGGATGAAAGTTTCCTTGAAGAAATTATTACTTCTCAAATTAGGGACACGAACATTCATATTTATACTTTTGGTAAGAAATAATGAGAGGCGGTACAAATTATTTTTAATTTAAAATTTTTGTCGGCGTTTTGATTATTGGACGATAATTGAGAGTGAAATTTCAAGGACGCGTCAGATTTATTCACACTTCTTTACATGAGATATTTTAATTCATAAATTTATGTTAGTTGGCCATATATTTTGTAATTTGTGCCATTGTCCACAAGTGAAGGGGATTATAAATAGTATAAACTAAAAACATGGACTTTAAGTTACCGCAAAATCTCCCTAGATGGTTTTAACAAGCGACCCGCCAAATGTTAAAGCTATGTTTGAAGATAACAAGAATAATTATAAAAATATTAAATTCACGTGACGTTGGCAGAATTGTGAAAGAACACAGTTGCTATGAAATAAAAAGAGAAAGAACGATATGTCAAAGCGCAGGGTTCTAAAACAAGAAGATTCTGCAGTGGGATTTCCAAACTCCCGTTTCCTGGTTGATTTTATAATAATTATTTAGCTACAGTAAAGCGGGAACGAGCGGATTATTGTGACTTGTTTGACTACTGTTCAGCTTATTTTAGGTATATTTTGCTACGACAAATTAACGAACAATGGAGCCTTAATGATCGCAGATTTGAAAGGCGTTGATTACCTCATTGTTCAGTGTAGTACGATATTATCTGTAATTAAAATTTGTTTTTATTTATGTAAAATTGCATAAACGTTTAATTAAATTAGCAAGTGTAATACATAGGGAGATTGGCAGCGAGACGGCCGCGGCACTTCGTAACAGTGTTTATTGTGGTCAACTTATTAACTGAGCTCTTCACTATTCGATACTTCGAGCGAGAATGTATTCCAGACCGGTCGTTGGCTGCTTGTAAGGTGCGTGCGGTCACAGAGCACACCTGTTGCTATCGCGCCTAGTTAATAGTGCGGGTCAATGGTACGAATACTAAGTCATTAGGATGGATTGCATAATCACATCGACACGATTCTCCGACTTATATTAAATCATATCTTTATGACATGTTGGTAGGGGACTCGGTCCTTGTAACACAAGCAGTTCCCCGTGTGGACGATTGAGCATGTTCGCTTACTCATGGAAAAAATTGCTATCATTACATCGAAAACTGAGAAGAAAGCCAGGCGTCCCAGTTAACATTTTGTAAATTTAATTTAATTAGTTTGTTTTCTAACATTTTACTAACAGTTGATATATGGAAAGAGTTTTTGGCGGGATCTCAAATTGTCTAGTAGTGATTTTTATTTAAAAAAATGTGTTATTTAATTTTTATACAGGTGGCGTTTTGCATAATATTGTAGTTATTGTGCACAAGTCAAGTGGATTGGAAATAATAACATGGACCATGAATTCTGAGATGCCACAAAAACTCCCTAGAAAGTTCTAACAAGGGAGCCATCATCTTATTAGAATCCTGAAGTCGTCATAAGACTGGAAATTATATACACTCGATACTGGCAGTAATGGTTTTCCATAAAGAGAACCGGTTCCCAGATAAGGAAAAAGAAAAAGAAGAAGAATGTATGGAAAATCTGTAAAAACTTGAACAATTATCCTAAAATAAAATTATCTGTTGAGACATTAAGAGGCGAATGAACGAACAATGAATGTACTTAGTGTGGTATGAGTGTGTCATGCGGAGGAATGAAAGTCATATAATTAGAAGAATGTTAATAACTTTAAATCCCACGAATGGCAATGGCAATTTTACAAGCATTTTGTGTTACGTTAATATAGGAGTGGAGGAAGACCGAAGATGGTTTGGCAGGGTTGTGTGAGGAATGATATGCGCTTAAAAGATGTGACTATTGATATGACAATTAATAAAGGAGAGTAGAGGAGAAAAACATATTGTGCCGACGCTACTTTGGTGAGATAAGGGAAATAAGAAGAAAATCGTTTTTCTTAATCGTTCAATATTCAAGCAAATATTTAGCGCGGTTATATAAAATTCACAAAAAGAGACAGCATACTATTATAACAAAATTAGTAAGGAGCCGTTAATTTTTATACCTCGCCAGTCGTCCAAGGCGCTAAGGGCCTTCACACATTACACTACACAAGTTTTCGATACCTCCTTTGATCATTCCATACATGGCGCTAGAGAAATCCCGATAGTTGCGTAGCTTACCTAGTAAAAGTGCGTCACCATGTCTGACTAAAGTGATGAAGAAACTTTCTTGTATTATTTCAAACAAAATTGGAGAAACTACAGAAGGAGAAATTGGGTTCACTCTTCTATAGAAAGATATATTTGTTGCAGCCAAAGAATTATAAAAAACTGATAATGTATTCTTAAAAGTGGAATTTAATTTTTATTAACTTCTCCTTAAAAGTTGCCACGACTCGCGAGACAGCTACCTCGTGCAAGACTAGCGTCACCAAAATATTGGCCACTGTTACGCGTGTTCGAAGTTCTATAGTACTGTACTAGTCGCCACGATACTCGAGTCGTCCAGTATCGGGATACTTGTGTAGCGTCTGTATGAAGGGCCTTAGTCCCTGAGGCGGCGCGTATCGCCGCTCGGGCCGCGTTAAATCTCGTGTTGATTTTTACGACAAACCCTTTGAAATGACTTCATTGTTTCCCTTTCGCAATTAGTTTTATCTCTCGGAGAATACCTACCTAAATAGTTGTTTTGAATTTATTTTTTATTATTTTGATCTCTAAGGGTCTCAGAAAAAAATCGTAAGCAGGTTCCTAATACACGCTCACAACAAGTTACGAGAAATGCCGCTAGTTTTACCCTACTAAGGTTTATATTTTAATACAATGATGATTAGACGAATCATGCTCGGTCGCGTCTTCAAAAATCATTCCTCGGTGAATAAAAACAACATTGAGTAAGACATTGTTTAACGCTCGCTAAGTTCATCGTCACTCTGAAAATGTAAATTTTCGGGGGTGTGAAAATGCGGAATAATACAGTCGAAACGTTTCGCGACCACCACGCATGTAGTGAAAAGCCCGTCATAGGATGTGCTTATGAGCGTCGCGTTTCGGGATCAGCCGGTGCATATATTGTCTATACTTTGGCGCTTTCTGGTAGATGTTCATTCTTACCATTTATTCCCTTGTGTAGAATTAGCATGTTTCTATCATCCGGCCAAATTTAATTGAAATATTTAAACGCAACAGAAAAGGAAAAAAAAAACTGGAAGTAAAAATAAAGAGAAGCGAAAAGTAATCTTTATCTTAATTACACTTGTTTATTCATTCCACGAACTAATGTGTGTGTTTCGACATTTATTTAGTCAATTTCCTCGGCGAAGAAGAATCGTTTCGTATGTTAATTTAATCAATGAAATGGTAAAATTAATTCCCTACAGTTGTCTTTTTTTTCTAATGTTTCTGGAATATTTTTTAACAAGAGTGAATCGATATTTCCTAGACATGCGCACATTAATTCAACAATATGCTGAATTTGAGGATTATTCAACGATTGGGCGTTCGATTTTATGTCAGAAGTTGTCAGACAAAGAAGAGGTCGTTGAATATTAAGGTTAACTTCATTTATCATCAAGATGTTTTGATAAAGTTTTTGTGAATTGATCATATTACATTAGTCTCATCAAATTGCTATGAAAAATTTCGATCACTATTCTTGGAGTAGATTATGTAACATATTATGATTTAGATTTACATTCAGTCAAAAAAGTATCGGGAATGGATGATTTGTTTATAGTTCCTCATTTTTTTATTTTTGTTGTTGTTAGATTGGCACAGCTGTTTTTCATTTTGTCGCGGAGTTTAATTTGCATTTATCATTTAGATTTAATACAGCGCTGTTTTTAGTTAGATCGTATCTAGTGTGTATTGCGAATTTCATAATGGATAAAAACCATCGAAGAAAGAGTTTGTCTTAAATTTTGCATCGCCAATGCAATTTCGTGTTCGGAAACACTGAAAATGTTACAGAAAGCTTACAGTGAATAAACTTTATCAAAAAAACGTGCTTATGAGTAGTACAAAGCGTTTGAAAGCGGTCGCGATATGCCGTCGACGTCTTCAACTGAAGTTAACATCGCAAAAGTGAAGGAAATATTGGAGAGTCGATTCGTATCATTTTAAATAATCACTTGGGTATGAAACATGTTGCCGCTCGGCTAGTCCCAAAAGACCTGAATTTTCTCCAAAAACTCAATCGCATAAGAGTCGCTGAGGACATGCTAGAACTAGTGAATTCCGACCCAAAATTCATAAAACGCATTGTTACTGGTGACGTTTGACGTTTGACATGCCAACGAGTCAACAAGTTTTGCAGTGGCGCCTTCCAACTAAACCGAAACCGAAAAACCACGCCAAAGTTGATCAAAAGTCAAAGTCATGTTGACGGTTTTCTTTGACTATCGCGGTGTTGTACACTCGGAATTCTTACCGGAAGGTCAAACAGTAAATAAAGTATATTATTTGAGCGTTATGCGGCGTTTAAGGGAGCAAATTATCGCGCAAATATAAGCGTGTTTTTATCTTGGGCCACATCATCACTTAACATCAGATGAGAATATGGCCACTAAGCCAAACCTACAACGATAAAAAAAAATTACGATGAGAACTAATCTCAATTCCGGAAAAAGCGTTTAAAAAATATTTTAATGATTGGATTATTCGTTGGCGTAAGTGTATCGTTTCTGAAGGAGCACACTTTGAAGGCGATAAAACAAATTTGGATGAATAACTAACATCTTGTGTATTATTGATCTTCTCCCGTTACTTTTTTGACAGAGTAGTAGTTAATAACACTATAATATTGTGACGGAATGAGGTAAAACAGGTAACATAGCGAAAAAATTTAGAATTGTTACAAAATATTATTATAGAAACGATATCTAGCTGAGGAACACTGAAGTATGATCTTACATATAAAAATCGTATATGAGTGTGATCGTGATCGTGTAAGGAGTTAGAATCCGATAGGTGTCGCTGTGTTCGACACATTAACTACCCTACTCGACATTTGAAATTACCAATACGACGTGGGTAGGCCGGGTGATAGCTAGTTCATTCCTTATCATGACTTTGCCCAGCTGTGGGCATGTACAAGCCGATATTATGTAATTATTTACACGCATAAAAATTATTTTAAATATGGTTCCATGTATCGTATAGTCCAAGAGACAAGCTCATGTGCAATCCGAGACATCCAACTGAGAAACTTTAGTCATTAAACTTAAGTTTAGGCTATTTGAATAAGCTCTCCGGAGTGCCTCAATATAACTCTCGAAAAGTAATAATTCTGTCCTTACATATCATAAAATGCAACGTCTCTCTGTCTTAGGTTATCCGATTAGGTTTTAGTGTACATATTGTTACGGTAGGTAACATAAGGAGTAAGCTGAGACGATAGTAATTAATAACTGTTGATAGAACGATGTATAGTTTTTTATTTTTTACCGCCACATTGATTTGAATTTTTTTTCTACAACAAACTATCCAAATTCATAATAAAAATTGAAATCAGTGAGAGCAAGGCCTGGTAAGTAAGGTAGATAACGGACAGCTTTCAGTCGTAACTCCTGTAATTTTGAGACATTTCCATATGCGATTGCTATCGTGAGGAAGGAGTTGACTAGAAGAATTGACAAATTTTTGTTGTTTGACAAAGAGCTGGTCCAACATCATTTGCAATTCTTCAGAGTACACTTCTGCCGTAATTGTTGTACCAGATGTCAAGTTGCTGTAATGAACAATGCCGGCGCAGGTCCACCATACACTCACTAGTAGCTTCTTTGACTTACTTTGTGTTTAGAATATGATTTGGCTGCCTGGACACAGACTTAGTGCAACGGACATTTTCTATTATCATACAGGACCCATTTTTCATAAAAAGTGACGAATTTCGCTTTTGCCATGGTCATATTAAATTAATATGACTTTACAATATTAAGTGGAATTAAAGATATTAGACAATATAAAAAATAGGCAATTTCATAGTACCATAGTACGTAGACCTCTATTAGTACGTACTAAAACAAAAGTCAGTCAAGTCAGTTTGGAAGTTAAAAATATAAAATTAGATGGTGTGAACTTCATTAAAGATTATTATTAAGCAATTATGGATTGAAAATATTGCAAAACTACCTAGTAGTTATATAGAATTCGTGAGAAGTTTTTGTGGTAACCAGCATTGCTAGTGTAGTATTTTTAATTCATAACTCCGACTCCGACACCAATTGAAATAAAAAAGAAAAGAAAAATTCATAAATTTTAAAATCCATTGTTTACTTTTCATTAGTGTTTTAGATGAGTTATAGCGGAATCTTGAATCATGTGGTGGTTTATATCGTAACTTATTAACCTATGTTATGTAATATTTATGGCATTTCACGTGATGTACTTGAGTTATTTGTTACAAGTGGAATGTATTATTAATTGTAAATAGAAACATGCATTTTGAGTTGTAGTTTTAACAAGACCATCTTGTTAAAGCATTGTTTGAAGTGTAAAATATGATCCTATCAATATGCCTTTGGAAGAATTGTGTATAATAACAAAAGAACAAGAAGTATTTTAGATGGAAGTAACAATGTTGGTACGCGGGTGAAACCGCTGAAGCAGGTTTGTACAAAATAAAACATAGTATGAAAAATAAATATAAGGAGGTCATTCGACGAGGACAAACTTTTATTGTGTTTATATAAGAGAAGCAACGTAACTTGTCAGTAGCGTCTGGTAACTTAATGAGATACGATTGTTCGACTACGGACCAAGTTACGATTATTTATTTGTTATACAAAAGCTAATAATATTGTATTGTTATAATGTCGAAAAATGTAGTTATTACCTACAATCTATATTATATCAAGTATATAAAGCTTGAGAGTTTGTTTTTGATTATTTGCTTGAAAGCGCTAATCTCTGGAACTACCAGACAGATCTGAAAAAATATTTTTGTGGCGAAAGCCACAGATATATCAAAGAATGATCTGCCAATACAAAATGTAGAATGAATCAATAAAATTACACATCGGTTTAATACGCGGTCGAGTTGGCACCGTAACAAAGCTTGACACCAATCATATTACATAAAGGGAAGGCGAACTGACATAACTGGATTCGATTCCAGCACGATAATATAAGAAAGTAAGGCCCAGTTAGCTTATTTTTTTTATAATTTTAAAATCTGACGTAAGACCATGAAATTAAACTAATATTAAATCCAAACCTCGGCACACACCGATAAGTGGTGTTTAGATGGTTATTTAGTTCACACGATTGTAAACTTTTTAATTTGGGTATAATGTTTTCTAAAGCCGCATTCAAATATTTCCAGTATTTTCATAGTATGTCTTCTTAACTTTATATATGTGTATGTATATATATCTATTGTCGTTAGTATAAAATTACCCATCATGTCTCCAGAATCTGTATCTATAGACATTGAATTCTGGATAAACGAGCGTTTGTTGCGTAATATTATACTTATTTACTTAATACCTTATACTTAATACCTTGATTGATTGGTGATTTTAACTCACTTTTTTACTGTACAACTAGCGCAGGTTTGAATTCCCGCTACTCTGAACAAAAAATATAATTCATTAATTATTATTATTAAAAAAAAAATACATATTTATTTCCACTGTGTGCCTTTGATTCAAGCTGACGTCTATATAATTAAAGCGGTGTATAGTAAATGTGGACCACTACATATGAGGAATCTAATCCCAGTACTACTAGGATATACTCGTACATACTGTCATGCATAAAAAACTGTATTTAAAACAAAATGTATACTTGTTTGTTTGAACGCGCTAATCTCTGCGACTACCAGGTTATATAAGTTCATGCTATGACCCTAAGGAGCGGAACAGCGACGCGGCGTACGGGTGATACTTGTTCGAATAAATTTAACACGGGTGAAACCGGGAACATAGTTATTATTAATATATTATTAACTAGATTTACCGTTTTGTTGAAATTAGGTTTCGGAAAAAAACGAATGAATTACACGCCCCGAAAGAGAATTATTTGTCTGTACACCATATAAACAAAAGTAACAATATATATGATCGGTTATCCCGTACAGTTCCTTCGCCAGACGACGTGTGTTTAAAGGAAACAAGACGAAATGTTACTTGTACGTGATACATAGTTTTTGTTTTGCTTCACAATAGTACAGGATACTATAATAACTGAAATGGGTTGGTTCTCTAATAAACTTGTAAAAGCTCCGGTTTTTCTACGTTTAGTCTATGCTGAGTCCGACTAGATATCAAAACGACACAAAATAGAGTACATTAAAAAAACATTATTAAATTAAAATAAAAAACAAAAACGATATTTAATTCCCAAAGCCGCAATCGTCAGTATTAAAGAATATTAGATACAAGTTTTGTTTTCTTAATAGAATTAACTGTTCACTGGTCAGACGGTTTCGAATATTATACAAAATGTTTAAACATGAATAAAAAATATGTCGAAACATGTTTGATTGCACAAAGCACAATACACAGGGGTGTTGTGGAGAGTAAATTTTTGTGGCGAACATTCAATCCTTCGGGAGACGTCGGAGATATACAAAACGCTTTTGATTAAACCACTATATTTTGTATTGTATCTTTACTTAGGGAATATGATGTGAATAAAAATAGTCTTTGAAGTTCTAGTTCTATTGTCGCGTTTAGTTGTCGTGTTGGTGCGCGCGCATCATGTGACATCATGTCGGTAGGCGACACAATGAAGTGATCCATCAATGTGAATAATGTGAATTCACTTTACTTACTTTTTTAGATTTTATTATGTAAAATAATTTAACGTTGTATAAATAAACATTATTTTAATTTGATAAAAATAATACCGATTTATACACCATTAAATTATTTTTACACAATTATTTAAAAAAAACTGCCAAGAGCGTGTCGGGCACGCCTAGTGTTGAATTCCGTAGTTGCCTGTCACAATATGGAGACTTAAGAATCATTCATGTTATGCCGGGCCGGAGTCGGACCGGGCGCCGGCAAGGACACGGCCAAATATTTATAGTAAACTTTTGTTTGAAGTACGTATGCATGTCCGACCGAAGTAAGGATTTGGCCAGACCCCAGCCCGGTGTAGAATGAATAAAGGATGCTTCATGTTAGGTACACCGGTCCGAGAACGGACTGGGTGCCGGTCGGGAAACGGTAGCTGGGACGGTAGTAACGGTAGGCCAGAGCCGCATGAATTACTTCATACAAAAGTGTACTATAAATGTTTAGCCGTGTCCTCTCCGGCTCCTTCGCACGGGTATTTAACAAAAAAATCAAAAATTATCATACGGATCCCTAACTTTCTATTCTATCGCCTATGTTCATCAGGGATAATCTAGGATTCTAATGGTGAAAGAATTTTTCAAATCGGTCCAATAGTTTCAGAGCCTATTCAATGCAAACAAACAATCAAATCTTTATAATATTAGTTTAGATTACCGTGAATTTTTCACATATCCAAAAACAAACATTTAGCTGGCAAGAGATGGGCACTTGGCTCTAACAAAAATTAATAAAGCTTAATTTTTCGTAAACGGGTCCCTGAATGGAAAATGGTTTTCACAGATCCACATTATTTTAGAAAGAGCTATCCAACGACACCCCACACGATAACATAGATGAGGAATTAACAGTAGGTTGTTTTTTTTTTCAAGATTTTATTTTACCACTTTGTTGTCGTGATTGAGATATACTATCCATACCAAATTTCAGCTTTCTAGTACTAAGAATATCTGAAATATTTATTATGAACATTAATATCTGAACTATCTGGACAGACAGGCCGACATAGAGTAACTATTAGGGTTCCTTTTGACTTCGGAACCCTGTCTTTGTCTTGTTAACTAACTTCATTATGTTGTTGGCGCACGGGGTAATATTTTTTGTATTGTTACACCAAAGAAGTATAATTTCTTACGTGCGTACACAAACTTTTTCCACGGCAAAAATAGTACCAATAAATACAATTTCTATTTTCTTAATTGTATACCCTTGTTCATATATAAACAACGTAGAGCAGAAAAGTTTTCGTGGTAAATAATTCTAACAACAATAATCCGAGAATTAATTATAAAAAGCAATGTCTAACATTTCACGGTTTATTAGCAAGATAACAGGCGATAAATGTACAATGAAAATTCTTTGGTTTTCGAGGGGCGCGGGCGCGGGCGGTCCCAACATGAACGGCAGTCACTGTCGCGGTAACAATAACGGCGCGACACTCGCAATAAACACGTCGCTCGAGATGAGTGGGGGGATAGCAGAGAGCGGCCTGGTTAAGATCTCTTGTTCATTTCAAGTTTAGGATACGTACCGGCACAGTATATACTAACACAGTAAGCTAAGTGCTATCATCGCCAAAATTTCTATACAAGGCGAGTAGAATCTTTTTTAGGCTTGATTCGAAGGGGTTTTGAAACTATCTCTCATAGATACGAGTCTTTTATCTTATCACCCCGAGTTTGTGTAGTATAATTAAATTTAATGGGCTCTGGTTTAAGAGTATAGGTCATTAAGTAGCATATAGAAATATTTAAATCAAGCTTATTAAGTTGACAAAAAAAAATTGAGAACCGGTCCAAATCAGCTTGAAGAGAAAGCGAATCATTTATTCAAAATTTACCATTTTATTCAAGTAACATGTAGGATGCGCCATCTATGAACAATCTGTTAAACTAACATCACAACTTTAGATTGTTTACATTCTATAACAGGCGAAATATTCGCATGGGTCAGCTAGTTTATTTTAATTCAGTTTTGACATATACATAATACATGGTACATAATATATGTTGTTTCCTTTAATGTAACTAATGATGCATAATTAAAAATATAATTTCATCATATGCGTAGGCGTAGGTACATACTGCGCCACATTTGATAAAACCGAAAATTTCTTAGGAAAACTAGAATAGTCCTAAGATTCAATTTATTCAAGAAGTACTTACTATACAGGAGCCAGCAGAGACCGTTCAACGATCGAATACCTATTTCTTTCACCTGCTGCGAGGACTACATAGGCAGTTATTTTAAAAGAGAAATATCTTACTATCAAATGCGGAGCCTGGGGGGAGAACTCGAAAGAAAACTACGATCACATTTGAATTCGGACCTACCCGGGAAGTTTCCTTGATGACTGCGGAACGAATAGGAATCTGGGAATCCGACAATATGGGACGGTCGTGAAACAGGGCGAGTGTGAACTAGGGTGGCGATCAGTTTGGGAAGCCCAATCTTTATTATCATTAATTCCAGTGGCCAACAACATCCACTTTAGCCACCCCGAGCCTCACTAGACTTAACTGGTTACCTATGGCAGCCTCGAGCAATTTCGGGATACCATATTACCGACGAAGGATACAATTTTGTACTATTTCCCTGTATATACTATAAGCAGCATAATATCGAAGGCTTGGTATCAGAGAAACCTCGTAACATCTTTACACTATTATTCCTTGTACGATACTGTGTCTTAACACGATTCAAGAATGCTTTATATTATAATTCCTGTTTATCGAAATTATCCACTTATGGGGTGCCGAAGTAACTTCCACTTTACAATATTATAATTCAGACCGGATACACTAACAGATAACGGAAGTTGTTAGTATTTAATGTCCTCTATGAAGCCAACAGTACATATCTGTAAAATGGCAAAGTTGTCCTTCTTATAGAATACTAACTGTGGGGTCATTCTTTAGGGAACAATAGAGCATTGTTTCGTCCCGACGCCCGTCCCGTTGTGTCCGGGTTTTATCACTGATCCCGGGATTACTCGCGTCCCTACACTAGAAAGTATATTCACTGGATTCTCTTTGTTTTTTTATCCTGTTATACCCTAGCCTTTGACCATAATCATAATTAAGTGACTACGTTGTGCAAAATGATAATACGCTAGGTTCAAAAAGGCAGGCTGTAGGGCACATCGAATGGGGCTTCTTTTTTATGTAAACGTACGTCAAATACATACATAACGTAAATTTAATTATAGAAACATACATTTAAATGTAATTTAGACTTAATAACATATGGTAGTGAGACATATTCTAATGTCCTCCTGAATAGCTATTGAAAATCTGCCGGCAAGCACCTATAGCTGTATTTCGGGAGCTGCACTTGAGAGCCAGTTCAAAACTAGGCTTCATATTGTGGTCAAACGCTCAAACTTATGACGTATTAAATAAACTTTTACGTTTAAATTACAAAAAACCCGCGTAAAATTTAAAAGAAATCACTGATTGATGATTTATAAGAATTCAGTATAGACAATATTTTTATCGGGCGGGCCAGGGTTATACGACACAACTCACACGGCTCGTTCGCGCCACTACACCAACACTCGGGGTGTTCAATTATTTTAATTTTCCTTTACCTTCCAAACTATTCGTCCAAAAAACATGCTATAAAGGGCAAAGTTTATCTACATAAAGTTAACTTTAATTACTTTAACATAAAAGTAACTTTCGTTCGCAAGGATTCAAATGCCATGCCCAATAATAATGTTTATAAATCACTTATTAATTTAAAATATTTTTGTTACAAAATTATTATGCCTTATATATGAGACAAGCATAAGATATCGCGTGCTTTTTTAGAGGTACTACGGAGCAATATTTTTTTAGGACATTGAATTTACGTATCAATAGCCATTACGCCAGCGCACGCGGATAAAGCAGTCAGGATGCGCTATTTCTTCCGATTTACTTAATACAAATCAATATTTAAGGCTACCTGAGAAGTGTAATCTAATGCTATAGCCAGACCGCTGTAAGCGCGACCCTCTTTAATATTTGCGGGAAGCGGAAAGGAAACAAACCGAACAGTAAGTTAGTATGTTGCCTGCGCCGGCAGCAATAGACGTTTGACGTCAGTACGTGCAAAGTTTTGTCTTTGTGACTGCTACACATGAGATAACTTTCCCAAAATGGAATTACCGATGCTGTATTTAAAAACGTTAAATAGGCAATCAAAAGTAATGCTTCATAATATTATATATATATATTATATTTACTTTCCATTATAAAGCGCAATGTGCCGTATGGATTTAGAATGTAATCAGTTCGGAACCCTCAGAGAACGAGTTATTCTTGCTACTTGTTCGATTTTTTAATAGTGGTATTTTGCATACCTTTTGAACAAGACAACAATATCATTTATATTAAGGTATCTTATTTATCTTACACTTGCGATGATAACATACGAAAATTATCTGAAGATATACGACTTAATATAATACAGAGTTTATCCATCCAGGCACGCCCACCGCCCCGCGTCCCGCCAACATGAGGGAAGATCGCGGTTATAGCTATAGCTATCGATAGCATATCTATCTATCGTGTATCTGGCTATACAAAATTAATTCATCGAATCCGACTGGTAGTTTCAGAGATTAGTGTGTTTAAACAAACAATCACACAAAAAAAAAGATTTAGATTAAAAAAATAGAATAGATTTAGATATATGCATACAAAAAATACGTAGGTACGTTAAATTGACCTCATGATCGATGATCCATATAATTAAATATCAAGAGGTCACCCGGCCGGATCCTTGTTAAGATCGACCGTCCCTTTTCGTTTTCAATCTGACCCGACGAGAAAAAATGTCGACGAAATGGAATAATGCGAGCTATTCACGCCCGAGTAAGCTCGACAGCCTGATAGATGACAGTTTTTTAACGAACTCGATGTACTCGGATTGCCTTATGACTACGCAATGAGGCTGTATGTTTCTATGTTTAATGGGAAGTAATGTCCTCACTAAAATATAAATCTATAGTAATATAATAAAGTGGAAGAGTAATTTTTTTTTTTTTTGTTTAAACACGCTAATTTCTGTAACTACTAGTCGGATTCGAAAAATTATTTTTGTATATGATAGCCGACTCACAAGGCAATAGCATTAGGCTACACTTCTCAGCTAGCCATAAATATTATGTCTTTACCTATGAAATTGCCGTTTTGTATGAAAAAATTAAACGATGTTTTATTATGTATTTTTTATTTGTATTAATCGAAGTAATCACCCATGCAATCAATGCATCTTTGCCAGCGCAGTGGCAGTTTATTGATGCCCTTCTTAAAGAAGTCAGCTGGACGGGAGGCAACAAATTCTTCAAAGGCATTTTGTACTGCCTCTCGGGTATTGAATTTTTTTCCCGCCAAGGAGTTATCCAAATTCTGGAAAAAGTAGTAGTCTGTAGGCGCAAGGTCTGGTGAGTAGGACGGATGACGGAGAACTTCCAACCCCAGTTCTTGCAACGTGGAGACCGTCTGTTGTGCAGTATGAGGTCGCGCGTTGTCGTGCAGGAGTAGCGGAGACGAGCGATTGACCAATGCTGGTTGGAGATGTGCCAGCTTCTCCGTCATTGTGTTCAGTTCTTCACAGTTGACATCTGCAGTAGTGCTCACCCCGTTTGTTAAGAAGCTGTGATGAATCACACCGGCGCTAGACCACCAAACAGTAACCATCACTTTTCTAGGGGTGTTTTCGTTTAGGGCATTGTTTAGGTGCTGAACCAGGATCCAACCAACTTGCTGAGCACTTGCGGTTATCAAACAGAATCCATTTTTCATCGCAGGTAACAATGCGGTTCAAAATTCCTTCATTTGTGTGTTTTGTCTCGACGCGTACTTCGCGCTGGCGATCATTGAGTTCGTGGGGCACCCATTTGTCAAGCTTTTTTACCTTGCCAATTTGACGCAAATGGACCAATATTGTTTTGACGCTAACGTCGAAAGCTGCTGCTAATTCAGCCGTCATTGTCGACCAAAGTCTTCGAACGACCGTGAGGTTCATTTTTCAGTTCGAAATTCCCAGAACGGAAGCGAGCAAACCAATAACAGGTGGTGCGTTGGTTTGTAGTGTTAGCTCCGTTAACGTCGTTGATGTTGCGTGCTGCTTGTGCCGCGTTACTGCCACGACGGTACTCATATTCCATAATTACTCGAATTTTTACAGTGTCCATGATGACAAAAAAGATTGAAATGCGATGAAAATGTAACACTAATCAATAAACAAATGACAATAAAAAAATTCCATGTTTTTAAAATAAAATTAATTTGAAATTAAAATTCTTAGGCAAACAAAAATTATTTTGATTTGAAATGGCCAGTACTGCAGAACGGCAATTTCATAGGTAAAGACCTATTATTAAATTTTGTTATTTAAGTCGGAACTCATAGCACACCCTAACTGCTTTATCCGTGTGCGCTGGCGTAATGTTTACTGATACGAATACAATTTTATACAAAAAAATTGCTCCATAGTGCGTCTAAAAAAATTTGCAATACCATATATCTATCTCTTATACATAAGCCACAATAAGGAATTGTGACAAAGTTTTATCGAAAATTCAAAAGTGATTAATTATCACTATTATTAGGCTTCTGAACAAAAGTTATTTCATCATCTAGACAATTTTATATAGAAAAAATTTGCCCTTTGTATAATGTTATTTGGACGAATAGTTTGGAGATAATGTAAAATTAAAATAATCCTACACTTGGCTCGGGCCAGTGTAGTAGTATAGTCATTCTATAATTGATAAGCCATAAGCACAGTTATCATAACAATACATTTTGTAGGAAATTTTACATGGGAAGTATATGACATTTCTCAATTGATAGGCTATATGAATTGTGAAGAACTTGCGTATAAAAAAATTACGTGATGACAATATTACAGCATAAAACGCGTGCGGACCCGTGGGCACTCCGCTAGTAAATACATAATCGGTTAGATGCTGCTGTGGACGCTAGCCTACGGGCGCTTGTAATATGAAAGGCTTAGTAGCTTTTGCGGTAGTGCTGTCTGTCGACCTTGAAGCCCCCTAAACAAATAGCCCTGGAAGCCCTACTCACCGCAGGAACACAACAGAAGGTTGTTTGGTTGCGATCTACTTTAGGATAGAGGTATTCCATCAGTCGGGCTGTCCCAAGTAAAGAGAATCACAAAAAAAAATTGTTCTACTTCTCTGTATATAATGCCTTGCATTAATTCAGTTATTAGCTAGTTCTATTTAAGATATGTGTCTCGTTATAGTAGGAAATTCTGCCTGTGTCAGTCCTTTTATTCAGAAACATATCATGACAGGAGCCTCTACAATCTTAAATAATCGGCAAGTAATAGTATATTCCTAACAATGAAATAAAATCATTAAAGCAACCCTGTCTATATTTACTACTAGCTGTGCCCGCGACTACGTCTGTGTGGACTTCAGAATTGAGCTTTTACCAGTAGAAAAAGTATCCTATGTCTTAATCCGGGTTATAATCTGCCTGTGTGCCAAATTTCATCTAAATCCATTTAGCTGTTTTTGCGTGATTGAGTAACAAACAAATAAACTCACTTTCACTTTATAATATTAAGTCAAGATTATAAAAAGATATTAATCTTTAGATTTATTTAAGATTATTTCTGACAATTGAACAATTAATACAAAACAATCATTATAAATTTGAATCTTGAACGTTTTAAATGGGCTCCGATGCGGTGTTGCTATTTTCGCGTGAATACAAGGAAACGAGAAAGTTGATAGTTTAGCCAAGCGGGCTTCATTGAGGGTTTAAAAAAAAGATATCGTAACATGAAGAAAAAATATTTTGATGTAGTTTCGAAATAGAAAGGATTTGGTAATGAACAATTCAATGTCAGCCTCCTCCTGTACCTTGATTCTTAGAAGCCTGGATCATAGATGGATAGGAATTTTGTTGTTACCGCTTTTAGGTTGAGGTCTGGACATATTCCATCAAGAAAATATGGGTATCTTTAACAAATAAGTATAATATTAATCTTTGGGATGTGGGTGTATATCAGAGCATTCTAGAAGAAACCAATATCGGATGCTTCCAGAATGTTGTGTAGTTCTTTTACATTATCTTTTTAAATAATTAAGTCTTCTTAATAAGTTTATTTTAGTTTATAGTTCTTATTGGTATAAGTAGTAGGTATAAGTTACGATGGGACTGACATATCGATAAAAAAACCTAAATAAAATTAAGACTATTTGGCAGTTGTTGGCCGATAATTTATGGCAGTCGTTAGTATAAAAATATGTACAAACACAGATTTATAAACAATTTTCTCAATATGAGTACCAAATAAGTCAACGAATTATGTAACAAGTTGGGTTGTGAATGGCTTTTTTTTTTCAAGTAAATAATAATGCCCGCAGCGAGGTCAACCCTTCCAAACTTCAAGGAACAATGATTCACAGAGCTTGTCAGCTAAGCATGTGTGCATGGAACTTAATAGTATTCAAATAATTGAAAAATACTCCACTTGCTACGTTTTCCTTAGCAAAGGGAATATTCTTTTTATAAAAAAGGGTAAGGCCTTTGTAACTATATCAAACCTTTTGACCAGATTAAGTATTTCAGGGATTCTTGTAAAGTTAATTATTTGTACATTTACTTTGAAGTAATACTATAATGATATGTCGTAAACAGTAACACGATAAATTTAGAAAGGAAATACTTAAATGCAACAGCTGGAAGATCATATTAGATACTCATTAATAAGCAAACAGCTAGATTCAAGTTGCTCTTCGGCTTTAGGAAGTAAAGAACTACTTTGTTTTAAGTTATGCTGCCGCGCTGTTAAACTTCTATACTGAAGGTTTATGACGTCGTTATTAAGGACGGGAAATCCATGTGACCGTATTTCGGTGTGTCACATTTCTCTGTTAGAAAAAAGTATAAATCTTATTTTGTAATGTTTGCGAGCCACTGTGACGATCACGTCAGTAGATTCCTCTCTCAACTATCACCATTATTCTGTATACATAAAGAATTTGGCTGGTGATATAGCACTTTTTTATACCAGTAGCTCTTTTCTTGATTTTACTAAATAACATTGACTTTTCAACAATGATAAAACAATTGTGAACAGGTTCGTTTGTAAAGTTGTTATTGTTAATTGTTGCTGATTAAAAAATATAATAAAAAAATACTATTCTCGAAATATATAGATTCGTCTAGAACCTTCTCAAAACCTTGAATATATATTCCTAAGTACGAAAAGAAATTGCAGTTGGCATACACATTCAAAACTTATCGGTTCAATTACGTAATACCTAGAAATAGCACACTTCCCCCTTCATTAAACGATGTCGTAAAGTTCAAGGACATTCTAATGATTTGGACTCTCGTTTTATTTGAGAATATAAGCGAGCCGTGTTCCGAAAAAGGACAGTTCTGTTTTGGACAACCAAGTGGAAACAATAAGCTATAAAAGGAAGAAATCTACAAGATGACCATAGAGAGAGAGATACTGTAAGTACGACCACAGTATAGCGAACATCTGAATAGTGAGTTTGTTTGAATTTTGTTTTATTGAGTACGAATACATTATTTATTTAGAAACAACCCAGTATTATTCCAGATATGTCAACTTACATGGAATATTTTTATATATTATTACGAACCGTTTAAATATTTCTAACGCCTATTTAACCCCGTAAGGGATGAATTTACGAAAATCCTTTCTTAACTCAAGTACGTTGTTAAGAAAGTCCTGTTCTTGACCCACAGGTATAAACTGGGAGTATTGAGCCAGTTTTTTTATCGTTATAGGCATCGCATCGGACTACAATCTCACCTTATCTTAGGTGGAAGACTAAAAACTAGTGGAAGACTGGCTCTTAAGTGCAGCTGCTGGATCACACTTATTAGTGCTTGGCGACAAATTTTCTACTTGAGGGTGGTAGCTAGCCAGGCGGGCATTAGAAAATGCCCTACCACCATGCTCCGGTCCTCACGATGTTTTCCTGCACCGCTCATTGCAGGGATTCGAAATCACGTCCATTGACGCAATGTCCATACATAATACCACTGAGCTATCATTGATTCAAATCCTAAACTTTAAACCCTAAGGGTGTATTAACTAGATATTGTTTCCGAGAAGTGATGCGTTCTACTCGGCAATATTACTTGGAACCAATTCAAGAGGCCTATTAGCTCCCGTCGTTGCAGTAAAAATGTGTGAGGGTAGTTTCAAAACAATTTCTCGCTGAATAGTCGAGGCGGCTGCGAATAACAGCTTCAACGCACGTATCGATGATTATAATAAATATTTATCGTGTTACCAAAGTTATATTTTTATAGTAACTACTATTTGATGTGTTATTGGATAAAGTTTTAAAGCGATTAGGGCTCGCTCGAAAAGTTTGGGTCTCGCCCTTGCAATGGAGTTTACCTTTTGGTATAGGAACATAATTATTATGACCGGGAAATATGCATGTTCTTCTCTTTGTAAGTAGCTAGTAGGTGTAACTCCCACTGTAATGGCACGCTTAGGGTTCTCGCATTCCGGGATCAGCCGCAGTATATCCAGTAATCAAGCGAGTGTCAGGCGTCTGTACTCGACGGGGCCGCGACCGCCATGCACGTGGTGAAAAGGCCGTCAATTTTAGTTTCTCACGTTTCGGGATCAACCAGTGTAGTTATATCCAGATGCCAACAGACCAACATGACAGCGGAGAACGTCGATGCATTGTTTTGCTTTGTAATGTGCTTACCACCAAATAAAAAAGACGTCCCTAGTATATTCTTACAGGTGTATATATGCTTAAGCCTGTCTGCTTCTCAGGCACATAATTGAACATATAATAGTAGTGCTACGTGAATTCTTTCTCGTATTTCCACCCATAAATCGTAATGTATAAGTATGATACGCGTGACAGCCGTGGTGCGGCGCGGCCGTCGCGTCGCCTCTATCTGCTTGTCTCTACGTGGATTAATATAATACGTGACCCGGAACGTTAAATGCAGCGTGGAACACAACGCGAATGTAAACTTTATTTCATATGAGCTTAATTACATTTTTCTTCACACGTTGCCATATAAAATGAATGAATTAAAAATTCGATGCGAAAATGAAAAAGCACTTAATGTCATCCTTTGTGAATTGAGTCTTATTTATCTTGTTTAGTGTCGTGATGCTCGGGGTTATGTTTGCAGTAAAGTGTTTTGAAGAATTTAGGATTTTTACTTTAAAAAGTTAATGGTTAATTAAGTTTAAATATAGATAATTCAGAAATTTGATCAATTTAGAATCCTTGATCACTTGTACCTATAAATTATATAACAGTAAATCTTAAATTAATAAACCTAGACGTAGGTAGGTACATGAATGATAAAGTCATATCAAAAATATTAATTTTAGGCTCTAAGAAGATACTTATGAACGCTAAAATACTAACTATACAACTAACTGATTCGGAAAAATATTTCGGGCAGAAATTTCGATCGGATGTATCATTTCTTAAATAATACTATATTAGGCGCATTTTAAAAATTATGATAAGTGAGAAATTTTAAACATTTTAACAAAAAGTCTACACGATGAATTTACTTGTAAACCTTTTTTTTTATAGCGGTGGAGATAACATACACGATGTTATTTTTCAAAGTTCAGGACCAGTGTTATCCAGGAATATATTACAAATGTTGAATTAATTTATGTTTTTATTACAATATTTTTATTATTTGATGCAATAAATGTATTTCGTGTACTTAAATTAAAACTATCGTAACGTCAAAGATGTATCACTTTTAACTTATTACAAGGGCCAACTTCCTCTGAACAACACGTCGTAGTAAATAAGATACTATTAAATATATTATGTCGGAGAATCGTGTGGATGTGATTATGCAAACCATATTAATGACTTAGTATTCCTAGGTACTATTGACTTAATTCACCTGCACTGACTGGGCGCAATAGCAACAGTTGTGCTCTGTGACCGCAAGCTCCTTACAAGCAGGCAATAATGCCCGATTTCTGAAGATCTCAGTTATACCCTCACTATAAATAGTTATTGATTCAATGAAGTTATGCATAAGGTAAACGTCGTTTAACTTTCACTGGGTTTTTGAATACCCAACGAGCCATTCAATAACTATGAACCCGATGGCTACATCCTTATATCACTGAGATGGGTCTCCTCACAAGATCGAATCTAAAATTGATTTTATTATTATAATTTGTCATTGATATTTATTAATAATATTCTTTCCGTGGTAATTAAGTGGCCTAAAATTGTTGTAGATAGCGATACCTTTGTCAAAATATCAAACCTTAAAAAACCTGTTAATGTTTACGTGTTTTGCATGTAGTCAAGCCGTGCGCGAGCGGAGAACTTAAAAAAAATATTTTTAATTTTAATATGGCATTTATTCGCGACCAATAATGTCTGAAGACTAATTTAGTAATTACTCTTAAATCTATGAAGCCACCACCAGGCGCGTCTTACAGGATGAGCTCATTTTTGCAAGGTTGCCTCTGGCTTCCTAAGAATACGGACTGCTGATAGGCAGTATTCATAGAGGATGGAATTATAACTATGTGGTATCTATTACTTTTTTTTTCTGTAAAGTTTTATATTTATTTGTCTGTTAGTATCATGTTTGTTCATATTCCATTTATTTGTAAGTTATAAAAAAAGGAAAATTTGGACAGCTTATTAAAAAATTACTGAAAAAGACAAGTTGCTTCTTAAATAACTACCAGAAAAGTACATGTAGCGTAAAAGCGTAATGAAATACAAATTTGCTTTAATACCGACAGTGTGTATGTAAAAAAGAATGGTTTAAGTTGGTTTTGATAAAAGAAACATGAAACAACACTTATCGAATAGATAAACGGTACATTTTGGTTAACTAATATAAATAAAGTTTAACTGACGTTTATCTTATGACGGTGTGTTCCGAAACTCAATTTATGAGTTATTGAACCGATAGCGCTATGAAACGGATAAACTAAACTTAAAAGTACCTCAGAAACCGGGAATAAGTCGACAACAATAAGCACTGTACCTGAGTGAGTTCACGCCGCTCGTCGCGTTGCGTGTTACAAATGCGCGAACCAACTTTTTTTACTGTATAAATATTTTTTTTATAATTAATAATGATATTATTTTAGTGGATCTACAGAGAGGACAATCGCAGCCAATCCGGTACGAGCTATGAGAAATTATTTACAAATAATAAAACACTTAAGGACGGTTTATTCCAGCAATAATTAATAAATTAAAATAACATAATAAATTGAAGCAACGATGGCTCAGTGGTAGCGTGTACGACTTTGCGTCGATTGACGTGAATTCGAATCCCTGCAATGAGCCTGAGCTTTCGGCGAAGGAAAACATCGTGAGGAAACCATAGCATGGTGGTAGGGCTTTCTCCAATACCCACCTGGCTAGCTACCACCCTCAAGTTGAAAATCTGTCGCCAAGCACCAATAGATATGTTTTAGCAGTTGGACTTGAGAGCCAGTATTCCACTAGGTTTAGCGTGTTATCATCTTGGGCCACATCGTCACTTAACATCAGGTGAAATTGTAGCCACAACGACAAAGCCTATAACGATAAAAAAAAAAACAATAGCACGATTACCATATTACAGTCATATATCATCGTCATCCAATTACTTAACAAAAGCTGTCAAATAAATAAGCAAAGGGTGTTTATTATACTGTACGTGAATTCATTGAATAATGGAAGACTATTTAATAAAATTGGTGTTTCTAAACAAACTGGTCGCCGCCCAGTGCGAATAATCTGACCGGACTTTAAGCCACGGATAATCCTTCACGGAATTATTCACGCGGACACTAAAACAATAAACTTGTGTTTATTGTGTCCCAATGCATCCGATACTAAGTTAATCTCAGAATTGATACTAACAAATGCAGTTAGCATAATTCACAACACACAAGTAGTAAAAGTTTGTTGAGCCCTGCCGCCGTACTACGATTTCATTTACTAAAAACCAGCTTCCAACTACCTCTAAGCCATCACAGCTTAAATAAAAATCAAATCGGTACAGATGTTAATACAATAAAAGTCGGCGAAACAAATAGTGTAGTAGTTGTTCGATGGTCGCACATGTGGTGATTCAATTAAATCTAAACCACAGACACAGAAAAAAGAAAACAGCTAGTGCAGTCTAAACTACGGCTATAACTGAATGAGATCCGCTAAGTGAAGTATCCTTACACTCTCAATAATATGTTGTATTACATATTAATAGAGCAGAAAATATTTTATAATTGGTTTATACTATCTACACGGCTCCGCTCTTGTGGACTACAGAATAGTGGTGATACTGTTGAATAAATATGAGGGTTGTCAGTCACCATTGTTTAGAATCATCATGTCATTAATTTGGTAATATTAAAATTATAATTTAATTATATATAAATTTTTAGATAATACTGGCCCTACAGGTGTTGTTCTACGCTTTCCGGTAGTTAATGGCTCGATCACACTATGGCCATCTCCTGGACCCTGATACATCTATAAACTTTCATCTCGATTGATAAATGTATATTATGTGAATATAAGCTCAATAAGTCAACTCGTTCAGAACTTATACGATCACTAACAGATACATATAAGATACACATATGTAAAAGATAGATTACGACATGATATAATGTATAAAATAGAATATTTATTTATTTATACCATCCAAAAGACAACGGTTCGTTAATTTTGAATATATTATATGTCAAAGACAGAGCTAATATTTCGAAGCCATAGTACAGTCGTGATCGTCACTTGAAACGTTTAGTAACCCTTTTGCTTCTCATATAGTTTGTGTCGAATATCCAACCGACTTAACTTTAGAGGGTAGTTTCGTGTTCCGTCGCTTGTTGAGAATATTAAGGGCAAGAGAAGAGGGAAGCGTGTTGTGAATTGTAAAATATGATAATTTATTATGAATTGTAATGTAGGTATATAGCTGATTTAGCTAATTTTACGGAACTCATGTACATTTCTGTGACGCAAAGACTCAAGGGTGTTAATATAACTAGTTTCTTTTTCTAATTTACGATCCTGTGCGTCTCGGTATCGGTTTAGTAATGCTAGATTTATTAGAAAATCATTAAAATTATCAAGAATATCGTGAGAAACGTTTGTATATCACGGCACGGTAGGGCAAAGTGATGATACTGTGGCTGATGGTAGGCACAATAAAATCCAAAAACAATGGTGACCACCGAGAGATAGGCCAGCCATCGCCAGACCTCACAGTCAAGCCGGCCTGCAAGCCTCTCGGCAGCTGGATATAGACTTCCTGACCCTGAAACGCGACAAACCAAAACAGCATCACCATGATTGGTTTAGCTACAAGTCGGACACAGATCCCCGCCAGCCCGCTTGATTACTGGATACTGGATCTAATGCTGAAACACAAAACTTTTAACTATAGCGAGTATCACATCTTTAGTATGATTGTTTCGATCCGGAAAATTATCATGTCTGACCTCCACCCGGCAAATAACCCATGTATTCGTAGTACGCCATCTAACAGTACACACCGAAAAATTTTCATCTTAAAAGAGTTGGATAACCGGGTGAACGGTGAACAGACATTATAGAATTCGTACCTACACGTATCGTCTAAAAGCAGCATCATTAAGCCACAATTACTGTGCACAACTGTCAATTCAGTTTTAAAATAAAGCTACAGGTACGTAGCAAGTCGTAGCAACATGTACGTAGCTGTATAACCCGTAGCAGATCGCTACGACTTTACTACAGCTACATTATATAATACGTAACATAATTAATAATAAAATGGTTCATATTATTACTATTGTAATATATAAAAATAATGAGAATCAAATTTCACCATATATTATACTAAAATTTATTTCCGTCCAAACAAAAAACCCAAAAAAAAGTTTTACTTTAACAATAAATAAAATATAATTTATAAATATTATTAACTCGCAAAAATCTGATGAACTGAAAAATTTTCTTGCCATATTAGTTTTGGACTGTTAAAAAGGTTTAATGAGGCACGATCCTACGAGGCGGAGCGGTATCTATGAACTTCAAGCAAACTGGCAAGCTGGCAACAAGATAGAGCTACACGGGCACGTTGGCGGTGACGTCGTTGAGAGTTTGTTGAATCAATTTAACACGGGTGAAGCCGAGGGGCACTGCTAGTTATATGATACAAACGTTAAAATCTTTTCCATGAAAAATATATTTTTCAGTGATTATACATATATATATAAATCACGTTATATTAATTTTATTTAAACGTAGACAAACAAACGTGAAAAAACAGTTGAGTTTTATATAAAGTACGGTTCCACTAATTGTTGATTCATTTAAAAGTCAAAACGGAAGGAGCTGGCCTCCAGCCAGCCAGCCCGCCTGCACGCCGGACCGTGGCCCGTGCCTCGCCTCGACTCCGTTTGGAAAAATAAAACTGCATTCCCACTGATTTCGCTGGCTACAAAACAAACTCAACACCGAATTCATTAAAAAAAGATGAGCTCGTATTTTGAAGCTTACAATATATACAAGTGTATATAAGTGAAATGAACTTTCTAGAACTCTGGTGTTTCTCATTAAATGTATGGGATTATAAATACGAGAATATCAATATCGGAAAATTTGTCTTTTAAAATTAAATTTCAGCAAATCTAAATCTCCCTCAATTGCCCTAGACTATATTATTTACAATTTTTTTCTTAAATCTACAAAGCTCACTTTTAATTTTGCTACCCTAGCCTCAGTATCTAGCAAAAGCTTCCCTTCTCTTTTAGTTGTTTTCTTACTGTGCTAAAACGACGAAGCTTTTTCCAACAAGTGAAAGATAGAGTGGGAGTCGTTTCGTATCAGGGGGCTTATTTAAAATATCCATAATATTCGAGTTAAGTCGGTTGTAACTTATAACCTTAAAATGATCACTGTATTTTTTTAATTATGACAGTTACAATGCATGAACCACTACACATATACATATACTGGTATATAAAAGCTTATGTGAATAAATAGTCATGTAAATGCGGTCCGTATGTTTAAATGTCCGCTACACACACCGCAGAACTTGTCCGCTGTAAAATATCGTTTCTAAAGACACTCCACGAAACGATATCTGCGTTTGATGGGTGTTGTGTAGTATAAGGGTGCACTACGAAATACACTTCTTTTCGCCATTTCTCCCTTGCGACATCAGACCGTTTTGAAAATAGAACCGGAAAATAATTATTACTGTTATTCTAAGGTTTGCGATTTGTTCCGTTAATTAGTCAAAGATACAAGCAATTTGTTCACATCAAAGAATAATTTATTTTAAATAATGTCTGGCTAGAATTATGAGTGTCTTATGATAACCGAAGGACTAAAAACTAATAATGCGTGACGATACGCATTACTGATAAAGGATTATAATGATATTATACAGACTAACTAAGTGATATATCACACATTATGGAACGTAAACAAGCTAAGAGCTTATATGAGTTAAACAGAATGTTAATAGATGACACCTCCTACATGTTATCTACATATATTTTGATTAGGATTGAAACAGATGGCATTCCTATTTAAATTTGTCCTGTCCTATTTATTTTTATTTGAACTATTTTACTACATGAAGAATTAAGAATTAAATTCATTTGAGAAATAATCTATAGAGATAATTCTTTAATAATAACATCATAAAAAAATAAAGTTAATACAAATAATACGAAGAGAGAAGAGACAATCATAATATTTTGTCTCTAGTATATCAATTATATATGCTATAAAATTCCACGTCTCTCTGTCTGTCTGTCCGTTTATGTTTTTTCACACAAAAACCACTTATCCGATTTACGTGTTTTTGAAGTGAAACTTCTTATGCGACTTTCAAGCGTTAAACGTTAAATGTTAACGCACATTATCGGTCTCTCCTCTTTGTGTGATCCAGAGCGAGAGAGCAAATGTCGGTGTGTATGTAAAACCATACAAGATATATCTAATTAATGTTCTACATAATTATAGTAAATATCTATCTTCTAAGGATCACCCACAATAAGTATTTTTGTCTTCCGTCGTTTGAGCGGGGGCAGCACCACTCGCGCGTGCGCTCTACCGACAGCATTTTGTAGACCACGCGAGAGGAGCCGCGGATACAGCTAGTTCGATATATATTCCAAATGGTATGTTTCACACCCATATTGTTCCCGAAACCATGTGCAACTGTTGGCTTTTATTGTCACTATAACCCGAACTAATCAGAATATCACGTGATTTTGCAGGTTCGAATGTAATTATTGATTTCTTAATACATCCGGATTATACTACTCCGTCAAAAAATTACCGGGAAGAGATCAATAATACACAAAATGTTAGTTATTCATCCAAATTTGTTTTATCGCCTTCAAAGTCATTCCTTCAGAAACGATACACTTACTCCAACGAATAATCCAATCATCAAAATATTTTTGAAACGCTTTTTCCGGAATTAACTTTAGTTCTCGTCGCGAATTCTCCTTTATGTCTTCTACTGAATGAAAATGGGTGCCGCGAAGTGGTAATTTGAGTTTAGGAAAAAGAAATGAGTCGGCTGGAGCCATATCTAGTAAATAAGGTGGTTGTTATTTGGTATATGTTGAATTTTTGGTCAAAAATTCGTTCACAGATGGCCTAGTACGAAGGCGTATAATCGTGGTGCAAAATCCAAGAATTTTCTTTCCACAAATCTTGCCTTTTTCGTTGAAATTGCTTTCTTAACGCCGCATAACGCTCAAATAATATACTTTATTTACCTTTTGACCTTCCGATAAGAATTGCGAGGCACAACACCGCGATAGTCAAAGAAAACAGTCAACATGACTTTGACTTTTGATCGACTTGGGCGTGGTTTTTTCGGTTTCGGTTCAGTTGGAAGGCGCCGCTCCAAAGTTTGTTGACTAGTTTGCATGTCAAACTCGTAAACCCACGTCTCGTCACCAGTAACAATGAGTTTCTAGCATGTCCTCAGCGACTCTTATGCGATTGAGTTTTTGTAGAAAATTCAGGTCTTTTGGGACTAGCCGAGCGGCAACATGTTTCATACACAAATGATTATTTCAAATGATACGGATCGACTCATGAGACAGAAAGTTCAGCGGCTATCTCTCTCAAACTTGAATGAGGATTTTCAGTCACTATTTCCTTCACTTTTGCGATGTTAACTTCAGTTGAAGACATTGATGACCAACCAGGCTGAGGCAGATCTTCCAGCATATTTCGACCACTTTTGAACGCTTTGTTTGTACCACACATAAGCACGTGTTTTTGATAAAGTCAATTCACCGTAAACCTTCTGTAACATTTTCAGTGTCTCTGAACACGAAATTCTATTGTCGATGCAAAATTTAAGACAAACTCTTTGTTCGTTGTTTTTGTCATGGTATTGCTTACCATGACAAAAAAAATAAGGTTATATCTACAACAGTTCAACTGCTTACCGGGGTTATATTCACCGGCAGCGATTATTATGTGGAAAGACTTCCACGGTTCTACAGGTCGGCAGTCGGCAGTCAGTCACGACGACAAAAGTCGACGGCAAAAAAAAGGGAACGAGACTGAAAGTTTTAACACGTTTATTATTCATTTACCTATTTTACACTTCGTTTAGGGAATTCGAAACTGTCGAAGCTTGAAAAAAGATCTTTAAAGATACTCATGGTTTTGTAAAATTTATCCCTATGCAGGTTCCGTATGTTTAATCAGTAACTTAATTGGACTCGAACCAGGCCACGGCCGATGTACACGAAATAGGAAAAGGGCGAGTGTGGCGGTTATAATCCCTTATATACCACACTCGATGGCGGGGCTGGTTTAATATCGTCTCTGAACCCACAGACGCTCAACTCAAAAATGTTTGTTTTTACCTTTTTACCAAGCAAATAGAAATTAGAGCGGAATGTCAAACAGATGTTCATGACCTAAGATTTCTTTCCCACTCGTTAAATGACAGAGGCGAAGGTATTACCGCTCATACAGCGGAGTCAGGGTATTGATGAATATTATTAATGTTGTATAGCTTAATTTTAGAAGATTAAATTGTTATTTATTTATAGTAATAAAATTAATAATTTTACCACATGTATTTTACAACGTAACACGCATGTGCAAAACTAGTCTAGAAAGTTTAACGGATATATCATTGTTTTAAGAAAATCTAACTTCTTAACCCGGATTACTAAATTATAGGAAGTCAAGGGTGTCCAATATCGCCTGCGGGTTGCACGTACAGCAAATAAGGACACTTTTTGTTAATAAAGTTCCTTTATCAAACACAACGCACGTGTTCCCTTATCCGCGTGACACACTGACGGTCAAGACGGTCAATAACAAAAATCCACAGTTAAATGTAGGTTATATAAAATACCCTTTTATAGAAACTGTTACGTTTTAATTCTATCCGCAAGACATCGCACACGATATCACGACCACCATTCATATAGTGTATAGCTGCCCAGAGGCTAGCAGGCCGGCATGACAGCGGCGACTGCCAATAAACAGCTGATCTCTCAGTGGTCGCCGTTGTTTTATGATTGTACTCTGTCTGCAATAAGGCATACGGACTTCACAATGCCGGGCTTCTATTTAAAAAAATACATAGCTAAAACAGTATAAAGATTAAAAAAAATTACGCCCTATGAAAAGTTCGCGCACCGCTCGTCTATAATGTAAAATATGTAATACGTATTTAAAAATTAATGTTTGTTTGTACCCTATGCGTTCCTATACCATTCATTCGAATGCAATGAAACTTTGGCAAACGTTCTGTATCAATATAAAAGATGACGCGCGAGTCATTTCAATTCAAAAACAATGGGAACAAAGTGGCGAGCAAGGGGACCACAATGCAAATACTCTTAAAAATAAAAATCAAACATTTTCGTAGGATGCACGAGGAATTAATCAACATAGCGAACTTCTTTATATGTCCTATAAGTATAAATGTTTGTCATTCAGTTTTACTAACTGTAACATTCGTCAGTTTGGATTACCTAGACAATTAGGCAATCCAGCTGATACACACTGCAAACGAAACAACTAGGGAGCTTCAACACATATAAAATTGTTGAACGGCATTCACTTTTATGATACGTCATTACTAGCACTGTAAAACAAATCAACTTCGTCTTCATTTACATTTTAGACCAGTTCAATAGACTAGTTCTTGTAAGACTGAATGGCAAACTTGGAGGGACTGATAACTACTTCTAAAACATAGGGTAAATAAGCTGCAGTAGCTATTAACTTAATTCATTAACTTAACATGCCAAATAAGCACATGTTCTTTGTTGAAAATGTCTTCATTCTTAATTTACATTCGTTGTCTTATGAAGTATTTTCAGAGTAAGGAAGCCCAAAACTCTGTCCACAGACCTGTCTTCACTGTGTATTCATGATTCTTGTTAAGACACAGGGGAACGGGGTAACAGGAGTGTGCAGGTGTGACCTCACTGAATCATACGTTAAAAGGTTCACTAACATATCTACATAAATATAATGGTTGGTGTTTGCCATTATGCATGCATCAAGCAAAAACTATGGTGTCGCTCTCTTTTTTGTAGGTCTCTCTCTCACTCTTTTTGGAATAATCCAATATATATCCATTTGCTAAGAAGCTTGCAGGCTGGCATGAATGCTACGACCAGAGATTAATTGTTGATCTCTCGTTTTGGATTGTAATGTGCTTTCCATCATGAAAAGCATAGTAACTTTGCCATGCTATTTAAAAAAAAAAAACAATGTTAAATACCTATATAAACTAAACTAGTTTATGTAAAGTGAAGTATCTAATTTCTAAAATCTGTGACGCCACAAGCGGTTGTCAGCAGTAAATCACTGACCACGCGAACTCCTATATCAGATCGAAATTTATGAGCAAACCCGTACACATCGTCTGACGTAACAGAAACTTTAATTCGACTTAATTTCAACTTGAACGAACTCATATTATTTCCTATAGATTCGTTTTCTCGAAATCTACAGAGTAAATATTTATAATAAAAGAAGACTACAGTGGCTACAAATGTAATTATCATAGAGCAGAAAATATTGAAACTACATCCCTGAAAATGGTCATTTTAATAGAGAATATGCGTGTAACTCAAATATAGGTTAAGTATTTTTAATTGGAATATTTATTACTATAGAATTACACTTGTAACGCTGTTGGTTAAATCGAATCGTGACGCTAAATTCCGCGTTCAGATTGTATGTAAACTTGAAGATACTGGGTGTTTATAATACATAGTGCTGTGTGTTTGTTATTTATTAGTCGAATTAGTAAAATCTTCACTAGTGCATTCTTAGGATGTAATCTGGGGATCGTGGGTCGAGTATGTTCGGCCAGATGACTCTATTATATGTGACTAGCAAATAATAACTCGTGTAAATACATCTGTGATATAAGACAAAAAAATAGTAGCGGGGCTAACTTACAGAACTATGCCTGACGGTATGTACAGTACAATCTGAATATAACGGCAACCATCGTCAGATCGGCAATACATCGTATATACAGCTGCCGAGAGGATAGCAAGCTGGCATGACAGCGACCTACGGTGAATTATCGATCTCTCGGTGGTCGTCACTATTTTTGTATTGTACTGTGCTTACCGTCAGGCACAGTGCCGACACTTTGCCGAACTACTATAAAAAGTGGTTCCTCGTTGTTAATTGTGATCATATTTTCAGTCAGTTAAAACAGTTGCAGAAAGCAACAAGCGCTGAATAAAAATAACAATAATTAACCCTAAAATGAGCAACACAATACATTAGAGCCCTACGAAATAACAAAATGGGGAATTTTTATTCTTTTACAAAACCATTTTACACTGGCCGAGTCTTTTTAGTGACACTTATGTAACTTTATGATCATTTTGTTTGAAATCTAAACATTTTCGATACAATTTTATCAAGCTTAAAAGAATTAAACTTTATTTTAAATGAATTAAGATCTATTTTCGGATAGTACTTAAAGAAAGAACAAACTTTTTAAAATAATGAAAAACTTTTTACATATCTTTGTAATCAGAAGAATTTCTGTCTTAGGGAATTAAGAATAAGATTTAATATGGTTTTAAACATGTTAGGGATAATATAATATGAGTTGCTTGTAATAGAATATAGTTTAGCGAAAACGAACTTTGTAACCTACGACACAAGGTTGCATTTAATTCGTTAATTTTTAGTCTAGATATTTATAATAGTTATAGCAGCCTATAACCTGTTACCATAAATTAAAGATATCCTTTTCCATTTTATAAAACGACTGTCGATTTTCCGTTCATCTGTTAAATGGATTTCGTAGAATTATAACGTAAATATAAACAAGGAAGAAAACTAAATCAACGTAGTTATCGCTACCGAATGCGAAACGCGTCGTGCGGGCTGAGTATATATTCTACAAAGAGTCAAAGCGTTTTAATAAAAGAAACTTCATCAAAACAATTCAAGGAAATAATCCGATCAGCCGAACGTTCCAGGCCATTTCCAACCTAACAATAAAAAGCGTAAAACCTTAAGCTTAAAGATTGTTCGAGATGGCACTTAGGACTACAGTGTTTATTGTAGTCGACTTTTTAACTGAGGCCTTTACTATCTCACAGATCAAGCGAGAACGTCTTCAGCTTAGTACGTGCGGTCACAGGGCACGCGGCTGAGTGCCTTAAGCGCCTGTAAATTCCGTCTGAGACTTCAGGTCCCTTTCGGCTAATAGTGTAGTCAGATCGAAAAAAAACACACATCTGTTCCTATCGCGCCCAGTCAAAAGTACGAATAAAGTCATTAGTACAGATTCCATAATCACATCGACACGCTTTTCCGACTTATATTAAATAACTAACTATGCCCACGGTTTCACCCACCTATAATTTAAAAGAAATTGCTGATTGAAGGACATTGAATAGACAACATTGTTATTAGGCGGCCAGGTTTATGCGTCACAACTGACACAGCTCGTTCGCACCACTACATCTAAAGTCATAAGCCCGAGCCGAGTGTCGACTTATTTTAATCTTACATCATCTCCCAAACTATTCGTCCAAATAACATTATAAAGGGTATAAAGTATTTCTACATAAAATTGTTTTGATGATAAAGTAACTTTCGTTTGTAGGTATGTCATGCCTAATAATAATGCTCATAAATCACATTACAATTTTCAATAAAAAATTACAAAATATTTTATTGTGGCTTATGCTTAGGTATTTAGTATCGCGGACTTTTTTAGATGTAGTAAGGAGCAATATTTTTGTAGAACATTGTATTTACGTATAGCACTAACCATTACGCCAGCGCACGCGGATATAGCAGTTCGGGTGCGCGGCTTCGTCCGACTTACTTAACAAAAATCAATATTTAAGGCTAACTGAGAGGTGAGCTACCTAATTCTAGATAGCCTATACCATATACCACATGAATCTGGCAATCATATACAAAATTATTTTTTCGAATTCAACTGGTAGTTCCAGAGGTTAGCGTTAGTGTTTAAACAAACAAACAAACTCTTCCGCTTTGTTATATTAGTATATGACATGTTGGTCGGGGAGTCGTCCCTTGTATGTCAGTGTCTTTCCAAGCAGGCTAAATATAAACATTTTTATTATTCATAGAGAAAATGCTTATTTTGAATTAATCTGTTGGTACATTATAATCATTCTTGGAATATCAATTTGCATTCTAGACGCTAAACATATTTCTTGAAACTCATATTAGACAATCATATAAAGTGAGTACAATCTATATAAAATTGCACTGAATAATAACAACACAACCCGAATGGGTTCGATTCATGTTTACACGAAATAACTAAGTTTCCAGGCAAGTTTAACAATACTCTATGTTGTCGGTATGTTCTAAGTTGCCATCAAAACCAACTGTACCGCAGCGCCGAGTGTTATGTTTCTGTGATTCTTCAGCCGGATGTTTGTTGTACTGAACCATCATTTTACGTTCTTTATTTACTTATATCTATATTAGTTCTTTTTTTGTTAGTAGTTTTTAGGGTACTTAGGTTTACGTTAGCAAAATTAATTTTACTGGCAGTGGAGTCGAAACTTTTCTAATAAATAAGTTTTGATATCAAGTCGTGAGGGTCGAATGGCTTATACCGGCGGAATATCGATTCAATATCCGCGGGTTCGAACCTCGACACCTACCAACGAATTTTTCGGGATACACGTAGTATGTTTAATAATTTAAATTGATAACACTAATCGGCTGACGGTGAAGGAAAATATCATGAGGAAACGTGAACCTTGAGAAATGTTCTTGTAGTACAACTGTATGTGGGAACAAACATAGAACTGTTGATTTCTCGATGTTTGAAATCGGCAATACGTCGCGGGCTGGCATGGTCATTAATCCTGTACCTTCCCTTGGGGAAAACCTTTGCCCAGCAGTGGTACATACAGACATACAGACTCATATTATTATGATATGTTTTATTATTTTATTGATATGATATTATTATTTATTTATGCGTGTTGATAAAATCTAAACCGATGCCACGATTTTAAAATATACTTTGTTGTTATCTTCAAAAGTAAAAAGAGAATGTTGCTGTGTTGTTCTCAGCGGCCTGCTCAGCTTAAACATGCTCGGTCGCTTGGCTCAATTAGCTCGTGTTGCCACATTTTAATGTGGATTATCATTAAGCTTCCTATTAAGTTAACGTCACAAATCGTCAGAAAAAATTATCATAAAAAATAATGTTATCAAAGACCAAAGATCAAAACCTTATAAGATTTAAAACTTTAAACGAGATTTAAAACTGACAGTTGCATGCGGTTTACACAACTCACACAACCAAAATAAACTTTAAACTAGATTAAACTTTTTAGTACGAGTGGCCCTAAGAGATTTAAATTTTATTCCAAAACTTTTTCGCTTGATTCTGTGCTTTCACATTACGACCGTCGCCGATTTTATTTCAAAACAAGAAGCCGACGTTCGAATTGTGAAGTTCGTGATTCGGAACGTTTCACAAACAGTGAAAACTACAAGCATAGCTTCCTTTACACAGTTACCATTAAATTTGACGATTTACAAACAATTTTACTATCCATTTCTTATTTTCAAAGGAAAAACTTAATACAAGTTGGAAAAACGCAGCAATGAATTAAAAACTAAGACGACCTTCTAAATTTCGGTTTGAAAATATTCTAATGATACAAAGCTTGATCGGAACCGGAAAAGATATTTCTTGAACTTCGCAGTCGAGATATAAAATCTAAAGAAAGTCATCACAAACATGGGAATCGTATAAATGCCTGTTTGCTTGTAGATATACAACTCTTTACACTATAAAATTTAAATAAAAAGAACACATTACTATGCAAATGGAGTACAAATTGGAGGTAACAGTTTTAAAAAAACGACAGGGTTTTTCTTATCTTTGTTGATTGAGTGTTCCCACGGGATTCTTTTTTTTTCGTCTGGTAACTTACACGATAACGGATGAGCGCTTAAAAAATTCAATTGTATTGTTATGCGCGCAACTTACACTGTGACGCGCTACGCACCGAGTCACTTTTTACATTATCTTCACAGCCGCGCCTCAGTACCTTTATGATTACTGACATTATGTAAGGTCCTACGTACCCTTATATATTTAGATAATTCTTTCTTTAAGATTTAGTGAATAAAGAAAGAGGTCTGAAGGACGACTAGCCTGAATTTGATTTTAAATTAACATTTTTTTTTTCATTATGGTGACACAACATTATTTCACAATTTTAATTCCAAACTAACTAAAGGTTGTATTAAGGTCCCTAAACAGCTGATATTATGTTCTACATATATAGATATATTATATTTAGACCATAACCAAACATACAATGCTCATCATACAAAAGTCAGTCATGTGCAGGGATCGAACCCTTGCATGCTTCCGTGGCTGAGTGCCTTAAGCGCTCGCCCCCAAGCCCGGGTGAAGCTGTAAAAGCCGTTCGAGGCTTCTGAGCCCTTATGGATAGACAGTATAGTCAGTTCGAAAAAAAGAGGATCGAACCCTACTCTATTCCCTGCATTCGCTGTTTCCGTAATACTACATTCTCACGGTTTTATTATTGCTAAACTACACTTTTTCCACTGCCTTTATTACTTACAATAGTAGAACTTACCACTGCGCCACAAAGCCTGTGAAAAGAATTGCAACGAAATAATAAAACAACTGTCGAATTTGACAATACTGACAATCTGACAATACCAAATATTTGATAGTAGGTACTATTTAAAATCCAATAAAATCAAAGGCAGGGGATGACGCGATACAATCGTATTCCAGATATTAAATATTTAAAACGATTCGGATCGCTTGTGTCCGGATATATTTGGAAAACAGCGGGACATATGCCGCGACGGGGTTCGAGGTGCGGGGTGCGGGAGCCTTTGTCTGCCTCGAACACGTTTAATTACATTCCATTGTATTTTAAAGGAATAAATGCTATTCCAACTCCCATCGCACCAATATCACATTGATTTATTTCATTATCGATGTATACAACTATTGGTTTTAACTTGTAAGTATTCATAATGAAAACTTACCAGAGTTGAAAATATTTGCCAGAGGAGCATTAACCATCGTCGATCCAAATAGATTGGAACGCACTCACTTCTAATACTGAAGAACGTAACTAGTACAGGATAAGAACATATTGAACTCTACATTATAATTTAAAGAAAACAAAACAATGACACTGGCAAACACTGCAGCGACGCCAATGTCAAGAAAGAAAAAAGAAAAATATTCTTGATATAATATTATTATGAGTTTTAGTCGTTTTTATTCATCAGACCCAACTAACGACTCTTTTGTGTTATTTGACTCTATATTATGACATTTTGCATTATATAGGTTAGGTTGAAATAGAAATCATATAATGTGCAATGAGTTCCGTGATGACATAACAATTTCCTGTTAAGGTTTAATAAGGGGACCACCATTTTGTTAGAATACTGAAACCATCACCATACACTCTGTAAAACATTTGAGCAGTATGGCAGTTATAATCTTCATTAGCGAGTAATGGTTACCAAGTTACTACAAAGAAGGAGACGAACAATACATAGAAAACAAATTAACTCATAGTTTAGTTTACGCGGCTCTTTTTTGTAACTGATACCGTTTTTACTCCTTTTCTATGATATACATTATTCTGCATATGAAAAAATACAAAATTCTACATTGTAGCTAATTTTAAATTTGTTTGTACTCGTACATTTCCATCCAAGAATCATGGTAACTTTCAACCAAGATGAAAATATATTCTATTCATTTGACGATCTTAGAATTGTGCATGAATACGGCTGTCATTAAAAGAAAAAGAGTAACTCATAAACGCAATAAAAAATATACTCACAAACATTATGTTTTATATGAAAAGATAAATACCACAAATGAAAGATACTAAATCACAGAAAAGTAAATTATGCAAATTTTACTTAGTACTGTGTCGTGCAGTGTGTGCAGTGAGTGCAATGAGCGCAGTGTGTGCAGTAGACGCGCATCTCTAGTTCGCATGGCGGCGCTGCACCGTAGCAGCGGCCGCGGCGGCACGCGGCATGGCGACTGACCGGCGACACGTGTGCGACAGCCCGTGAATAGTGCAACCGGCCCGTACTATCTCATTGTGCTTTAAAATGGCGCTCTATCTACAATACACGACATTATGATCGAAAATTAGTTTATACAATTTATTTATTTATTTTAAATGTTGACGCTCCGCTTGCGTGGACTACAGAATGCTGTCGGACGAGCGCACGCGCGATTTATGCTGCCCTAAAAATGCTTATTGTGGGTGATCCCTAGAAGGTAGACATATGTTATCGCTGACTTTTTTGTAGGTATTTCAAAAAAATAACATATTGTAGTACATTAATTTGATATATCTCTTATGGTATACTCATCGTAAGCCATTTCATGACACCAAACGCGTCTTTTTCCGGATTCATTTATCATTATTTTACTTTTTTTACTATGTTACTTATGTAATAAAATATATCTTATAGCCTGTCCAGATAAGATATCTATGAATTAAAGGAAAACCCATCTCAACGGATTAGTGGTTTTTACGTGAAAACAACAAAAACGGACAGACAGACAGAGTGACGTTGAGTTTTATAATATGTATAGATAAATAAAATTTATTCAGAGTAATAACTAATCAAGGTAAATTGAAAATTTAACAAACCGCGACACTAGTAGCCTATATTCATTGAGACCATTCCAAGTAGCCCAAAAACTATATCTCGGTTATAATTTGGTGAGGAATTAGTACCTATCCTGCAGATTCTAGATGATGCTGCAGCACCAGGTTAAAGTCTCCATGTTCTTCTAATGTCAATGAAGTAACAGAATACCTAATTTCGACTTGATTAGATCTGTGTAAGATGCTCATATCCATTTATCAACAAAACAAAAAAAAAAACAAATGAAAATCGGATGAGCCGTTTGGGAAGTTCGATGCCACAGATAGGCAGATACACAGATCTATAACAATACACGGATACAGAAAGAAAAGTAATAAAACATTACATAAACAACTAACCTTGGTCAAATTAAGAGCTATCAAAAGTTTAGTTGGTAGTAACATTTTAATGTCTCAGTAACTTATCCGTACATCTGAAAATTGGAAAACGCGATTCGTGAATTTATGCTTTTAATATTCTTTTGTGAAACGGGAATGAACTGGTTTCCAATTACGTCCTGTCGCAATTTTCCAAGCGTGCAATCGAATCATACTACTACCTACTGGCCGTATGCAACTGATTTTGGTATATATTTGGCTTACTGGCTGTAAATGCCTTACTATTATTGGAAAAATACTATTCTCGCCCAAGCCCGGTAAAGCTGTAAAAGCCGTAAAGGCTCCAGGGCCCCTAAGGCTAACAGTATAGTCAGTTCGCAAAAAAAAAAAAAAAAACTATTCTCGAAAGAAGGCAAGGGAGCATCCCTGTTAGTTCACGATTTTTATTTTATGGTCGAATTTAAATATGAGATATTATGATTATAATATACGACAGAACGATACTTTATGTTCCGCCCATTTAAGTTCCTTCACGTTTCCGCTAGGAGCGCTACTAGTAGATATATGAAAGTAAAATAAAATTACTGTAAATACAATTAATTATTCAATGAACTTAATATCCTTAATTCGCATTATGATATTATGGTTTAATAATAAATAGAACCATTTGAAGATTTAACGAAATACTGGTCTCAATCTAAAATTATTAAACACTGGTAACGCCTGTTCAAAACAAATAGCAATAGCTTTCAACGAACTCAAAGCAATTCGAAACGGTACCTATTCTCTTTGCATTTGTATTATTTTGTTAAACATAAATTTGTTTTGAGTGTGCAACACATACCGACACGCGAGCTGTTATCGCTTGTTACGTATCAGTCCTCAGGAGTAGCAACCCATTAATGACTGGCCTCAGTTAGGCGTCTGTGGTTGGCTATGAGTATATATGACTTTAAATAATTGTCCAAAATTTCGTTGCTACTTCCGCCTGCAGTAGATGAATAGTAGTTTCAGCTACCTACAACATAAAATGTATGAATTTAAATAAGTAAATGTGTAAATGAATGTCTTAAATAAATTAAAATAATAACAATTAAGATGTTAATATGTTTATATTCAATATTTCATCAGATTGTACTTGTACGTATCTCAAGAGATATTCTTGTTGTACTCTGCGCTAATGACAGTATATCGAGGAAACTGCTTCTGCCTGATACTGATGTTGTATGCTCGCGTTACGAGTTTACGACAAATATTATATAAGTATAATGTAAAAAACATAAATTCATTTATAAGAATTATGTTGCAGATAAGATGTGAAACGAGTACAATCAGTGACACGTGTTTCAGTCATTTACACATTTATTTATTTACAAATGTATTTCAATTCAAACATTTTATGTTGTATGTAGTTGAACTACGATTCATCTATTGCTGGCGGAAATAGCAAAGAAATCTCGGATAATTATTTACGATGGTTTTCCGCAAAGTAACGCCTTCTTCAATCAAATTTAATAGACTTTTTTAAATAACAAAGGTGGTAAACAAGCGTATGATTATGGTTAGCTTATGGACGCTTGTAACACCAGAGGTTGCCGCCCTGGAGCCACATTTCTCCAAGGAGCTCCGGTAATCCTACTGCACTACACCTGTAGACTGTAGTAACCACTTAACACCAGGTAGACAGCATAACTGTTTGCTACTTCACACCGTAAAAATAACAATAAACGACATTGTAAACAATGATGAATGATGTATACAATATAACTTTATTGTATTATGTATTATAAGATAATTTATAATTAGTAGTGTGCAAATTCACAAAATTTCATTAGGGTGTTAGACAGTAAACCTTTTAGTGGATATAGAAAATTTATTGAACAGCAATACCAATATTAATGATTACTTTACGGCCTTTATTATACATCTTCATATAAACTATTGATATAAACCTACGAGTATCTAAGGTAAGGTAAGGTAAGGTATACAAGGAGCGATTAAATAACATTTCAAGATTTAAGATCCCAGCCATTACAGTGATTCATTTTTGTAAATCGCATTTCAAGATCAGCCGGTTTAAATCCAGTTTCTATTTACGCAGGCCAGTAACGCAGCGGCAACTGGCGATGGGAATGTAGTTCTTTAGGTGATCGCCACTGTTTTTGAATTGTACTGTGCTTACCATCAGGCACAGTTCTGACACTTCCAGTGTTGCAATTTCTTTATCATGTCACCCGTTAAAAGAATTATATTATATTTTAACAAACCGACGTTGTTGAGATTGAAAGAGCCTTAACCATGAGTCTTGTCTGAGACGCGTATGACAAATATTGCTATTATTTTTAGAAAGGAGCTAAATAAAATTTTGATAACTTCTTGACCCGGGAGACGTGGTTTTACCGGTATAGTTAATCCACAGTTCACACGCTCAGTTTAGACTTCCGACTTAGTATAAAACACGTATCAAACTGTGGTCACGAACGACAAATGAGCTCGTCAGTTTTGGACACAGTCCAAACCTGTATGGATTTCACTGCGTTTTGGAACGTAGACTCAGGTGCGCAGTCCGAACTGAAAGGCGTTAATAGCTCGACCACAACGCCCCCTACAGGATCCTAACATAACTATGAACAATCGTATGGATGAAAAAAAAATGTGAATAGAAGGTCAATTAGTCAAGTCGTTCAGAACTTACACGAACACTAACAGCCGCACACAAGACTATCCGATTATGCAAAAAATATGTTAAACGCTGCTACTTCTGGATCGATTACCAAGCTCGCCACAGCCACATAAGCATCTATTATACAGCCTAGTCGCTTTTTACCCCATGATATAAGACCTCTACCAAGAGATGATCTAAGATCCGAATTTTTTTTTGTTATCAAAATTAATTAATTTCTGGTTAAAAAGCCCACCACCCCGCTTTTTACTAATATTTTTTTTTTGTTAGGGTTCAAAAGATACCCTTACAGTTTCGCTGTGTCCGTCTGTCTGTCCGCGATTTAGCTCAGAGTTTTTTAGTATTAGAAAGCTATAATTTAGTATGAAAATACATATTAATAACGCCGACAAAGTCGTTATGTATATATATATGTATATATATCGTATGAAAAAACACCCGTACACTTAATGTAAGAATGTTTTTTTTTCTCATCTTTGCCATCATGAGGGTGTCGTTGGATAGGTCGTTTAAAAATATTTTGACTTGTGGATCCGTTTGCGATATATTAAGCTTTCCTCTCCAAGAGTCCCCATCCACTGCCAGCTAAATGTTTGTTTTTGGATATGTGAAAAAATCATGGTAGTAGTATATAGATATAACGAAATTAAAAGGAAAACTATCAGAGGTAAGTAGGCTTTACAATTTAACGAATAATAGTCGATAAACTTATATTAGGTCTTTACCTGTGAAATTGCCGTTTTGTATGAAAAAATTTAAACGATGTTTTTTCATGTATTTTTTATTTGTATTAATAGAAGTAATCACCCATGCAAACAATGCATCTTTGCCAGCGCAGTGGCAGTTTATTGATGCCCTTCTTAAAGAAATCAGCTGGACGGGAGGCAACAAATTCTTCAAAGGCATTTTGTACTGCCTCTCGGGTATTGAATTTTTTTCCCGCCAAGGAGTTATCCAAATTCTGGAAAAAGTAGTAGTCTGTAGGCGCATGGTCTGGTGAGTAGGGCGGATGACGGAGAACTTGCAACACCAGTTCTTGCAACTTGGAGACCGTCTGTTGTGCAGTATGAGGTCGCGCGTTGTCGTGCAGGAGCAGCGGAGACGAGCGATTGACCAATGCTGGTTGGAGATGTGCCAGCTTCCCCATCATTGTGTTCAGTTCTTCACAGTACACATCTGCAGTAATGCTCACCCCGTTTGTTAAGAAGCTGTGATGAATCACACCGGCGCTAGACCACCAAACCGTGACCATCACTTTTATAGGGGTAAGTTTTCGTTTAGGGCATTGTTTAGGTGCTGAACCAGGATACAACCAACTTGCTGAGCGCTTGCGGTTATCAAACAGAATCTATTTTTCATCGCAGGTAACAATGCGGTACAAAATTCCTTCATTTGTGTGTCTGTTGAGCAGTGCAAGGCACGTCTCGACGCGTACTTCGCACTGGCGTTCATTGAGTTCGTGGGGCACCCATTTGTTAAGCTTTTTTACCTTGCCAATTTGACGCAAATGGACCAATATTGTTTTAACGCTAACGTTGAAAGCTGCTGCTGCTAATTCAGCCGTAGATTGTGTATCAACAGCTTCCACAATCGCCTTTAATTCGTCATTGTCGACCAAAGTCTTCGGACGACCCCGAGGTTCATTTTTCAGGTCGAAATTCCCAGAACGGAAGCGAGCAAACCAATAACAGGTGGTGCGTTGGTTTGTAGTGTTAGCTCCGTAAACGTCGTTGATGTTGCGTGCCGCTTGTGTCGCGTTACTGCCACGACGGTACTCGTATTCCATAATTACTCGAATTTTTAACGTATCCATATGATGACAAAAAAGATTGAAATACGATGAAAATGTAACACTAATCAATAAACAAAAGACTAATTTTGGAAAAAGAATTCCATGTTTTTAAAATAACATTAATTTGAAATTAGAATTCTTAGCCAAACAAAAATTATTTTGATTTGAAATGGCCAGTACTGCAGAACGGCAATTTCGTAGGTAAAGACCTATTGTAATGTACTTAGAGAAGTAACATTTGTAGAGTACAGATGAAAGTTTAATAGCACCATATATTGCCTTTAAGAGAACATAGAAATAAAAGTACAAGTACAAAGTTTTGCGCATTGCCTTACCATCACGTTATGCAATAGAATTAGCTTTAAAAAAGTTATCATATCATGATTTACTGGTTGGTTTATTTATGGCTAACATTTAGGAAAACAATAAAATACAATTATAAATGATTCGTCCCTAACGGTAAACAAACCTGCAACTTCCATATTTTTGGGTTTCTCTGTGCTGGCGACTAACTATTATAGCAATTAAAGTGATAATAGCTGAGAGGTAGCACAACCAGTCGACATGTTGAAAATGCTGATTCAGATCTTAACATGAGCCTGAGCATTCGTTGTATGAGAAATACATTTTAATATAGCCATTATAACTTGGTTAAGCATCCTATAATTATCACCTGGGAAGATACCATATTCAGTTAGAAAATCTGTCCCCAAGCATCTATAGATGTATTCGAGCAGCTGTACTTGCGTGCCATTAGACTTACCGTCTTACCATCCTTGGAGACATTGTCACTTAATTAACATCATGCTTCATTGTGGTCCGACGCTAATCTATACTAACAAGAGATTGTTTGCAAAATTATAGGCTATTATAATATATTAATTTATTGTAACTTATATCATAATAATTATATTATATTATTATAACTTCACGCTATGACCCTAAGCGTCATACAATCTGCTAGCCAATAATAAGAATTGTGACTTTACGCAATACAAAATCATTAATGAGTAGTGTAAGTTTGACACCTTTGGTGTAAAAAAAAAGACAGATCACAGTTCACTCACTCACGTCTCTTAACATGAATCATAAAAATAAACGTAGAAAATTTTAACCTCGTGAGTCACTTTAGATATAATAATTATAGTTATTCGTGGAAATAAAAAACAAGTTTTATGATTAATACAAGTACCTAGATATTAAACGATGTTATTTAATTACTGTTTCAGTAATATTAAACCATGACGGCAGCTGTTGTTGTGACAGTGTCGGCAACAATGGTAAACGTGTTAAGCCTGAAAACCTTCTCAAATTTACTGTCAAAATTTGGATTAGTATGTAAATGATAATGATGTGTGGAAGTGACTCCCTCTCTGTACATCCACTAGAATAATAGAATTATTAATTGTGACGTCATTTACACATTACAAATTTTTTTACACCCAATAGAGTTTCTTGCCGATTTTTCACGATGAGTGGGTTTTTTTCGAACCGGTAGTATTGTTTTGATGTTCATCGGTGCCTTCTTAGTCCTTAAATTAAACTAAGTACCTACTTTTGATTTAAATTTTACAGGGGCTGCTAGAACACACTGTTAGATGCTTGGTGATAAGTTTGGTTGCAAAGTAGGCGGGCATTGAACATTACTGCCAGCATGTTATGGTTTTATTAGGAAGTTTACCTTTAAAAAAATCAAACATTTCTTTCGTTCACTTGCTGATATCTTTATTAATTCCATAAAACTATTACGGTCCACTATTACGGCTCCCGGTGAATACGAGTGAAATATAATAAAGAGCTAAACCAAAGCAACAATATACGAAAAAGAGGATCATTTTTTATCTTCATTTTAATGTTATAAATTTATTGTGTATCGTTTCCCAAGTAAACTATTCTAGCTAAGCCTGTTCAAACCATGTCAATGCCAAACCGTGTGGCTCAGCTTAGCGTGCACCTCGCATCTCGGCTCCACAGTGTCACTTGTTTTTATGCCTTTTATTTCTCATAGAGACTACATAATAATAGGTATGATTTTCTAAAAAAAAACTCAACTGCGAACATGTTGAATATGGTCCTTTCCTGATTCGAAAACAATATTAACAACCATCATTATAAAAACTTCGTCAATACTATAAAATAATTTGCAGTCGTACTTCTATGCCTAAAATGGCGATTATGTATACATTTTTATGTTTCGACAATGACTGTTTCTCTTGCTCAGTGCTATATATATTTCTCTTGCCATTCGAAACTGTGGTTTAATTTTGCTGAGAGGTCCTTTTTTGTTTTATATCGCGATATTGTTAAACAGGAATACGATCCATCTGTTAGTAAATGTTCACTGTAACCCATACACTATGGACACTTGCAACAACGATGATGTCGTTGCCAAACTTTCAAAAAACTACTTTTGTTACAAATAATAAAAAAGGTTACCAATGTAACATTTCTTAACACCTATTTAAGAATACTATTTTATGTATGTCCCAAAATATCCAGTCTAAACACATTAACATTAATAATTTCTAAATTCATTAATCAGTTACTAAGACGGACCGTTGAATAAATCGTCATATATTTTGTTGAAAAGTCGAGCCACCATTTTATTTTAAGGCCGCCGTTTTCTGGCTCGTGAGAATCATGACACGAAACAACGCGGAGCCCGATCAACGTAATGCCTTGTGATATCTTAATTTTATTTTACGTTTTTGAATGTCATCCCTTGAAGAATTCTATTAAGATCTCGGCGCGCCTTATTAAAACCATAATCTGAGACGAAACTCGTTTAAGAGATAAGATGTAGCAATAAAAGTGACAAACAATGTAAATAAAGCGAACGCTTCAATCTCTTTACAAGAGAAATTTACAAAATAAAAAAAAAACTACGTGAATCGTATTATTTTCAGAAATATCTTGATATTAAACCCTTGATATAAAAACCTAAAATAATGCTTGAGTTCACATTTCTACACAAAAGATCAGCAGAAGTCAAAAAGATTTATTAATAATTTAGAGCCAAGTTTAGAATAAATTAACATCATAATAAATGCCTTATCTTCTTCTTTTTAAGATAGATAACAAGGCCCCTTGACAGGTTCGCAAATTGTAGGTACTGCAAATACTTACCTCATTTCTTAAAACGCGCCACGCTCAGTGTAAACTTATTCAGTATTTTATTAATTTATTCGATTAAACTAGATTATAATACTTATACATATTAAGACTCTGCTTTTCTTGTTAGGACGTATGGGTTATTCATGAACTTTATATTAGTCACCAACATGTAGTTATTTTTGCTGAATCTACCACACACCAAACCGGTTAATTAGGCTTAGATATTGAGATGCTAATCGGAGCCCGTAAACTTCACTGCTAAGATCAGTTAATACGATTAAACCCCCACTACAATAACTGAGTAATGGTTCTGCATTCAATCACAAAGTTTAATTTCCCAAGCGGATACAAAACCAAAATTTGCATTGATTTCCGAATTCCCAGCTTATACTGAATAATTATTATACAAAACTACATTAAAGTCGCTCAAAGTGCATGTTTGAATAATTGTAATGCCTAAATACATGGGCCAAGACAAAAGTACAAGTTTCCCGGAAACAAATAAGAAAATAACGAACAACACAACGTTTTTCATTCGTTTAGATTTTAACAAACTTATATACTTCAATTGTAAAACGTAAATAAAATACGAGAACTATAAAAATACAGTTGATGTTACAATGGAAATCAATTTCAGAACCGGCAAAAGTATGTCATAGTATTGGGGAACAAACGTCGACCAATCAAGTTTACTGGCAAGGCTGCGATTGTCGCGGCCACTTTTTTATTTGTCCGCGTCAAACGTGGATATTCGGTTGAAAAGAGAATTCATTCAAAGAGAAATCTATATTCTGTTTCAGTTAATCTTTAAGAAACAAAAGCTACCGACGAAATAATTGAAATTGCAATAGATCAAAATTATTATTACTGTATTATATATCGCTGACAATGTAAGAACCTAACGAAAAATCTTTAGAATGAATTTGTCTAAAATATATTAATTATTGTTGTATATTTTAAGAAATTGAACTAAACTGGCATTTTTTTTAATAGTTTCATTTTATAAATAAGAATAAAAAAGTTGTTTTCGTATGAACTTAAAAATCGATCGTAACGATATTAAAAATCCACCAACACGCATACGTATAAAAGAGGTTAAAGGCCTGTTAACGACGGAGAGGAACCATGTGAAATATAAAATAATATGTATAAAATTGCCACAAGCAATACCTACGAGTAACTATGTATGTAGCTAACTAGGTACAAGTGAACTAAAGTGTTTCATGGCCGTTAAAATCTTTACAATATTTTATTTATGTCAATTTATCCTATTTCACGCGATGTTTTTGCATAGTTATTGTATTCGTTTTTTTATTAACAATATTTACTTTAATCATTTCAAAGAAAAAACGATCGGTTGTAGTAATTTATAAAATAGTTGATAAAAATTGACTTTCATATCTATGTAACAAATGCAAGTATGTACGAAATTTTGTAAGGACGTAGAAATAAAGTATGTATACACGATCGAGGACTTGAAATAATTTCTGTTAGTAGTGATTTATGCGCCTACTTTATTTTCAGAGCTGGCAATATTGACAGCTGTCAACGACAGCGTAATGGCGCGGCGCGGCGGGCTGTACGACCTCGCAAATTAAGCGGGGAACCGTTTGCACGTCCAGAAATAATATTTTCTATTGTTAATCTACCAATATATAAAAACATAGTATATTCGTAATATTTTTTATTTATTGAACTCCATAATTATTTTTTTAAGAACTTTTACATGGAAGGACTCTCTTGCAACATGTGTTATTTCGCTTGCATGAAGCATTTGTAATAATTAGTGTCTTTAGTTTGTTCAATATGTAATAGTATTATGTAGAAATCAAGCCCTTATAAATGTGTTTCGGCAGCTGCATTTGAGAGCCAGTTCCCCTCTATGCTTAGTATGTTACCACCTAAAGTTACATCGTCACTTATTATCAGGTGAGACTGTGGTTAAACGCTTAATCACACCTGTAAAATATTTCAAAAAGTCACGCCATGAGGATTCCGTATTAATAATTTGTTTTTTTTTTTTTATATACAACTACGGTGTCGAACATGCATACGGCCCACCATTATGTAAGCGGCTACTGTAGCCTATGGACGCTTGTAATACCACAGGTACCTTGACCCCACCCCCTAATCCAAGGAGCTCTAGAAACCCTACTCGATGCAGAAACATAACACAAGCTGCAACAATAGGCTGCAACCTTTTGTAGAGTGAAGGTTTTTACATTTTTACATTTACTAAGTAGATATGTGCGCCTCAAGTAAAGAAACCTTACATGAAATTTCTCTGTGCTCTATCTCTCTACATATACATATACTCTCTTTACATATTTTTTTACATAAATATTATTTGTATATTATTATCCCTACCTTCTCGAATGTCGTACTTTAATATACGATATTAATTTCAGCGCTCTACCTCCAGCCGTTTTCGAGATTAAAAATGAACCGTAATATATGTATAACTTTACCAAATAATCATTATACAAGGGATTTGAAATTCATTATTTTTGGATTTGTGCCTTCTCTCGTAGGGCGTATATTTAGAGGTGACTTACAAAGTAATCCGAGACAGATCAAATATAGAAAATTCTGAACGTAGACAAACTGAAAAGTAATCGGGACCAGCGGCGGATGAAAAATAATTTGTAAGAAAGAAACAAAAAAAAAATTACATAAATAAAGGAACTTATTCTCTATACGTACTGCCTACTCCAATAAGTACAATTGTGATAATAAACAGATAGATAAAGTACAATACCTAGTTTAACATCAAACCTCGGGGTCACGGAGGCTGGTTATGTTCCCGCTTTATTTACGAAGGACGCATACAAATTTACCTTCATACTCTAGGATCCACAAACCTCTCCTCCTCCGGAATATATATTTTTTTAAATTTACTTTTGTAGCGGGAGGAAATTCAAAAAACTGATGATATCAAAGTCGGGAATTAATGTTTGTGATTGCAGCTACATATCTATTAAACATTCAAAATTTAGTTACACCACTCGATAGTTAAAGATAAAAGAATTCATTATCTAGGGTGTGAGGGCGGTGAGGCAGAGCGCGCGGGGGATGGGTCGCGCCGCAATTTTGTGGACATTTCATCGTGTCACATAATCTTCATTTTGAATAAATTATGTCACGGAGAAGCTTCGAGCTTTAGTTTCAATCGACAGCTCTCGTCAAGACTTAAATATAATTTTCTTTAAAGTCCCAGAAAAAGATCTTATTGTACATATGATTATGTTATTCTGTACGAGGTAATAAAAACTTACAATAAAAAATTAAACAGGAGAACACATCAAAAAAGAATTTTCACTTCGAAGAAGTTGCGATCAACAAACTGTAATAATTTATAAATAAATTAACGCTAATCAACTTACATGGGGATTCCATGTATTTTCTTACCTTTTTTATTTCATGGTAACTGTGTTCATTTACGATTCCAACGCCACGATAATAGAATATTTTTTTAATTATTCTTATATTCTTCTAGCATAGCTCCAACAAGATGGCGGCTCCCCTGTTAAAACTGTTCAGGGAGTTATTGTGGTAACTTAAAATGCATGTTCCTAATTATTATTTATAATCCACTTCACTTGTGCACAGTAACCAAACTACATAAATTAGAGTGACGCCAAAATTACATGACATAGAATAAGGCCAAATAACATAAGTATATAATTTAAAATAAAACTACAATATCAAGTTTAAGAACACGCCAAAATATGATGTCCATGTCTTTTCTTTTCTTGTCTTTCATAACTGTCAACCCCCTTTTTATTCTCGAAAAATCTGATTGAAAATAGAAATTTAGACTCAATTATGTTTCCATGTACAGTTGTTTCGACTTTATACAATTGTCTAAAAACGTTGATGTTGTAAGCTCAATAGATAGAAAAGTAACAAACTTGCAACTGTGTCTACTTACCCCACTATAAATAATACGTCGGCGTGTTGATAAGTAAATAAATTAGCGATAACAATAGAACCATTGTTTTCAAAGATCATGTATTTCCCCGTACAGCTAGCTCTTGTTAATTTATACAAAATGCCCGACGCGACGTACAGACGTCATATTATTCGGTCTCGTTTAAGATTTCCTTTAAGAAATAAGACGGCATAAAAAGGTTAGTTTTAATATGCGTAGAATATGACGTAGTAAAATTTGGGAGAATATATAGCAAAGTATTTATATTTGTAAACCGTTCAATTGACATCCAGCCTATTATGGTAACATATTTTAACACATTCGTCAACTTTAGTCTTTACACACATTTTAAATGACGAATCTTCCACACCATTCCACCATAGGCAGGGTATGTAAATTGTATAACAGTTTAGGTGAAAACATATTTAATGATTCCCTTTAGGAATTCAGGTCTAATGTAGCGGGAATGCTGAGAGACATAAATCACCTAAATAAATTAACTTTGTTAGTCACATATCATGTATTGTTAAATCCATTGTTATTTTTAATACCTTTAATTTTAGTTTAATTATTTCCTATGACATTATTTTTTCAAGCATTCCCTTTACTGCATGCCAGTAGACCCTCTCGCACTTACTAATATGGAAGTCTCAGTTTGCAGAATAGGCATGACTGGCCATCCGTCAATCACGCTTGTCTCTGCATATCTCTCCCCGAGTAAAAGACTCCTTCAGTCCGACCTGGAGGCGCTCTTTTCACTCAGTCAGTCGGTCATCATAGCAGGTGACCTCAACAGTGGGCACACTCTCTTTAACCGTGGAAGTCAGTGGAAGTTTGAAGAGCCAGTGCTCCTCTAACTGCGACAACTTAGACACTGCACATATCGAATCTATCGAGACCTCTGTTCAGGAATTTACCGATTCCTCCTGCGGAAACGCTAAGTTTGGTCACGCATGATGAGATCTGTTTAGTTATCAAAGGCCTTAAGCCTACAAAGTCCCCCGGTCCCGACGGTATCAGGAATGGAGTACTCAAACTTCTTCCCGATCACCTCATAGCTCTTTTGGTCTGCTTCTTCAATGTAGCCATTACCCACTGCTACTTTCCAGCCGCCTGGAAAACAGCCATAGTAATATCTATTCACAAGGCCGGTAAGAAAGCTTCGATTCCGGACAGGTATCACGATCACTCTTTTAAACACGCTAGAAAAACTTTATAAGCGGCTCTTTCTGAACCGTCTTAATACTGTTATTAACGATACAAATCTATACCCGCCCGAACAGTTCGGTTTTCAAGCCCGTGTACATATCAAGTGCACCGCCTCACGGAGCACATCACTAGTAAAAGTCGCTAAAAGTAAAATCGCTCCCACCAGTACGCTTGCGGTCTTTTTCGACGTAACTAAGGTCGTTCGATAAGGTCTGGCATGCCGGACTAGTCCACAAGTCAATTAGGAGCCCCGAATTGATCAGTATATATAGTCCGCGATTACCTCACCGATACTGATGGATCGGACCTAGGCTTGAGTTGCCACAGGAGAGAGAGGCGGGTGTGCGAAGTTAACCGACCGTCCCCTGCAGAGGGAGACGGTTGTTTCACGGGCGTGAGTGCAAGCACGCTTGGTTTACAGGGACGGACGCGAAGTTCTCGTTGGTTTCCTCGATATCGTCATCGGGGTCGGTAAATATTATTTCGCGGTCGGCGAATTCCTTTCAAGGCATCGGGGACTGGGGTGTGCGGCGGCTACAACTAACGGATTCGGGTAGAGACCCATGTGTCTATGGAGGTTATCTTTCCGAAACGTTTGATGAGGGATCGAGTAAGTACCTTCTTCGGTCTTCCTCTATTCTTATAAACGTCCACCTTCATACTTAACACTCTTCTAGTTATATGACATTCATCCCTCCTCATGACATGCCCATACTACACTAACCAATAACCCCTCAACTTTCCTGTAACCGTAGTAATAGTTCCTCTGATGTACTTATTCCTGATTTTATCTATTCTAGTTACACCTCACATCCATATTAACATTCGCATCTCTGCCTCATGTAATGTATTGCCCCGGCTTTATCTAAACTAAAGATTATCGTATAAAATATTTTAAAAACTTATTTTTTTCGTACTGACTATACTGTTAGCCTTAGGGGTCCTGGAGCCTTTGTGGCTTTTACAGCTTCACCGGGCTTGGAGGCGAGCGCGGAAGGCATGTCACGTGGACAATTAAAAATAGGTATAAGTACCGAAATAAATATATTAAAAGGGATAATGAAATGAAATGCAAAATAGATTAATAAGTGTATTCCGAAGGCATTAACATTAAGTGAGATATAAAAAAACAGAGTACCTTTTTATAGTCTATTAATACTAGAAAAACCTTCACTAGAAAGAAATAGTCCACGTTTTGAATATATCCGTAACAGAGCTGCTAATAATTTCCTTTATTCCTTCCCTAATTTCCTTCATGTGAAGCTTGTGTTTAACTAGATATCCATTCTGTTCCAATTTTTATAACTGCATCCTCAAGCCAGCATGAATGAATGCGTCCGCCAGGTTTTCCATTCGTTTCATAAACATTCTTCACTCTTGACAATTTCGAGTAAATAGTTTCAAGTCCTTCGAATACCGGTTATAATTCGAGAGGTCTCTTGTTGTAACAAAATAAGTTTTATAGACTCCAGATAGATATGTGCGAGTCAAAACAATAAATAGAATAATAGTTATAAATAAACTTATACAAATCTAGTTTAAGATTGTACGTTTTCTTTTCTAGCGATCCGTGTCTCTCTCGTCAATCAGAATGAATCCGACATTTTTCAATTATTTTACTGTCTTGTTCGATATTTTAAATTTAAAAGATTATTTCAGCCAAAAGCATAATCTTTGTATACGGACTACTTATTTGATATATATATCGTAAAAGAAGTTTGTTATACAATATTTAAATAATAAATGAACTAAAGATAAGATGCCTTCGGAAAGCAATCGAAAACACAATTAATGAATTGATGAGGAATCAAATAAGGTGAAATAAATACATAAAACATAAAAATGATTTATAAAGCAATCATTACAGGCACTCAGTCGCGAAAGCTAGGCAACAAGCTCCAAGATGGCCAAAGTAGTCAACCCCGGCTTGGGCTATTGCCGATCATGCGAAAAAGTCGCGATCTGACTAAATCCCTATCTATAGATAACTAGCTATAGCGATCTAGAGCTAATATTTTTATGTATGTATAAAACTATACATACTAAAAATATTAGTTACTTTAGAATTTGCCTGTTACGGCTTGAAGTATATAATTGGATGTCCTCGAATGAAGAATTTAATTGTACTTTGACAAACCACAGCTTAGCGAGACCGAACTGAGCGACTCATTATACAAACGGTTGTATTGCTGAATCATAAATTCGCGAACACAGCAGTTACAATACGTAAGGAAATAATGTGTTTTTAAATACTATCAAAGCCTTAATTTCATATACATCTTTTATCCTTATATCCATCCTTTTATCCATAGCGGAAAAACGTTGGTATTGAAACTCATATTAGAAGTTTTTATTTCATAACAGTGACTTTTATTATTTTTCGTATTTAAATAATTTTCTAATATAATTTGTATACTTAAATAATAAATATAAATTAAAAAATATATAAACTAGGACACAAAAATCGTTCATTATAAATTGATTACTCTTTTATGTAAATAAAATTGTGTTCGTTTTTTAGTGTTTCTATAGCTTTTGACCGATTGAGCTGATATTCACGTAATATATCTATTTGCCATGTTTTATCGAGACGATTTTAGAATCTGATAGGTCGGGCTGTAGACGAGAACAGTTCCTGCGGCCAAACTAGTATTATATAAAAAAAATCAACACCAAAAATTGTGTGTGTAGTTGACAACTACACGTACACAATGTGCTTTAGTGACTTTGAGTTTTAATTAATACATTCTGTATAGTTACTACCGAATATATTTATTTATAAACAATTCGAAATGCTATTCCGTTTGATCCTATGAATATTAATCTAGTTACCTACCTATTCTCTTGAGGAACTCGTTTTAATTAATATCGCGGTTTGTATTATGTTTTTACAATTGCTTTGAAACTTCAAAACTCGTCCAAAAACAATTATATAATAATTATCATTTATATACAATTATTCTTTTGTCTGGTTTTATAGAAAGTTGAATTATTGAAATTTCGTCATCGTAAGTATCTATGCTGACGACAATTGTGTCCGACTGGACCGCGACCACCATACACCAGGCGCAACAGCGCAACAGGGTGTCGAGTTCGGGGATCAGCTCGTGTATGTCCAATTTGTATTTATGCAGGGTGGTATGACAGCGGCAACTGTCGATGGACTTTTGATCGCTCAGCAGTCACCACTGTTCTTACCATCAGGCACAGTTCTGTTACTTAACATTCTCTGTGCTCCAGTTATATAGCCTATAAGTTTCCTTAATAGAATGGTTCTAAAACGCAAAAATAAAATGTTCATATTTGTCCGGTGGCTTTAAAGATTAGCGCATTCAAACAAACAATCTCTTGATGTTAATAATATTAAAATAATATGGTATATTTAGTGTTTGAAATAATAAATCAATTAAGCTTAACAAAGTGTAATGCACAAGTAACAATATTAAGTAGGAACATGACAAGGCTCTGTAAGATCAAGCTCTCTTCTTAACGGCCGCGCCGAGTTTGTTTTCTCTTCTCGTGCCGCTTCTGCGCATGTCCGTCTTCTTTCTTTATTACTATGGTGCATGGGTTGCCTAAGAGGTTGACTCACAAAATGTCACCTAATTCTATAAGTATACGATTATGTCTATTAATTGTTATACGCAAAATATCGAAAGTCTCGGGTTTTATTAGATTTTGCTGGCGCCGCCATGAGCTGGTGCGGTTGTGTAATATTCTAATGGCGGTTAAGAACGACCAATATTATACATGTAATCGATTGCAAATCTATATGATTAACGATTACACACACGATTGCACACACGGTATTCGAAACGGCTAATTTATTATAAAAATTACACAAATTCTTAATTTCGTTATCGTGTATTTTCTGTCACGAATATCGGTTGTACAGTGTTATTTAATCATCCATTTACCTACCTGTTGTATTGTGAATTTTAAGAACTAGGTTGAACACGAGGTTTATCCAGGTCACATACATTAAAAAAAAACCTGTAATTGTAACATTTTTTTTTGAAATACATTACCAATGCTAAAGCATTGATGGCCCACTGGTACGGACACCGCACCTATCGACGTGAATTCGAATCCTATGGCACTAGCATGACGGTAAAGCATTTTCAAATGGCCGCCTGGCTAGCTGCCACCCTCAAGTTGAAAATATGTCGTCAAGCACCTATTGGTGTGTTCTGGCAGCTGTACTTGAGAGCCAGTTCTTCCACTAGGCTTAGTGTATTACCATCGTCACTTAACATTTGGTGAAATTATGGCCAAAAAATAAAAATAAAACACCTCGTAGATCATGAGGTCATTTAAAAAAGATATGTCATAGCGCTTATCAAACGTAAAAACAGGATGTGGTTTATACGGAAATAGTTTGTTGATGACAGTTTAAGTATTATCCGCTGATTTAATATTGAACTAGCTTTTATCTGCAAGTTCGTTCCCGTTGTCTTCGAAATGAAACGACTCGTACGCCACCTGTTGTAAGCTGGCTGTACTAATACATAACCTTTACGAGTGTGCGCACAACAACTCACGACATTTAGTGCGCAGTTAGTAAGCCGGTTAGCCAGTCTACTGTTGAGCTGAAAGGTCGCATTTTCGATTCCCGCACATGACTTACTTTTGTGTTGAGCCTATTTCTCACTTGTCTGAGCGGATATGTACGGTGTATCAGCTGTTTAGTTAAGCTTTGCATAGTTTGGAATTAAATGGCCGCGTGTGAAATTGTGTCTCAGTATATATTTATTTACTTTATTTAATGGTTTAGGAACAAGTAAAGAAACAGTCATTTATACATACATAGATTTTGTTATATTAGGTGCGTTTAAATAGTTTGTATTTAAAATATTCAACTGATGCATGTAGGAGTTAATGACGTTGACAGAAGCGAGAGAGGTTTGCGAGAATAGAGAGAAATTCTGCTCTATCCTTTCTGTCTACCCCAGTAGATATAGAAAAAGTCAAAGCAACTTATTGTCATATGTATACATGTCAACGAATAATTGTACGGGTCGTTAGTTTACAAACAATGCAGTCAGATTGTAAAATGTCGGTAGACTGTGCAACTTCTAATTATAGTGTCCGTACACTAAAATTTGCTTTGTAACGGTTACATTTTCGTAGGTTTATAAACTAACTGGATTGGTTAACTTACGTTGAAACTGTGATCACAATGCCGGAAACAAATCAGTCTTTGAAAATTCATATTTTTCAAGTCCTAGAGTATCATGATTTTACTTATTTAATAAACTTAATATCAAAAATTCAAAATTATTAATACCCGTTTACAATCACACCAGATTGTTTATAAACTAACGATTTGTGTAATTATAAGGTGACATCGATATAAATATATGGTGACATGTAGGAAGTACAGCTTAAAACAATTCATTTTAGTTGAATCACAGTGGTTGAAACCAAGTCTGTCACTGGATTATACTAATAGAGGAAATTTTTTAGAAATAGATTTTTAGTTTTTGTGATATTAATCGCTTCAAATAAGGGTTTTTGTATGTATACTGTCATTGTAAAGTAATTACGGTATGCTGAACTGATCCTGGCACACGAACACCAAAGCAAAGGTTAAACGGGCAAAATGCAGCGATTAAAAGAGTTAAAAATTATACAAAGTATATATATATATACTCTTAAACGCTTAACCTTTCAACTTTACTTTGCACCGTCTTAGTTAGGGTTGCCATCTTTGCTATTTAACATCCTATACTCAGAATTCTAATGTAAGTATTTAAAAAATATAGTACAATAATCAAGATATTAGGTTTTTACCTATGAAATTGCCGTTTTGTATGAAAAAATTTAAACGATGTTTTTTCATGTATTTTTTATTTGTATTAATCGAAGTAATCACCCATGTAATTAATGCATCTTTGCCAGCGCAGTGGCAGTTTATTGATGCCCTTCTTAAAGAAATCAGCTGGACGGAAGGCAACAAATTCTTCAAAGGCATTTTGTACTGCCTCTCGGGTATTGAATTTTTTTCCCGCCAAGGAGTTATCCAAATTCTGGAAAAAGTAGTAGTCTGTAGGCGCAAGGTCTGGTGAGTAGGGTGAATGACGGAAAACTTCCAATCCCAGTTCTTGCAACTTGGAGACCGTCTGATGTGCAGTATGAGGTCACGCGTTGTCGTGCAGGAGCAGCGGAGATGAGCGATTGACCAATGCTGGTTGGAGATGTGCCAGCTTCTCCATCATTGTGTTCAGTTCTCCACAGTACACATCTGCAGTAATGCTCATCCCATTTGTTAAGAAGCTGTGATGAATCACACCGGCGCTAGACCACCAAACAGTGACCATCACTTTTCTAGGGGTAAGTTTTCGTTTAGGGCATTGTTTAGGTGCTGAACCAGACATTTCTCTGTTTCATCGTCTCATAATGCACGCAAACACGTTAGGAGTTTTACTTTTATTTTAAAATTGATGACTATTTCGCCGGTTAGTTGCGGATACTAAAATTAAATACTGTACACAGCTGCAAACCCTAATCTGAACGATGAACAATCTACCCCGTAGATTGAATTAAGCGTAGCTGTCTCCGAAATGAGTTAACAACGAGTAACATAATTGAGTAATTGCGCTCTCACGTCACATTAGCTCAATTTACGTTAATTAAGCACACAATGAACCTTCTAACGGCGTGTCGGACACCGCTTAGCTTAGCTGCATATGAGCATACTTAAACGATGAGGTTTAATGTTAACCACCTGGCTTTATCTTCCATGTCTTAATTATCTAAAAAAATAATCGAGCACTGAAGGGAAACTTTGAATTTTCCGCTATCACAGGCATTTTATAAAGCGTCATTTTAACGCAAGTTTTGACTTTACCCTTACCTGTATAAATCAAAAGTTGGATATACGTTGAAATATCTGTTGAGTAGTAATTTACTTGAAATCATCAAAGAATATACGGACGGTAATTATAAGCTTTAGCGTTTGACAATAATCACGATTTAAGCCTAGTGGGGAGGGAGCCAACTGGTTCTCAAGTGCAGAACCATACACCATACACACATATAGGTGCTTGGCGATAGGTATTTAATTTGAGGGTGGTAGCTAGCCAGTAGCCAGGAGAGTATTATACGATGCTCTACTACCATGCTCAGGCTCATTGCAGAGATCCTAAATTAACTTTAGGATTGATTAGGATTTAATTGTTCTGTACTTACAATAAGGGACAGTACAGCCAAAGTGCCGAACTATTATAAAAAAAAACGATGACGTCAGTTGTTTCATGTGTCTCATTTGGGTATATAAGCGAGCCGTATCGCGAGTCAAGACAGTTTTCATTTCGAAAGCGAAGTGGAATCAACAAGTGAAATAAAAGATGAACTACAAGATGAATGTACAGGTGATTCTGCAAGTACATACAAGAGTGATTTATGAGTTTGTTTTGTGCTGTTTTTTTATCGGGTATAACAATACTATCAATATATATTTTTCTTTTAATGCTTGATGACTGTTTATTATATTATCAATATGTATAGTTATTTTCTAAGATTACTTATTTAGTTTGTAGTATAACTGCTACAAGGTCAAAGAACTTTAATTTCAAACGAACGTAAAGCTTATACGCACTTATTTATTGTAAATTCTTCTATTTGAATTACCGAGAATAAAATATTTTACAATACCGTTGGTTAACTGTAAGGAAATTTCTTAGCAATATACTTGCCCGTGTACAAACAATATAAAATATTAATTCCTTAATGATCTGATGTACTATCTACAAACTGATGACTTTTTCGAAACCTTACTTGAATTGCAATAGATGGTTGCATTGTGATTGTTGTACGCCAAAGGACACGAGGACAATCAATACTATCCTTATGTATATTCGAGGATTGAATCAGACGCAGGTAAATAGATGCATACAAACGAATGACCTTGAAGAGCTGCATATGTTGCGTCATCCTAATATTTTGCACACAGAGTAGACTCAACAAGCGATCCGGTTTTGCATTATTATAAGTTTTTTTTATAACTTTTTATAAGCTCGGTAAAACAACTTCTCCCACTAGTCTTAACGTGTTACCACCTTCCGCCACATTATTTCTTAGCATCAGGTGAGATTGTGGTAAACAATAAACCCATAAAGGAAAAACAATATCGATTTTCATCACAATTATTGCCATAACTTAGTTCATATTACTTAACGTAATAAAATATAGTTAAGCATAGAAATTATCGATGGCTTAAATTAACCGAATGAAGTAAACTGTGCGCAAAATAGAAACGCACAGACAGACGTTGCGTTTTGATTTATTTAGACTTGTTATTTAAAAAACAAGACTCAACTTGATTTTCTTCGTAAATGTGCCTCATGTAGTATAATAACAATAAGTTATATAGATATCACGTAGATATACAATTAAGTGCTTAACTCTTAACCTGTTCGTGTACCTATTAGTCATGAGTTTGGAACGCAACCAGAAGTTTCCACTCATTGAATTAATGCAGCTGACACATTTACAGACCTATCGGTCACCCTTGCTGGGTTTAATCAAATAATTGAAAAAATCTATAAATGTTTATAGTATTTGTATATTTTGACGACTTTATTATCGTACGATAAACGTTAAACGTGTTAAAAAATCTGACTCAACTACCACTGAATAGTGACAAATGACACATGTACAGAGGAAGCGCGTTGAGAATCCATGTATAAGGTAGTATATTCAAATTCTACAATGATTCTCAGATCACGAAAATATCTCAGTGCAGCCATAGTTTAGTGCTTACTGCAGCTAAGTATGATCGGCACACGGTATTTCTTTTCTTCGTGTTACCGGACCGACCTGAAACCGGCTTCACGTCAACCCTCCTTGGAATATCCTTTTTGTGTCTAAGGGGTGATAGAAAAATATCCTCCTATCATCACTTTTAAAGCCAATCAAAAGACATTTCTTATAAAGGTTAAAACACTATTACTAGTTAGGAAAACATCCTAGTCACAAAGATCAAACGGCAACAAAACTAATCGGAGTTTTTAACAATTTTTTAGATATGTTTTTACTGAAATTCATTATAATTTTAGTAGATGTATAGAGAGGGACAAAATTCGACCGAGAAGATTTCCACTGCGTTAACAACACACACCGTCGGCTTTGAGACACTGCTGCATATTGAACGAGAAGTTGCTCATCAGTAGCTTCCCGAACGCAGCCCAGTCGAGTTGGACTTGACGATAGACCTCTTTCTCGAAATTGAACCTACCTAAGTAGGCAGACAGTAGAAGAAATGATGGCTGCGTGGTAGCGTGTACGGACATCGCGTCGATGGACGAAGCTTCGAATCCCTGCAATGAGCCTGAGCTTTCGTTGAAGGAAAACATCGTGATGAAACCATAGAATAGTGGTAGAAATTTTTCTAAGTCTGGCCAGCTACCACCCTCAAGTTGAAAATTTGTCACCAAGCACCAATAGGTGTGTTCCGGCAGCTGCAGTTGAGAGCCAGTCCTCCCACTAGGCTTAGCGTCACTTAAGATCAGGTGAGATTGTGGCCACAATACTAAAGGTATAACGATAAAAAAACAGCTTGTTTCAGACTAACATGTTAGTGGATCGCGAGCACGACACACCTGTGTAACACGGTTACAGTTGTTTAGTTATGTCGTGTTCCAGAGTCAGTCGGTATATCCATTAATCAATCGGGGTGGTAGAGTACCTATCTGTACCCGACTACGTCGCAACCAACATCCGCAAGGAGATAAACCCGTCACTGTGACTCTATTATAGTTTCTTGTGTTTCGGGATCAGCCAGTGTATATCCAGCTGCCGAGAAGCTTGCAGGTTACACGCCGGCATGACAGCGGCGACCGCCATTGGATTGCAGATGTCTTGGTGGATGCGACTCTTACCATCAGGCATATCTATATAAATAAAATTATTGAGGTTTGCCGTATGTGCGCGCATCACGCAAAAACTACTAGGTAGATTTTGATCTTTTTTTTACTCATTAGACACTTGGGTGCCTTATAAAAAAAATAATTATACCTTCATTCAAAAAAAAGTTAAGTTTTAAGAAACTATGATTTTTATAAGCACATCACGTTCTTCGGTCGTCCACACGAACAAAACCGCGGGCACAGCTAGTGTTAAATAAAAAAAGAGTTACATATTTTACAATTTAAAAGCTCCCTTCATTAAACGCAGCCCCAATGTCTATTATAATAACACTATATACATGCATATATATATATATGCGAACGTTTACATATAGAATGTTGTTTAAGGTTTATATTATACGGGCCTTATATCAAAATTTGTAAGGAGCCCAAATGTACGGTATTTTTTTTTCACAAAAGAGATAAAAACGTTCGCATTGAATTAAAATAATCATATAAGAGTATTGATTATAAGTTATTACTTACAATTATTGTTCCTAGGAGCTAAGTTAGCTAAACAAAACAAATCAACACACTTTTCTCGCCTTTATTTCGGCAAATTTATTTATTAAATCATCCATAGCTGAAGACGATTTCAGTTTTTATAGATTTTCTGCCTCTATAGACAATAGTAACAAGTCTAATAGCTGTTCATATCCCATAGAAGTCCTAAGATTTTCTTTTATCAGTTTTAATTTCGAAAAACTTCTTTAAACTGAAGCAGTTGTAATCGGAAGGGTCAAAAATAGAAAGTATCCTGTTATTACCTCCGAAAACCTAGATGCAAGGTTATTGAATTTTATCAGTATCTTTCCATGAGTTCCTTAATGGTTGGACCAGCAGTTACTATCAAAACTATTATAAAATGTTAAACAATACGAATTGGCACAGTAATTAACTCTTACCGGGCCTTTACTGCGTAAACATGATGAAAACTCGTTTATGACAATGTTGATCATGTTTGAGAATTAATAATAAATAATTAATCCATAAGATTTTTTTTTCCCGTGAATTACGGTCTAAGAGTTTAAGTGAGATTGAGGATAACATTTCACGAATTTTTGCTTAGACATCTTCAGAGCCTCTGTAGCCCAGGGCTCCATATCACGGCTGATACGGCGGTAGCTACGCCCCTGCTTCGGACCTTTATTTATAAGAATATCATCTACGTGGCCAATATAACATAACTTACCTAAGTAATGAGTTCTCTAAGTGAAGTTACATTGTTAATACAGTTCAGGATTGTATTTTAAGAGCCCATGACCACTTACCTGAAGTGTGTCTCTTTCCTTCAACAATAATTGTTCGTAGGTGCGTGCGAGACGAACAACGATCAGTGTTTGCTAAGAAATTGTTGCCTTTAAACGGATTTAGAAGTATTCTTGAAGATAGAGACGTTATTCAGTTATGATAAGGCAGGTTGTTTTGAACATTTCGCGAGAGGTCGCGGGTTTGATCTCCGCACATGATATCTGACCTTTGTGTGATGAGCATAATTATTAGTTGTGTATCTGGGTTTTAAAATATCTATATATCCTACCTAGGATCTGTAAACCGACCTTGAATATGATTACAGTGTTGCGTGGGCTATTAGGTGCTACCTATGTCTATCACATAAACATGGCGACAAATCTTGCATGAAAAATGCTTATTTCTTATTCAATAGGTGTTTTCCGTGATCGCAAATTGCAGTTGTTACAAACTTGTAGAAGTAAGTTATCCGTGCAGTTAGTGAAAACGTGTAGTCTGCTGTAATTATGATATTGATGAATATACATATTTTGCTACGTGATTTTGAATAAATAATGAACTACGCGGAATTCCATTAAAAAAACATACGATCTCAGCAAAACATTTTCCTTATTTATTTATTTATAATAAAAACACCAACAAGATTTACATTGTGACGTATTATAAGATTTCCGACAAAAATGACTCTGAACAAATGCATTCTTAATTATAGGAGTTTACGTCATGATTACACACAATGAGCAGTTAAAAATAATGAACTAAAAAAGAGCACGAATGAATTTGGAAATGTAATTAAAGAGAAAATAAATAAACGTCACTCTTTTGAACCCTTTCTATCTTGTTTACATAAATGTCATAATTTGGGTTCCATACGACACTACAATATTACAAATAGCTACGTACGAGTAAGTTAAACAGTTATAGTACCAGTTATCTTTGTACGTGCCAACTTAAACTCTTTACTATTACTTAATACAAAGCCTAAACATTTAAACTCCCTGTTAACAATATTATCTATGTGAACATTAAAACGCAACTTAGTATCCAAAAGTATGTCGAGATCGTCGACATTGTTCAGTGCTGTTAAATTACTAGAAATTATAAAGTACTGGAGAGGTAAGAATGATTTATTGCGGGAAGAAATGAGTTACAAAGCACTTGTCAGTATTCAAAACCATTTCGTTTGTATCACACCATTTCAGCAAAGAGTTTAAGTCGTTTTGCGTTAACGACACGCCACTAGGCGATCAATTCACAAATGACGAAGTAGTTTAAGGTCTTCAGCAAAAATATAACACTTCGTGTTCTCAAATTGTAAGCAGATATCATTGATGAAAATATTAAATAGTATAGGACCCAAATTTGAACTGTGTGGAACTCCTGAATGGACATTGAATGGCTCGGAAACATAACCATTAACAACAACCTGAGATCTACGACTGGAGAGATAAGATAACGGAGGATATATATATTAGTCTGTTAGTTTAATCGCTCTATAGTGAAGCAACTGGTTCGAAGCGATGGTCTTATAGTTGGACGAATGAGTACCGTGTGGACGTTAGTTCGGATCCTAACAATTGTGTATGGACGTAAGCGCACGTCGCATGCTTGAGATACTTATCGTGTTACCAAACAACCAAATTGTGGACGAATCGACTCGGCTCGATAGTAGGGCTTACTACCACTGAACCTTGAGGCCTGATTTACAATACGCTTTTGTTCGACATAACATATAAATTTACTCATATAAAGAAGAACTACCAATCACCTAAGCAACATAGAAAACTTGCTTTATCTGATGCCATTGTCGAATGTCTCAAAGAATTAAAAAAAAACTATTATATTTTAGGTAAAGTCAATATATAAACTATCAAGGTCTAATTATAATTACATAATCGCCTCCAGTTTCTAACCAGAACCTCAAATAGTCATTAATTTAAATGAATATTTATTACATATTTTAAATGAAATCATCAAAGAGTGTTCACGTTTCAATTTAATTGTAATTAATTTTTTGCTAACATTAATGTCCCTAATTATTTAAATGCAAAGTTCAGAACAATGGACAAATAAATAAAAGACGTAATCATTATAATTAACTATTTATAATTATATTTATTTTATTTTTTATTACAAACGAAGCTAGCTTCTTAACATAATGTATATTTTAAAATTTACTTCACATCCGTGTATGAAGGCATTTTTGTATATTATAAATTATTGCAAATATAAATAAAGAAGGTATTTATTTAAACATAGAAATTTATTTTAATTATTAATTTTTTTATTAACAAACTACTGCAAAGAAAAGAAAAATCAAGATTTGCTTAATGTACATATCAACTCAAATTTACGCTCGATATATTTTTGTTAATAATTATACGAATATATTATACTTTCCTGCTACATTTCATGGACTTGAATCTCTTAATATTAAAAATACCTTCATTTTCGTTCTTACAAAATATTTTGAAACATAAAACTATAAGATATTGTGAAAAATTACTTATCAGTTTAAATGAAAAAATAAAAACAATATATTATTCATTTATTTATGTATATTTTCTATTACATTTTTTTGTACCCATACATTTCATTCTTTGGCATATGGAAACACAAAATCAAACACACTATACAATACCTATATGGCTTTAACAAAGGACGGAAAATACGTTCTTTACGTTATCTTATAATAGTAATCGTGTGGGAATGGTGACAAATATTGACTTAAAAAATAAACTTCGCAAAAAGAAACTTATTTGAATTGTCTATTACAGCTATATACGAGCACTTTGTATCGTCTCAGTTATTTTAAAACAAGATAAACTACACTTGATTACGATTACAGTAGAATACCAGAATAGCGGTGACCACCTAGAGATGAGAACAGATGAACAATTTACGCAAATTGTCGTTCCACCTAACAACCCATTTACACGTGTCCTCCATTTAAAGACTCGTCTACAATTGTATTATAGCTAAGTCGTAAACATAAAACTTTTAATATTGAAACAGAATTTTACCTTCAATAAATGACGTAACCCGATGCTGCAATATATTACTATGGAAGACACGTTACGCATATATAAATGTATATAAAAAAACTCTCACAAATGTCTTGCGTAAAAATTTGCATACGATACTTGTATTGAACTAAACAAATTTAAACGACAAACATTGTGACACACCTTAGCAGCCGTTACACAATCGACCTCAATGCAACGAATGTGGCACGGCAGAGTACCAACTAACTGGTTGTCAAAACTTGAGTTTTGAGGTCAAATATCTCACATATACGACCTTCTAACACCATCGATTCCCACCACGGACTACCTTCGCACATCTTACGAAAGTGAAACTTACAAGTAAACACATAAATACGTTTCGTAATCAAATATTATAGTTACTTTCTTAGATAAATCTCAACAACGATTATGTATTTTAAATAGGTAATTTCATTTATAATCAAATAATAGTTTCATTTCCAATTTGATAAATTAAACTCCTTATAGAGTTTTAATGAGATTATATTTTATTTTGTCATACCGACATTTCGAAAATTGTAACCGCCGTGGCAACGACGCTCATTTGCTTGTATTGTGTATAAGCTAAAGTGGTAAAGACTCATTTGCAACATTCGAAAAGCCGTTTAACTGAAACAAATAAAAACCCAAGTAAAACCCCAAAAAGAGTTTCATTTAAATAAACATTTAATACAGATCATATATTTAAAGCTTGGTTTTGTCGTAAATTGGCATATGCTCACAATATTTGATTTAAAACTAAAATTGATGACAATCTAAGTATCCAGTATTATTAATATTATTTGTATTAACATACAGTTCTATCAATTTAAGAATAATTAAATTGCGACATTAAAAACCTATTTACTTCGGACATTATGTAATTACTACTGATAATAATACTACTAACACTTAAACATATTATATTCCAAAAATTTAATTACAAAATTATGTGATTAAGTTGGTGGGGGTGCGAGGTCATTCGGTTGGACGGATTCATACCTCCTAGGTATAACCGTGTCCGTGAGTCAACAGGTACCTACAATAGTGAATCGTTACGTGATTCATTGAGTTAAGTAGGAAATAACTGATCAGGCCCACTCGCTCTACAAACAACTCGACGTCTCAATTTAAACTTCGACCTAAGACCTGCAAATTAACATTAATTCAAACAAATACATTAATAAACGTACAAATAATTCTTAATTCTATCAAACAAATGTATCTTTATTTCCTTACGTTGAAGGAAATGAACTTTTATTTCGTTTAGCGATGCCTCTAAAGTGAACTTTATGGGCATTCGTAAAGTTAGATCAGACCATCGTGTCGTATCGGAGGAAATTCAGTCATTCAATATATCAAAAAATCGAATCGTTTCTCGAAAATCGTAAAACAAAATAAAAAAGTAGCAACTTTTGGAGTATATAATGGAAAAAGAAAGCAAAATAGAAAAATATCATTATTAATATTGTGACAGACAATTAAACTGATGTCAAAACTAATGTGATATACCTCATATGGAAAGTCGGCGGTACATTTTGTTTACTTGCAGTTACAGTTAACATTCCGTCTCACCCTCCTTCCTCTCGTGGATGTAATGCTCGACTTCTCTCAACAAATGAAACAGTCTCCAAGCCAAAATAACACCGACTATCTCGACGACAGAGATGAGAAGCGAAGCACCGGCTACAGATGAACTAATTATTTTTGTATAAACTGAAGCAACTTTCGCACATCCTAATCTCTCGTTGGCCTCCTTGTCAGTGAAATCACAGATTGACCGGTAATAGCTGTCCTGACAGCATGTCAACGGAAGATCGTTCCTCCAACTCCTGTAATCTCTTGCGTCGTTCGCCCCACAGCAACGCAGCTTCCTTTCAATTCTTCCGAACTGCTTGAAAACATCCGGATTCGACTGGGAATTGTAAAATCCATCGTATACTGTATCTTTAATGAATCTATCCGTGTCGTCACCGTCGACATAAACGAAAATCAGAGCAGCTGCAATCACTTGCCCGACGATGATCATGATGAGGAAGATGCCGTAAATCCCGAGAAGCCCGCGACTCTCATGATTCGTACCGCACCATCCACAAAATGCGACAATCATAACGAATAAGCCGAGTAAAATGAAGAGCCATGGCGCCACCTGCGGCCAGTACACTCTGTAGTCCAATAAATAATGGTTACTGTTCCTCAAACTAACGAATTCAGACAACTGCACAAAGAACCATATCCCGGTCGCGGCTGTGATCAGTCCGAACACTGCATATATCACATTCACGACATAGAGCACGTTTTTTATAAGATCTTCTTTACCCATTGCGTTTGTTTTTAAATCGGTCGCGATATCGTGCGCGCGCGCAGTCAGTTCTTAACAAAATGAGAGGTGTAGATGTTATGCAAGTAGTTTTATAAATGATGCCGCGCCTTGATGCCAATGTGCATTTAAGTGTTTCGCAAACTGTCATACAAATTTGACACTTTGACTGACACTCAATTTATAATTTATTATTCTATACTTATGATTTACATTGTATTTTAAACATTAAGGTAAAAATGTATTGTCTATTTTAATATCAGCATAAATCAAACCGCACACTGCAATAATAAAATTTTATTACACTTTACCTATAAAACTGAATTAAATTAAATTATAAAGACACTAGACCGAAAGCAATTATAAATACCTACGCAATATAATAAACAAATATGCAATACAAAATAAGGAAAATCACAATAACCGAGTGTAACATGACTACTAAACCACAATTACCTACTTATGTATTTATTTGTTCATGTGGCCGTTAGGTAATTTAGCTTAATATAATGTCTAACATTTTTAAGAGAGGGATCTAGATTTTTTATTTGTGATTCTCTCCACTTGGAGCAGTTCGACTGGTGGAATACCTTCACTCTACAAAGGTTGCAGCCAATAACCTTGTGTTGTGTTTCTGCGGTGAGTAGGGTTTCCAGAGCTCCTTGATTAAATAATATTTGACTTTGACTGTAAAAAAAAACAATTAGGTCCCAGAATATATTTCTATCAAAAAACATCCAGTAAATATCCAAAAGTATGGTATTAAACCTAAGCGATTTACTCGCATGATGGATTACGTTAATGAATGGATAACCTAGAGTTACCACCCTTTAATTGAAAGTCTGACGTCTAGGGCTGCCATATCGTCCGGGTTTCGCCGAATATGTTTTAGTTTTAAAGGCAGCCGAGGAACGTCCGTGCGGGGTGTTCAAAAAGGGTACCCGGACACTTTTGCATTACAGGAAAATTTATTGTTTAGTAAATAAATAAAACAAACTTCAATTATAAAAATAGCCTAACTTAATTAAATTACCATAATATGTTACGATTTCAATTTTTTGTAGGTTTATTTAGCCTACATAAACATTTTTTTTGTAATTTCATTATTATGCCCTTTACAACCATTTTGCTTATATTCTGCATCCAAATGACTAAATTAAGTAAATGTAGACATCTTACACGATAAATAAATGAATAAATTTTAATCAGTTCATATTGACAACATTGCTTGAACGTACACAGCTGTCCTTAAATTCGGACCTTAGAAGGTTCGCGCTTTTCATACTCTCGTAATATATGTAGGTACGTTATCTATGACACACTTTCTTGGTTTCCATGGTAGGTATTTAGGACCATGGAGAATGTATTTCGCAATCGTTCGCTTATAGTAAGTTTCTTTATTCTTTACTCTTCGATTTAGATTCACAGAATGTAGATACTTGCGGATAGTTAGAACAAACTACCACTTCAAATCTATCAACAATACCATCGCTACATTTCTACGTAGTTGGGTATAGATAGGTATGTTGGCTGATCATGCAGACGTTCACCTATTTGAGTACAACAGATGTTTTACCATGTGTATAGTGGTAGCAATGCGGTAGTAGATGTAGCACGTACGCAATGGGAAACCGGTTTGTAGATTGTTTGTCAATTCTTTGTTTCCGAATCACCTGGGAAACTGTTAACAATGAAGCAGCTTAGCTGTTTAAAGTGTAGACTGAGGTATGTCAACAACCCTTTAATAGCCGATAAAGTTAATTTAATTTGTAGTGAACCCTAGAATAGTACATACTAGATCTTGAGATCGCTGTACTGGGGTATACGAGTATTGAAGAAGTGCAAATAGTAAAGTGTCGGGAGGTAGGATATTTAGGTAACTATAGATAGGGTAGGGTATTTAGGTAACTGAATCGCGACCAAGACTTTGTAGCGTTGAAGCACATGGTGTTCAACTGATGATCACCACTAACTGTTGGTTTGTAGAGTTTTGGGATTAGCCAGTGTATATCCAGCAGCTAAAAGGCTTGCAGGCCGGCATGACAGCAAGCACCGATGGATTGTTGACCTCTAGGTAACCACCGTTGTTTTCAGATTAGCATCAGACGCAGTGTCGTCACTTTGAACGTACAACAATAAAAAAAAAAACAATACAAAAAACAATGAAAAAAATTATAATCGATTGACAACTAAATTAAACATTATTTTAATAAAACCATTGAGGGTAAATAAAGGTAATTATTATAATATAAGTTTAGTAAAACACAACATGTTCTTTTACATATAGAAATCAAACATTTACACAACAACATTACATCAACAAAGTTATTAAAACTTCCAAAGACGAATTAAGAACAAATCATAAATTTAAAAACAAAACTTACAAAAAGCATAAGAGTCGTTTTTGTTTTATTTTTTTATGATAAACTTTATCTGCAATAAGTTTTCACACGTTGCATTCGGACGGATTTTTTGTAAAATAAATAAATAGATTAGGACAATATAATTCTGCTCAAGCACTCACGCTTTATATACTCTTTTACAGTTCATAAATAAAATATTAAAATATATTAATACATTATAACAATTTGAAATTAAATAAATACATTCCAAACGATGATATAAAAATAGATTATTTTTACAAAACTTTTAAACATTAGCGACATTTTCATAATTTTTACAATCAACCTTATGCAAAAACACTAGCACCTTTCTGAAACTAACAGTATTCTAAAATATGACTGGAATTCTGATAAATTCCAATTGTTCATAAAGCCAACTAACATATTTATTATAAATTATAAACAGATTATCGTCCGGTGACGTTGTAAAAATTGCTTAAACTACTACAATAATAAATCACACCATCTGCTTTTAAATTTCTCTCTAAAAAAATTTGTTGGTTATATAATTGTGGGTCAGAAAGAACCCTTGTAACCCTTTTGAGACACATTCAATAATTAGTCACCACGTTAATCACAAACGAATTTATTCTTTCTTTTATTTTAAAAAATTTAACAAAGAGAGAAGTTTTAAGATGTAGAGCACAGATAAATTTAAAGAAAAAAACTGAAATCAGTGTTACCCAATCAAAAATGTTTAGGTGAATATTATGATTTTATATAAATCACAAAGCATTTGAAATAGTCATAATTGTTTGTAAACAATATGCATGAATTTTACTTGGTAAATGTAACTTAAACAATTAAGCAACAATTTATTCAAAAACATGTAAGTATAATAGCTTTGCTTGTTCATAGAAAATATAAAATAAAAATATATTATGACTCAAGACAATGACTCATCAAGCGAAGGGTACTTAATGTTAAATTAACTGTCAAATCGATATTAATAACACAATTTATAACAAAACTGTGTTCGTTTCCTCTTGCTGAGACACTCTCATCCGCGGCCTTTTCCTTAAACCCTTCAATAAGGTCACAGCTGCAATTAAATTAATGACTCCAATAAGCACTAATAACAAGGAGACACTTGCGAGCACCAAGATTATTATCCTCGCGTATTGCACTGTGACCTCTGAACAACCGAATCTCCCGTTCGCCGACTTGTTTGAAAAATCGCAATCAATGTTGTAAGAACCAATCCATCCGTGGTAATATGTGTCACAGCAGGAAATAGGGAATTCTGTTCTCCAACCGACGTAATCCCTAGGCGTGTTTGCACCGCAGCATTGCAATCTCTTCTCTAATACCTCATACGCAGATCGTACCTCTAAGTCTGTCTTACTTTGACCAAACACATCATATATGGTGTCTATCAAAAACTGTTTAGTGTTATCGGAATTAACGAAGGTGAATCCAAGAATAGCGGCGACAAGTAGAACGACTACCATTAATGCTTGAAACACTACGTAGATGACAGATAGTTGTTTGTTTCTTTTTCTCGCAGCAACGAAACCACAACACGAGGCACATATTGTGAAGATTCCGGCGAATAGTACCAATAGAGGTATCGCCTGTGGCCAGTACACATTGTAATCGAGTAAGTAATGATTACGATTCCTTAACTGGGCTATGCTTTGCACTTCCACATAGAACCATATCGCTGTAGCGGTTAACGCTAAACCGAAAACTATTTGTAACGCATTGAGAATGTTCAAGAGAGAAGGCGAGGCACAGACGCGACCCATGTCTCTAACAAAACGTTGCACGTTCGTTCACGATGAACGTATACGATTAAATGGCGTCGGTATCTACCATCAAGTTTTTTGCGTTGAACGTTTGTAAACAAGGTCGCGCGCTCAACTATATAAGTTATTATAACATGTTCCATAGAATTTAAATGCACTTTGTTATCATCAAGCAAAATCGTCAAGAGAATTGGATGTTGTATAAAAATTAGTATAACAACTTTAAGGCTACATTTAAAAAAGCGATATACCTTTAGAAATTATTTGGATTTTTTACTGTTACTATTTTCCAAAAACATCAAAATGTAAGAATTTCTTTCAGTACTTTCATTATTATTCACAGACCCAAATTGTTACTCGTAAGTGCCAACCATTGTCTTTAGGTATATTAAAATATTATCCTTGGTGTTGGTTGTTTTATTATAAAAAAATAGGTATTATTATATAATCTAAGGATTTATTATGAAACATAAATTATAATAACAAAACATTTAATATAAAAACACATATGTTGTTAACTATATATTTATTTACGTTACTACAACGCAACATAAATTAATGTTTATGACTATTATATAATTAATTACGTAATTCTAATATGTCAGTGGTAATACAACATTATTAATAATTTAAAACATTTAAAGATATCTTTACCTAATTTTATTTATAATTATTAAACTATATAGAGAAAAGAACAACAGAGTCAATAATAATGGGAACAAATTGCGAGAATGTAGTTCCTACAGATAACTCTACTATACAATTATTTTCTTTTGTCGATTTTCTTAAACGATACGACTAATATTAAAGTAAAATTATTTTAGTATCAAACTCTCGACGTATAAATACTCTAAACTTAAAATTTCCATAAATACAGGTAACAAAACATTATATCACACTGTTAAACAATTAACATTCAAAGATATGTACTAATATAACTAGTAATGTAAACAGCTAAAATCATGTATATTAATAAAAACTTAATGATCCAAAATTACAATGGCCGCTGTAATTACCTTATAAATTCCTTAGAAATCATTACAGAATAACTTAGCAAATGGGATTAAGTGACACCTATCCAATAACTTTCATAAATATATATAGGATAATAATACAATTTAGTATTATACATATATTGTAGATTCGATGTAATACTTCAAAATTAATACATCAATACACGATTCACGTGAAGGTGCTAATACATTGCGTCATCAACCTATTAATCTCTCTCTTCAATACAAGAAAGGAAAAATCTAGTTTGACTTGTACATGTACTTTGGAACACTCATAGTTAAATATCGATCGCTCAAAAGTTTATAAAGAATTTGTAGCGCGCAATTACATTATGATATACTATATATTTGATTAACACAGTTTCAGTATCAAACCAAAACTGATAAAAAAAGAGTAATTGTAATATTATCTTACAAATAGTTTACAAACATTAATAAATAGAATCATTCAACTATAAAGTCTCACTTAATACAGTACACAATCTATCACCTATCGTTTATCAATAATATAAATAAATATATTAAAACTACTTAGTTTGCTCCGGTGAAAAAGTCTTTGGTTAGATATCGATAAAGCTTTCGAAAAAACATGTCTGAACTTAAAAAGAAAAACCATAAAACAAAGTTAATCGAACATTAAAATTATTTAAGTAAACGTAAGTATATGAACATGAGTCATTTAAACCAACGCGGCAACGATACTTAGTCCATGGATGATTGTTGAATCATTGTTCTCATCACAGCCTACAATAAAACTTTCTTACTCTCCGACTCGTGGTACTCCACCACCATATTCGGTTTCTTCTTCAAACTCATCGATAATATGACGGCGACAATCACATTGAAGATAGCGATAATAGCGGTTAGCGCTGAACCGGCCGCCAGTATTCTGATAGCTACCTTTGTGTAATTCACTGCAACTTTCGAACAACCTAACATTTCATTTGCAATTTTATTTGAGAAATCACATTCGAATGCGGCTCCACAACATGACTCTGGGAAGCTACTCCTCCAGCTGACATATTCTCTCGGACCTGTTGACCCGCAGCACTGGTATCTTCTCTCGAAGTTATTATATGCTAACTGTACGTCTGGGTTGGTCTTGCTCTCTGCGTATACATCGTAAATGGTATCTATTACAAACTGATCAGTGTTCTTCGAGTCACCGAATACGATCGCGACAACAATGGAAACGACCAGAGCCAGTATCACAATCACTTCAAAAACTACGTACGTGCTAATTACAAATTTGCTTTTGTTCCTTGCTCCGGCGAGACCACAGGACGACACACACAGCAACAGAACGCCGACGATAAGGAACAACCAAGGTATTGCTTGGGGCCAGTACACGTTATAATCGAGCAAATAACGGTTCGCGTTCCTCAATCCGATTACGCTTTGCACTTCCACGTAGAACCATATCGCTACAGCCGCTAACGCTAGTCCGAAAATTATTTGCAACAAGTTGAGAATGATTAAGATCGCAGGCAAGGCCCTGCCGGCAGCCATGTTGTTCGTAGCGTGACGTCGCACGTTCGGTCACAGTAAACGTTTACAATTAAATGGCGTGGATACGATGGAAACTCGTTTATATAACGTACGCTATTCATCAAGGACTAATGCTAACGTTTCCTCGTAAATGAATCATAGCTTTATAGCTTACGGGACTCGGATGCGGTTGATCTCGTCAATAAGGGACTACGCATGATCGTTTTGTTCCATGAGTTAATTAGATAGCAATTAACCTTATTCCAACACAATTACATTTCGATTATTACACTTTTTATCTTAATCCTTATCAAATCAAATTGAATTTATTGATTGCCATAAATTACAATAGACATTATATTTAAAAAACGGAATAGAAGCGATGATGATTCAGTGATACCGTGTTTGGAAGCCACATAGAACCACGTAAGATCAAATCGTATACAATGTGTCCGAGTTCTCCATGAAGGGAAAAATCTCGGTGAAACCATACCCTGGTGGTAGGGCAACAATTTCTAATATCCACCTGGCTAGCTAATACTCTTTAATGAAAAATCTGCCGTCGTGTATTGTAGCGGCTGCACTTGTGAGCCAAAGAAGGTTTAGCGTGTAACATCAGATAATGTTGTCGTTAAACGCTGATCCTGTAAAGTACTAAAAAAGCTTGGATTCTTTCGCTATAGGCCTATAATTGTGTTCCGATACTTTCAAGTGTTTTTAGATATTATGTAAATGATCTTGTTAAAACAATAGTGCAATACAAAACATCCCTTTTTAAGTAATCAAAGGCCTGTTACGGACAGCTATTGTACTTTTTATCCACTTAACTCTTATATTTGTTTGGAGATTCCTCTCTACTTGTGGCAGCCCGACTGGTGGAATACCTCCTCCCTACAGAAGATCGCAGTCAAATGACCTAGTGTTGTTTTGCTGCAGTGAGGGTTTCCAGAATTTCTTGGGGTAGGGGGGTTCAAGGTCGGCAATGCGCTTGTGATACCTATGGTATTGCGGGCGTTCATAGGGTATGATAGCCGCTTAACATCAGGCGGGCCATATGCCTGTTTGCCACCTATGTAATATAAAAAATCATATAAGCACACCGAAAGTATATTTTTTCCGAATTAATTCATCATTAACGTTATTGCTTATTTCGTATGTTACTTTATCTAACAAAACACATACATCCTATATTCTGGCCAGATTACATAGACATAAATTAAAAAAAAATCACATGTTTGTAAATCGGCTCAAGTTTCAATCCATTTGAAATAATGAAGCACGAATCCATAGGACATGACCACACAATTGAATTTTATTGTATGTAAGACTGCTTAGACCACTACTAAACAGCTTAATGATATGTAGTATAGATCTTTAGGACACACATGAAGGACACACATTTGTTATATCGACTGCCCTGTGCTTTGATGTAAACACGCTACCAACATTCACGTTAGCGCCATAAATATATGTACAAAGTTTAAGTTTAAACGAGTGACCGATGCGGGAACACATAGAAATTACATTTTTAAACATGATTGTATACCAGGCCACGTAGATACCTGTTTATCTAAATACTTAAAAAAGTAAATGATGTAGGTATCTACTCCATTACCTAAAGGCACATAGTGTGACAGGCGGTCAATACAATCATAGAATAATGCCGACCTTACATGAACAACCGGAAGTATTCAATATGTGTATGGGGGGCTGGGGGAGGGGTACTACTATAGTCAATAATCGCGATCGGAATTACCACGTTTTGTATTTGGCAGCTATACGCTTGAAACAATTCTTAAATAAGTTAACGGGCATGAAAGAAATAATTCATCAGCCCCTAATTACATAAGATCAATTAGAAATAAGATCCACCTTATAAGTAAACAAAGCCACACACACCTTCGGAATTTGTCATACCATTGTTTCTATCGCTAAAACACAGAAGTGGGAAATTATTTTCAAATACAAAAAACCCGAATGTAATAATATTGAATCATTGTGAATGTTGCCTGCCACTTGTTCATTTTGTTAAAGTAAACAAAGTGACATAAATATACAAATAACACCAATTATTATTTAAAATTACTTAAACTTTATTACTTTACTTAAATATAGTTATCATCATCATCATCATCATCACCCTATAATAGTCCACTGCTGGACATAGGCCTCCCTGTTATATCTCTGTTTTTCAACAGATATTCTGGAGTAATTGATTAATACTCGAGACTACACTTTATTTCGGAAAAACTACAACTTGACATAACCGTCCCGTCAGTGCTGCCCCCTTAACTACTCGATACAACACTCCCCTAATGAGCGCCATAGCGCCCTGTCTTCAGCTTGCCGCATCCAGGATCTGCCTGCAGTCTTTCGCAGATCGTCATCCCATCTGGCCGGAGGGCGTCCTACACTACGTTTGCCGAGTCGCGGTCTCCACTCAAGAACCCGTTTACCCCAGCGGTTGTCAGTTCTTCGCGAGATATAGCCGGCTCACTGCCACTTCAGCTTGCTAATTGTTTGAGCTATGTCGATAACTTTTGTTCTCTGTCGGATGTATTCGTTACGAATCCTATCCTTCAGAGAAACTCCGAGCATATCTCTTTCCATAGCACGCTGAGCGACTTTGAACTGGTGGACCAGCCCTACCGTGAGTGTCCATGTCTCAGCTCCGTAGGTCATTACGGGTAGGACGCACTGATTGAAAACTTTCGTTTTCAAACATTGCGGTATGGATGACGAGAAGACTCTACGTAGTTTCCCAAACGCTGCCCAGCCCAGCTGGATCCTCCTCTTGGCCTCCTTCTCAAAATTGTTTTTAACTAACTGCACAATCTGACCGAGGTAAGCGTACTCAGAAACAATTTCAAGAAGGTGACCATCCACGACGACCGGTCCTGGATCAATGTGGCCATTGATCATGGCTTTGGTTTTATCCAAATTCATGCCAAGACCGATACGTCGCGAGGCTGAAGCTATGTTATAATGTATAGTTATGTTAAGTAATTATGACCACAAAATAATTTATTTGGATGACTATTGCTTTACAGGTCACATTCTACGTAAACACAACCTAAGCATTCCTCATTTCCATTACGATATTAAAGTTGTAATTACGACATAAAGTTATATATAAAAGTTAGACCTTTCCAATCTATAAGTTTATTTATATTTAACCATTTAGGCTTAATGCTTAAGAACACGTCGGGTGTAATTCATCATTCTCCTGTCCTTATCCCAATTAATGTAATTATCATTCCAATATGATTTACCACTGTTTTCATTGCATATTCCTTACCTAGTGTATCAAAATAAGTATTAAAACAAATTCAGAGTTCTTATCTATGAATTACAAACAATCTCATAAATTAGATAAGTGTTTTAGGTAAGTGCTACTCGAAAATTTTTCGTATTGTGGTTATGTTATATAAGGATAAGAATGAAAAGAGTAAGGAAGTAGGATATTAGAAAAACACAAGGTAAATTGAACATTTAAGAAACCCCCGACACAAGTAACCATTTCATTGAGACCATTCCAATGACCACAAACAAGATATCTGAGGTTATTGACGAACTCCGTAAAAATAACCAAACCACCGTATCAACTTGCACCATGACAATGTCAGTTCTCACACGGCCAAACAAACAAACTAATTTTTGAAAGGGAAAAATGTAAATATTATGGGTCATCCTGCATATAGTCCTGACCTGCCACCATGTAACTTTTTCCTGTATTCAAAAATCAAAAATGATATACGAGATCAACGATTTTAGTGCGCCCCACGTAGTACAAATTTGTCTTGGGGGTGCGTTATTCGATCGGTGTCAATTTTTTTTACATAATATACTTTTAATATTTTTGACCTGATGACCATAGAATTAAAACACAAACTTTATTCTGAAGATTATAACTTTTTTGAATGTCTACAAAACTAACAGATTCACATTTCATGACAAATAACATTGTTCTTAACAGGTTAATACGGTACTACGTTAGCTCTGGGAACTGGTTGACTCAAGTACAGCTGCTGGAGTATGACCCAACTTCTTAACATTTTTTATCGTAGCCGGCAGGTTGGCGGTACAGACCCTGATGGTAAGCACAGTACAATCCAAATACAACGGCGAACACCGAGAGATTGAAATTCATTGGCGGTCGCCGCTGTCATGCCGGCCTGCATAAATATCTCTTCACGTTACGTCTGAAGGACCCGACATCGTAAGAAGAAAGGAACACACCGGACGAGAGATGGTTCCACAGTTTCACAGTGCGATAAAGATTAGATACACAACTTTTGAGCTTAACTGATGCTTGGTAATAGTTAAAACATAGAATATATACAATTTGAACTCACGTGTTACGATGTGACATCCCATAACGCTAGCACTGAGTCATTTTCACGTCATAGAAAACACAATTCTGTAGTAGTTTGTTGTTTGTTTTGATACGAGATTACTGAGGCAACATGTATTTACCGCATTTTTAACAATTAGCTTACAATGAATGAGAGCATCGATAGCTAACTATGTAGATTGTTCGAGGTCGTGCGTCAATTGATGCTAGTTATTGTCCTCTTTGTGGGGAAATAGTAACAGTATGATACTCTGATGTAGTGTTTGTCCAGTTTCTATTGTTACAACGATTAATGGGAAAATATGGGTTTCATTATACGCTAATCATGAAAATAAGATATAAAATAATAAAAGTTGATCGTTTAAACTCAACGTCTGTCTGTCTATCTGTATATGTTTTTTTCACGTCTAACAATATCCGTTTTTCATAGCCATTTATTCATGGTCATAGTCATTCATAGCTATGTTCTCTGGTTTCGGCACGATTGGCGAGTGCGCTCGACCGACAGTATTCCGTGACATTGAACGAAAATGAACTATAAGACCCCGATGAAAACATGAATGTTTTTTTTTCAAACTTTGGTAAACAATAACGAAAAATGCAGCATTTGTGTAAAACTTGTCTGATGTTATTAGCATATTATGCAGTAATGATTATACACAAGAATAAAATGCCGTAATATCTCCTTTCGTAATGAGTTATAATGCAGTATTCATATATTCCTAATGTAAACTTGATATCGATAAACTGTTGGTAAGATGGAATCAGTGTAAATATAGGATAATTTGTTTCGTGTTGTCAGAGCGTCTCCGGCGGCTGCAATAAATAAGAAATTATGTATATAAATATACATAATATAAAACACACAATACATCTAATTACTTCTCTCTTTCATAACATCACCATACGCGCTGGACTCGAGAGTCACAGCTTTAAGGTATATTTCATAAAAATCTGTGGAAATGTCTCCAGGCCTTCCTATAACATGTAATCCTTCAAACATAACGTGGAGAGACATTTGCGCAGGCCGGCATCATAGCGACGACTGACGAAGGATTATAGACCTCAAGGTGGTTGCCGTAGTTTTTAAATTGTTTACCATCAAGATACAAAAAAATTAAGAATAACGATATACTTGGTCCGCCTGCGCCACCTGCGCGTCCCGCTATTATAATTAATATTCTGGACTTCAAGGCACGTGTCTCTGGATATAGAATCCTGGTGTCCAAAGCACACCAGGCGCGCAGTCTGGCGCCATACGATAATAAAAGTAGTATGTACGGTAATATAGAAACGATACTATGACGATGTTCCAACAAGTAGCTGATGAATTCTAAGAAGCAGTGTGCCTCTCTGAGTCATGTATTGATATCTGAATTACGCATGCGTAGTCCGAATAAACAACACACTATTCAACTCTTTATTAGGGTTCCACGACTTACATAAATCATAATATATATATATGTATATATATATCATAGTTTTACCGCTTCGATGTATACATTTTTTAAAATTGAATATATCACATAACCTTTTGGAACTAAAAGAGGTTTAATAAAATAAATAGATAAAATTTCTATTACACGAAATATCGATCCCTGTTCCGATCCAATAGAAGATTCAATTGATGTTCCAAATACCTACAATGAAAAATATTGGTTCTATATTTTTATTATATACTAAAATTATTGTTTTTGTTTCACACCATCTTAAAATCTTTCGATGATAATCTTTTTATCATGATAGTTCAGGAACCCTAAAATAACCCTTTTTATACTATAAGCATACAAACATACAAAGCATACGGCCCGCCCGATGGGAAGCAGCTACTACCGCAGCCTGTACCGCGTGGACACTTGTCATAGGTATCACTAACGCGCGATCTGGAAACCCTACTCACGGGAGGAACAGAACACTAACTAGGTGATATGGCTACGATTTTCTGTAGGGTGGAGGTATTCCACCAGTAGGACTGCTCTAAGTAGAGATAATTTTTCAAAGAAATTTCTCTATGTCGCACCTCTCTTTAAATACCTTTCACTTTAATTCTATTTTCTTTGGCTTCCACTAAAAAAACACTATGAAAGATATAATTGCTGTTGGGTGTTTTCTATCTAGCATCATTATGATGAGATTGTTTCAGTTAGTACCTATACGTGTACTCAGCCAGTCTACTTTCGAGGCTCAGCAAGTAGGTCCAAGCACATAGCCACTTAAAATCAATAGAAATTGTATTGAAATGCTAACCTGTATAGTTTTTGATAATTTTATAAAAAATAATTTATTTATTGAAGTTATACTCCTTTTATCGAGTTTAGTAGAGGGTAAAATTTAGACCTACGCGCACATCATTTGACTGAAGTGGAACACGATGAAGTTAGTCATATGTAAATCGAGTAAGTAAGATCAGTAATCAATGACAATAATGCGAAGTCATTTTACTGATTTTTATTTTGCCTTACTATGTAAAAAATATTTAACTGTATATACATAAATATTATTTTAATTTAATTAATTTGGTTAAAAATAATGTTTTAATTAATTTATATTACGTAATTACATTACGGTTAAATTTGTTTTTACACATTTAAAAAAGGTTAGTAGTACAATATTATTATTGATGGCTAATTTCATTATGTTAATGGCAAGCGGGATAACATTTTTGTTATGTATATTTGTTTTGTTGCAACAAAGATGTATAACTTCTTAAACCTTAAATTTTTTTTGACAGCTACCTTAGAATGCAAATGTTCCAGATTACGTAAAAGTTAACTTTAAAATGAGTAAAAAAATAAATGTATTAACTGCCTTATGTTATTACATTATCTTAATTATGACTTCTTACAGATATTATACCGTAAATGTAACAGTTAAAAAAAAGATAACTGTTAAGCGTATTAAATTTAGTTACATTCTATCGTACCTAATGATGGGATCAAATGTATTCGCTGCAATAATTTTATACTTGATATATAAACCCACTATAACCCCTGATCCACTAATTCCACTGATATATCCACTTTTTAAAATAAAAATCCCATCCGTTTCAATACCTTCGCTAGTGAAAACTTCTGCCACAGTCGTGGAGTGAAATAGTCAACTTCCTTAATGTTGGAAACTCTTTTTCAAGTAATAACAGTTATATACGTGTCGTTGTATTTCGTCAGCGTCAAAATCGTCCAGCATTATTCAGTGTTGCCAGGACATACATTTGCCATAATAAACATATATACGATATTTTAATACTTTTATAAAATATTATGCATAAAAACGGTGTGTTTTAATACGTCGTAAACTCCATATTTATGTGCTCTGTTTATATTTTTGTACTATCACACATTTGTGTGATATATTACGTACTACATAGTAAAGTAAACGACACTAAATGAAACTACATAGTGAACTAAAAATTAAGTAAAGTAAATTAACCACTAAAGTCAAAATAAACTATACAATTATTGAATAGTTTACTTTTACGTTAATTTAAAAAATGATACCCATAGGTATAGAAACCGCACCATATTCGATTCGATTGGAAAAATCGATTATCGATACTAGATACTAATTAAAGTGTCAAATAATTGGATCGATAATCGCATTGTTACGATGCTGCAATCACTAGTTCCATCTTTCAAAAACTGTCAAAAAGTGATTAACCTGGTGGACAAGGTATAGGTGTGTACATAATAACACTTTTATTTATTATTATACTGAACCATTAGTGTCACTGAATGTTCTTGCATAACAGCAGATTTGTATGAAGGTGGCACGAGGTGGCGGGGCGCGAGGTGCGGGGAGGCAGCGTGAATGAATGGACCGAACGAGTTTTTATCAATGACTCAGCTGAGAGTTAAGACGCCAGGAACTAAATATCACATAGTTTTAAGATGCCATTTATTTGTCAGACCGTGTTAAATACATTTTATAATTAATGTATTTGTAATTGTATTTTTAATTAAAATGAATTATTTAAATACATACAATTAACAACACAATGTGATGTAATCTTTTTCTAAATAATATCCTGGTCGAATCGTCTCGTGACCTGAGAGCTGGCCAATATTTCGGTCAACGTATAAGCATTGCCATTCAACGCGGTATGCGACAAGCTGGATGGCATCCACTATTTGTAGTTTTTTAAATTATAATTATGTATTTGATTACCTTTAACTTTTGTATATAATTTGTTTTTTACCTTTATAATTTACTTTTATTGTATATAATCGATGTATGTTAGGTATATAAATTCATTCACAACGTCAAATAAAGAACCGATTAGGTACTATAACCAATTTTTACCAAGTGCTTTACTTAATCTTCATATAATTTAATTGAACCCGAGCTTTTGGGTAAAGAACACATCGTGATGAAAGCATAATATGGTATTCTCTAATGCCCGCTGGTGAGCTACTACCCTCAAGTTTAACACTTGTCGCCAAGCACCTACCTATAGGTGTGTTCCGGCAGCTGCACTTGAGAGCCATTACTAGCCGGACACTAGGCTTAGTGTCACAATCTCCAGTTTAATCTGGTTACATCACTTCTCATCATCATCATGTTAACATCAGCTTGGATTGTGGCCATAACGCTAATAAAAAATAGGAAAAAAAGAATATCAAAACAATTCAAAGACAATTGGTGTAGGTATATTACGAATCGAGTGTTGCCACCAGTATGAGTTTTAGATTAAATTGACTTTTATGATGTTTATGACGTCACAATTGTTTTTATAGACATAGCGCCGCTCCGTGACAAAAATAAGTATAAGTTTACATCCAATTAATTCCTCGATAGCTCCTCTATTAGGTATCTTAATGTTTTAAATCATCCGACACCCAACCCTATGGTTTTATCACGATGTTTTCCTTCACCGAAAGTTCAGGCGAATTGAAGGGATTTGAACTCATGTCGACGCAATGTCCGTACATGCTACCGCTAAGCCATCATTGCTTCAACGGATATCTATGTGTGTATTTTGTTTCTATAAAAATATGAACTTACTTTATTTGACCGCAGCAACCTACTCGTAATTTGTAGCGGACAAAACCGATAACAAAAGCTAGTATTAAACACGAGTAGTAACAAAGCAATTACAAAGTTTCTAGAATAAATAAAACATAATAATATGACGAACATCGAAGTTTACTCGACATGTTTTTGTGGTTTGAGGTACGTAACAGCGGGCTGTAGCGCCTCAATGTGTATCAACCGTACATTAACGGTCCATTTCGTTTGTGGATTTTAATGAACTGGTATGGGATATCCCATTATTTAGTATGTAGGTACTGCCCATCACTCTCAAATTCAAAATTTGTCTTTAAGCATCTATTAGTAAATTCCGATAATTGAGAGTCCCTTTCAAGCTTATCTTGCTGTCACTTTTCATCAGGGGAGATTGTTTCAAAAAGTTCTAGTAAAATCGTGAAAAGAAGGTATAACTTTCCATTCAGCCTTGCATTGATTTTCGCTGCCTATTGACAAAAAATTTATGTTGACAAAAGTTCCCAATTTGAACTCCAACCTCGACCACACGGAAGACGTGATACCAACGCGCCGATTGCTTATACGAGTAATCGTAACGTATATAATGAAGTAATAGGTACACTTTTAGTGTACATTGGACGCCAAATCAGCGTGGCCTCTTGGATTCTAGATAAAATTATAACTTTCTAAAACATATATATAAGTATGTGTTATTGAATTTTTTACGCTCACAACTCAGTTTCATTGCTCAAAAAAATATTTTTCTGAATATACCGTACCTACTGGACCATGAATTTTGAGATGTCAGAAAAACAACCTGTATAGTTTCAATAAGAAGCCACCATTTAGCTATTAGAGAACATTGACTATTAAAATTTAGTACGAAGTTACACCTAAAGGAGGAATATCCAGTTGCTTTAATTATAAGAAGAAAATGTGTGTATATACATACAACTACTTATGTAAGAAGTTATAAAAAACTACAAATATTTTATCCCGCGCGCCATCAACATGATGAATCCGTCATCAATAATTAAATACTATTCATTTACTTACTATAATACTATTAAAATAATGATTATTTATACTCAATTGAAGCAATAATGGCTTAGTGATAGCGTGTACGGACATCGCGTTGACAGACGTGTGTACGAATCCCTGTTTAAGTCTAAGTCTGTTTGGTCAAGGAAAATAACATGATGAAACCATAGCATGCAGGACTAGCTACCACCCTCAAATCGAAAATCGGTCGCCAAGCACCGATACCTGTTCCGGCAGCTGCACTTGAAAACCCGTCTAAAACTAACCGTCCGAAAACTAGGCTTACCGTGCTACCATCTAGGGCCACATCGTCACTTAACATCAGGTGAGATTGTGCCCATAACGCTAAACCTACAACGATAAAAAGAAGTTACATGATTGTCGCATAATTAATAAAAGATAAAAGTCAGTAAAATAAACTTCATCACATCGCACTACCGTCGGTCGCGTGGCGCGCGCTCGCACCCGACAACTAAACGCGACACAACTAGTATAACTACAAAAAATAAATACATTTTAAACAATATAAATCTGATACAAAGAACTTCTCAGTCGAAATTGTTTCTGGCATTAATTTTCTTCGTTCTTTGTAGATAATAAACCATTAAAAAGTTAGCATTCCTTATGGAACTTATGCATTGTTTATGAGAAGACTTACAAACTTTGCGAAAAACAGAAACGTCTTTCAAACAAACTTGTACCTACTGTTAATTCAGTTACAAGAAATTTTACTCAGACGTATCTGCGGGTAAAGTCTAGTCGACTGTAATTTAATTAAAACAAATGCGTATACTTTTTAATTACACAACATTGGAAAAGTCACGTCTGGGGGTAAAATAGAAGGGGTTGATACAAATCATAATAAATCTTAGAGATTAAAGGGTGGAAAGATGGCCTTCCAGTGCTATGTGGGCGGCCGCCGCCGTCGGCCATCTATTGTATGACACAGTTCAGTTAACGCACAGAAGGTACATTTAATTATACTCTATATTCATATTTGTTGTTTTGTTCTAGACTTTTTATTCTTTATTCTTCTTCTTAAATTAATGAAAAAAATCCCACACAATTCGTTCAAAAAAGATCTGAGTCACGTCAAAAATGTTTTAGACGAACGCGATCCTAGCCCTTCGAGATACTCCTAAATTATGGCTGGCCTTCCGAGACATTAGTGTCCTTTTGCACGCTTTTCTTGTCAACATCCATAAATTTTCTATCTCAAATCCCAATCCCTTTCTGTGTTTCCTTGTTCTTTCCTCTCCGCCAATCCAAGATCTGCCATGCCGATGGATCTGTGACAAGAGGCGAGCCTAGTCAGTAGCGTTCCGAATTGCCCTGGGACCTGATGACCCCAGAAGAAGGTTAACTCTTGTCTGGCATGCGGGCTCCGCCAGACTCGATTATATTTCTCTAACTTCTCGTGGGAACGCAATGAATATAGAAACATTATTTAATCAAACACATATGTATGTGTACATGATTGCTCATAAGAGAATTAATATTTATACAAGGGATGAATGTGGTTTAAGAAGTAAAATTGATTTTGTGATCGTAGATGAAAGACTGAAAGGGCAAGTTCTGCCTACTCGGGCGTACCGCGGTGTCGGTATTGATACAGACTACTTCCTTGTGATGTCACGTATAAGTGATCTTTTCAAACGATGGCGACATAGGGTGGCCGAACCAGCAACTAATCTGCAACGTGTGAAAGTAGAAAATGTGCAAAAGGTTAAAACAAAAAATGAATACATTAAAAGGTTGAGAGAAAGATTTGTTGATGTGGATGAGGGATGTGAGATAGAGAGTTTTTGGAAGTCTTTTAAGAAATATGTAGTCAATTTTGCAAGTGACGTATTTGATATTGTTAAAAGAAGAAAAGGAAGAGTGTAGAAAAATGACTAGGTGGTTAAAAGGGTGTAACAAGTTGTGGCTGAAAAGAAGAAAGCGTGTCTGAATTGCTTAGCAAGAAAATAAAGCAATTCTGCCCAGTTTCATTATCTCTATACTAAACAAGAAATGCATGTAAAATAATACGGATTTCGAATTTATATATCAGTGGTGATGCGTGCAGCTGAGTGTTGCTTCTGCCTAATTAGACAGAGAAAGAGAAATAAATGTAGCGAAACTTGTACAAGTGTTACCTCTCAGTCAGGTTTTGAATTTACACGAGAATCAAAATAGTTGTTTAGTAAGTTATTTTTTGAAAACTTAAATTTTAACATGTATTTCAAACAACAATTTAACCGAAGTTTAGACAAAAGGATTTAAAAGGGTTCTCAAGTGGTAAGTTATTTTAAAGATGGTAGTTAGCAGATAAGCATCACAAAACATTGCATGACCACGCCAACTGTAAGAATTTAATTGCCTTTCTGTTTGAATTTGAACTGTGCTCGAAGAGCTTATGGTAAAGTATGGTTAAGCTTTCAGTGAGCTTAATTGACTCGAGTTCACTTTATTAAAGTACTTTTCTTTTGTATTATCACCAGCCTGATTTTAGCTCGCGGTTCCGCTCTTATTATATCCATTTATAATTATTCTAAATTTAATTTGTAACGTATATTTAGGAGTGTTAGACACTTATAACAGTTAGAGATTCGATCACTACATAACTCTAGTTAAAGTGACTCGTTTTGGCAGGTCACGTGTCATCCTGGTATTATTATATACATTGTATATGTATATACATATAACATGACAATCTATAATCCACTTCACTTGTGCAGAATAACCATACTATATTACGCGAACCTGTAATAATTCCTGATGCCAGTCAATAATAGTGCAATAATAACGGTTCGAGTGCCAGTATGTGTTGCCAACCACAGCCCACAGCATTCAAAGTACACAGTAGTTCATTGTTGCCGTCAATAAACATTTTTAAAGGCATCATTTAGTAAGACAGTTTCTTTATAACACCCGCTTTAACAGATTGTATCTCATATGTACTTAAAACACCTCTAGCCATACTGAATGCCTTCGTGACACCGAACTCCCTAAAGGTTAATTTGTTGTTAATTATATAAGAATTATATTATTATTGAAATAAACGTAACTTTGTCCCTAAATAGGTACTTAAAGGCAAAGTTTGTAACGAGCGTAATTGTGTGTATTTGACGTAAACCACAATAATAGACCGATAAATCTAAGGTCATTGACTCATACATTTTCTTGGTAAGAGCTACCGCTACTGGGGTTTACTATATTTATAATAATGAACTAAGATGTTTTACTTTTCTTTATAATTATATATTCATTACCTTCTCCAAAATCTTCCGTAGTACCCCCCTCTCAGTTACGAAGAACTTGCTTTTGTTTTAGGAGTTATAATTGGCAGTCGTTCATTCTATAAACCTTGTTATTAGGTATAAACAAGTCGTTTACGTCATTCATGAGTGGCAATACGTGAAAATATTTCGTCATATTGATAAAATTGTAAATAAGCACGTTAGTATGTATGTATTTATTATTTGCACGCTTTGCTCAATACATCTAATACTGATGCTATCTCGAGAGGAACTTATTAATTCATTTAAAATTCAAATAAGATTTAAAACTTATTCCGATTGTACATTCAAAATATAAATATTCTTTAAATATGTTGTGTTTAAAAATGTATTATATTTACATTATACAAAAAACTAACCAATTTTCATTAGAGAAGATGTGAATGTGAAATGCCGCATTTCACGTCTTCTTTTGCAAGGAAGCCGTTTGAAATTAAGTTAAGTAATTGTTAGTAGTAGTTGTTAAGTTATTTGGTAATTGTCTTGTGAAGTTTTTATATTACATAGGCAACATACTCAATCATGTGACTAAACCTAAAATAAAGGGGGAAAACTACGAAATATGTCACAACTTTTATACTCGTACATAGTCTAGCTGTGCCTGAAGCCGCAGTAATTGTTTACATCTCGTATTTTCAATTTTACTTATATTTCATAACCTTTAAAAGTATTATTGACAATCCTTATGTATGTATGTAAAATAAGGAATAACATATATTAGGTACTTACATATAAAATTGACGTTTTGTTGAACTAGCTACCTTGATATCAAATATAATGGGGTTTGGTTAAATTCAAATTTATTTCAAATTTAGGCTTGTGTATTTGCGTTTCGAATTTAGTAATTTGTTTGTTTTCGCACGATTTGATTTTTCTTTAACATCGTTACTTTCACAAAATGGAAAACTTAAAATATCGCGTTATTTACGAATATGAGTTCCACCGTGGCATCGGCGCTGCAGAGACAGCTCGAAGGATTAATGATGTGCATACTTTAAGCTACTGTAAAAGAAAGCACGGTACGTTTTCGGTTCCAACGTTTTCACTCTAGAAATTTTACGAAACAAACTCCGTGGACAGCCGGAGACCCTAGTTGATAATGAAGAATTATAGGTGACCGTGGAAGCGGATCCATCGCAAACTACGTTAGAGTTAGCGGCAGGCTTCGGTGTGAGTGATAAAACAATTTTAATTCACTTGAAAGAAATTGGAAAAGTGAAAAAAGCTCGAGTCGTTTCATTTCAAATAATACGGGAACACAATCACGGGTAAAAGCTAGTTACAATATAATACAAAATTTACTATTTTCGCCTGTGCCTCTCATGGTTCGTGAATTTAATTTGATGACGTCACTTAAACAATTTTGCATTGACACCATCACAGGCGCTGAGTGACCCGTTACCATAGAATTAAGTAAGGTGACTCATTATTATACACAACACTATATGACTCATACAAATTCTGATACAAGATTAGCATAGAATTTGATTATGAGTTATTCGACAAATATTAATTTAAACAAAACAATAGAAGGATTAAACAAAGGCGGTTTGGTAGGCGCTGCGTGTTTGTGTCGTTTGGAGTCGAAACCCTGGGACCGTGGTGTACGAGTGAGCACAGCCTTTTTATAGAACTAGTGAGTCGACGCAGCTGATCGACACGTCTCTCGACCAGAAGTCTGGCCAATACCTCGATCAGCGAATGAGCATTGCCAATAGCCATAGTGGCGTATGCGGGTATGTTCTCTCCCGACAAGTTGTATGCCATCCACTACTTGTAGTGTTTTAGTTTGAGTTATATAAAATCAAACGCGGTTAAGTAGAACTGACCGATAAGTTAGTAATTCAAATAAAAGTTCATTTCAATTGTTATACAAAGTTATCGGTCAGACGTATTTTGCCGCCTTTGAGTTTATACAACTCAATTATTGTATATCTCAACCAACACCTATAAAAAATGTGACAATTAACAAAACAGTTTTACACACCCATAGAGAGTAATAATTTCAGTTTATATCAATTATTATATTTTAAGGGTTCTGAGTTACTTGTATAGTTTTCAAATGTTAAACATTATATTTTCTTAAATACAATTTACTCTTGGTGCTCCTAGTGGAAACGTGAGGTACTATAATTTTTCTGTACACATACCGGAACACTTATTTTAATACTATTTGGAAAAACAACTGCACTGTAACTGATGGTAAGTACGGTATAATTTACAAACAACGGCGACCGTCGGTGACACAGAATTCTACTGAAATGCCTCTTCAGGAATCGTTTAAAGCACCAGATTTCATAGGAAAGATGGAACACGTTGGCTGGAAGACTATTCTATATCCGCACGAGTTGCGGCACGAGGGCAAAAGTTGATTGAATATACCAGCGACACAACTTCAACTTGAAGGTGCTAACTTAAAAACACTCTTGCAACTTTGTAAGTTCTCAATACAATATCATCCTACACCGTAAGCTCAGGACAATAGTGAAATCAAATATTTTAAATCCACCTAGCAATACTCTTAACAATTACTTAAAGGTATTAAGATAAGCAATGAAAATGATATATTTTTAGGACTTTTTGCCAGGATTTTAGTCTGCCATGTAGTAGTCTTTATTTTTATTCATAAATTTTCGTTATTTGATTCAATATTGTGTAATATTTGTCAAATAATAGAGCTTGGTTATTATGCATAAGTGGAATGTAAAACGAAACAATTATCCACGTGATAATAGCAGCAATCATTCTTAATAACTAGAATTGTTTGTCAAAGTAGGATAATAAAGGAGAAGAGACATGTTTATTTAACAGCTACGGGATTTAACTATAATAAATCGTCTGAATGCAGTTGTCGCACGTTCTCGTACAGCTACCAGACGGTAATTTGGAAGTAATAAAAATTACATACACCCGCTGCGGTTTCTTTCGACAATAATACATTTATTATTCATTGGTGTCTTGGGCAAGTAAATACATGAGTCATGTTTTAACAAATAATCATTGTTGTTTAGTTGTACCTTACAGAAATACGTAAATGGTGTTGTGTTCTGTACCGAATGGTATGCAATAATAACGCGCCCTTCCAACTCAGTCCCCAGGAGTAGCAACTCTTAACTGTTATTGACCTCAGCTATGGTTGCGGTCTTATTTCAAGTCACATAACTATAGCCGCAATAACCACTTAATATCAGGTGAATAAAATGCCCGGCTGCTACCTTAAAACTGATAATCAAAAACTAACTGATCAAAATCTATCAGTAGTTTTTGCGTGATGCGCGCGCACGACGGCGGACCACAAACATTTTATTTAAATAAATCATTTAACTGGTCTGCCAAACGTTCTGTTCTTTCCGGTAATTATTTTTTCAATCACAGCGCCACTTATCGTATCCTAATATAGCTATGAACCATCGTCCCAATCATATATAATGTATATTACATATTATAAAACACAGTCCCCCGCCTCGTTTGTCTGTCTGTTTGAACGCGATAAACTCAAAAACTACCAAACGGATTTTCATACGGTTTTCATAAATTGACGAAGTGATTCATGAGAGAGATTTAGGTGTATAATTCTATACGGTTTTGTGTAAATTGGCTGAAATATGAAAATGATTGATGAAAATGTCGGAAAAAATAATGCCGATTGAGAGCTTTAATGGCGTGAGCGACGTAAACCAATAGAATTATAATGTAATAAATACTCTTCTACCCGTGCGAAGCCGGGGCGGGTTGTTAGTTTGGGAGAAAGAGAATGTTAGAACAAGATAGGGATACCAGACCATTTTCGTATACAGTGTTATCGGCCCATGTAAATCGTGATCAGAACAAATCTCTATTATTTTTGCAAATGTTAGGGTTTTAAAGTATAATTTAATGTTTAGTAGACATGTTTAATTATTGTGGTTAAGTGTAGGTACACTGTACCTGGTGACGTAACTCGTATACAAAGAAAATCAACTAAATATTACGCACACTAGTGTATTCCGATTTTGGGCTCGTCTTATTCAACATACTGCCGATCTATACTATACTTAATATATGGTCCCAATAAAACAAATATATTACACGAAGTTACACGATGACTAAAAATGCGCACAACAAGACGAGTTTCTTCTATCTATACATATTATAAAACTCAATGACTCTCTGTCTGTCCGTTTATGTTCTTTTCACGCAAATACCACTTATTTACATGTTTTTTTTTTGTTCATAGCTATGTTATCTTGCCATGTTATAAGGATACAGTTTGTAAAATACAGTAACATACAAAATAAGGAGTGAAGATAATGGTAAATAAATAGGGGAAAATAACGTATTTGGGGCTCTTATATGGCTTACGCTGAGTAAACCATACGAGATATATCAAATTAATGTTCTACATAATTGTAGATCTTAAAAAGAAAACAAAAAGTCAGCGATAGTATATATCTGTCTTCTAAGGATCAACCACAATAGGCATTTTTGTCTTCCGTCTTTGAGCGGGGGCAGCACGACTCGTGCGTGCGCTCAGTCGACGGCATTCTGTATTCCACACGAGAAGAGCCGCAGGCACAGCTATATTATATGGTAAGACATTTTTCTACTAAAATATGAATTGAAAAGCTAGTTGCCTAAAATGAAAATTAGAATATTGACAATAACACAAACTATTTGACATTTGAACAATACTTGTAACAGAGTATCTACTAACTAGTTCCATACTATTTATAGAACTGTATAACTACGCTCGTGATACATCCAGTGAAACAACATTCGCAACAGCACGTCGACAGAGCCTGCTGGTTGTGAATCACTGAGGGCACGTGACTCTGTAGCAACGCCTCGGACCTTACAGGTGTTATAACAATGGGTAAAATCAAAGCAGACCAGCTCACATATATAATTGTTATAATAATATTCAAGACACGAATGCGCTTTAGGAATGTACTACCATACTTCGGATTGATACAGCGACTATACCATATTAAATATCAATTTGGAATATAAATCTGTTTCATATATATATATATATATATATTTCTGTTTACATTATATACAGATTAATATCATTTGGTATACATTTTGTAAGCCGTCCATTTCGCTTTGCAATCCTAAGTCCAACTATGGTTTTCTTCTTTTTCTTAGTAGAGTAAGTAGGTATTGCCGGAATAATTGAAATTATTAACTTTGCCGTACCGTGCAGATGTGGAATAGTCTCTCAGCTAACGTTTTCTCTCTTTCTTATGATGGTGGGTTTTTGGAACGAGACATGAAGAGGTATTTCAGCAAGCCGACATGACCCCAAGCCCGGTGAAGCTGTCAGAAATTCCAATGGCCCCAAGGCTCTTAAGGAAAAGGGCTTTTTTTAATGACTATACCGATGAAATTTGTGTCATTGCGGTACAATAACTTTACCGAGCTAGTATAAAAAAAAATCTCCCTTAAAAATATATTGCAAAATAAACCTTTGCATTTTGCAACCTAAATTAAATTGTAAATTTTAAAAAGTTTAAATAACGCTACGTCGCATCTGGTCACCAAACCTGTGTATAAATCTTCACATAAGACTGGTACATTAATATTTTATATACTAAAACTTTTCCAAAAGTATCCAGATAGCCACAGTAAAATTACCATAAAAATCGATCGTGTAGTTTCTAAAAAAACCGCGCAGATACAAAACATACCTGCTAAGGAAACAGATTAACCTTGGTTTTTATGAAGCCAGTTAATAATGAAATAAATTGTAAACCATCATGCTGAGTCTGTCGAGATGATCCCTCCAGCTAAAAGTGTAAATTGATTATAGGATTCCAACCCACGACCGACGAACTGAACTCTCTAACGCTAATATACATGGACTGTTCCTATTGACTCCATTACTTGGCTTAATTGACTTAACGATAAGAAATATTCTAATCGCGTATATCTTCAAATTAACATTATATTCGTGGACAAAACATGCCATATGTTAATATATTTATCAATAAAGATTAAATATACTGAAAGCGATAATACAATGATAAATATAATGTACTTAATGTGTCTATATTATCAGTTTTCAGTAGAGTTGGTGCGAAACTGTTCAATTTATTCCTTATTATTTATTGTTCTTTTAAAATGTGTAAGTATAATTTTATAAATAATTATAATATAGTCTTTATGTAATGCGTACTGCGTAACTATACGTCTCGCTTCTAACTGTTGAACTTCACATAAAGGAAGAGATATCTAAATGCTATAAGTGTAACATAATGAAGAGATGAAGAAAGAGAGAGAAGTATGATACATATGATATATGTAGTGTAACTTTCTTCTATGAAACATTAGTAAACAAAAAAATCTTTTGAAAATTATTTAACTTACTTTAAAAATTTCGAAAATAGATTGAATTATTTACAACAAAATCTCATCAGTTTAAAGATATTAATAATACATAAGCGTGCTCTATAGAATAACCAATCAGAACTGATACCTTGAGCCATGCAGCAGTAGCATCTCGTCCTGTTTCATTTTATAAATGGCTAGCTATTCCCCGCGGCTCCGCTCGCTGTCAGTAGAGCGCAAGCGTGAATTGTGCTGCTCCAAAAATGCTTATTGTGGGTGACCCTTAGAAGATAGACATATCCATGGCTTTTTTTAGGTATTTTTATGATCTACAATTTTGTAATACATTAATATATATGTATTTATATATATATATATATATTTACACTTAAAACACAGTAATTTTGTAAATAACAGATATCGTAGAATAGCTGAGAGAGGCCCTCACGACAGCAGCACCTGGACAACGAATTGGGAAATCCCGTTGAAAGCCATAAACTGTGGGGCCGCCATCGTGACGAACAAAATACCTATTCACCGTGCTTTATAGTTATTTGAAGTGATCAGTTTTGTTCGGATTTCCCCAACATATTTTCCTTGAGAGAGCTGATCACTTTTGCCAATATATTGTACCATTGCTAAACTGGTTAATAAATATTTTTATTTTTTTGAGTATCCTAATTGTCACCATACCATGGTTAAACACGATTATAATATACTAGCGGACCGCCCGGCTTCGCACGGGTATTTAACAAAAAATTCAAAAAAAATTATAAATTTTCATACGGATCCCTAACTTTCCTTTTTTTTCTATCGCCAATGTTCATCAGGGATAATGTAGAATTCTAATGGTGAAAGAATTTTTCAAATCGGTCCAGTAGTTTCAGAGCCTATCCAATGCAAACAAACAATCAAATCTTTCCTCTTTATAATATTAATATAGAAAATAATTATAGATGCAACATTCCGATAATATTTTCAATCTTACTATCAATTTTCACCAGTATTAAATTTATTCGAGCAGCTCTCCACCGCAACGCACCCATGTAGCCTATCCTAGTTCTTTCACTTCCCGTACTTGCTGTAGTGGAGCATGTCAGATTGCTTGATGTTCATGATTACTGCTCCGCTCGTTAGAGTCGTAGCGTGAACTTATGTATCTTACAACATTTCTCAATAAGTAATATAAAAGAAGCAAAAAGAGTTTTTCCGATCTAACTGGTAGTTCCAGAGATTAGAGCGTTCAAATAAACAAACGTAACGTTTTAACATTTTAAGCGTAATGTGAAGAGATATTTATGCAGACCGGCGTTTAAGCGTAAATTGATGACATATTTATGCAGGTTGGTAAACAGCGGTGACCGCCGATGGATTTAGATCTCTTGGTGGTCGCCATTGTATTTGGATTGTACTGTGCTTACCATCAGGGGCAGTACCGTAAATGTGCGGCAATTCGAAACATTTCCAGTATTAGGTATACTTAAATTAAATGTATATAATTTAATTCCAGGGTTGACACTTCTACTTATAACTCCGTGCATCGCCTTAAGGACTTTTGAGCCAGACCCACCCAAACTGGTTTCAAGAGCCAACATCATCGAAGGGTCAGTCAACGTTCGACTCAACCACTTCAAAGCATTTAATAACGAAACATTTCCCATGGTAATTCACTTATTGGTCGTATACATGCATTTCTGGTTAGCAAACACGCTTAAGTTGAAAATCTAAACGCTTATAGGCGTGTTCCGACTGCTGCACATGAGAACTCTTCTACCTATGTTTAGCATATTAACATCTTGAGCTAAATCGTCACTTAACATCAGGTGATATTGTCGTCAAACGTTAGCCCTTAAGTTACTGAAGCGATGAGTGTTTCACTTCACTTCACTTCACTTCACAGAACGAACAGAAGGAAAACATCGTAATGTAAAAGCAGCTTGTTGGTTGGCAAATTTTTGTGCTTACTTATTTAGTTACGCAAATTGAAAACCACGAACCAGTCCCCGTTCTAACGCTTATAGTATTCATATTTTCAATTACATTCTTTTTTGTACTACAGAAGCATCCTTTATACTTAGTAAGACTAATCAAAAGTTTTTTAGATAATTGTATTGAGTTTTACAATAAACTTCCTAAGCACATTACCAATTTGCTATATAATAAGTTCAGTAATCATGTTAACCAAGTTTTATTGTCCAAAGATATTATAGGGTTGATCATTACATCAATGATGTTGATGTCTGGAAGTGATTACTTCTCTGTACATACAATGAAAATGATAATAACTGAAAACAATACAAATACTGCAAAAATCATTAAAAAAAATTAATAAACTTACTCTAGTTTCTTGATAGCTCTTCTCAACAACTGGGATGTTTGTCCGAACCGGTACTAGTGTGTTGACATTCACAAATGCCTTCTTAGGGCCTACATTGATTTTGATTTTGTTAAAACAATTCCTCGAAGGTTAAATTATCTGCAAATGTGGAACCGAATCTTTAAATTCAAATTAATTATAATTTTTCAGCGCTATTACTACAACGATGAGTTTGCACACGAAGACATTGTGATTTTCGTCGGAGGCGAGTGGGCTATATCACCAGGGTGGGTCAGAGCGGGCTTGGCGTACAATTTGGCCGAGATGTTGAATGCTGGACTCTTCTACACTGAGCACCGCTATTACGGCTTATCCAGACCTACCGGGTAAGTATGAACACTATATTTAAATGTCGAGCTAGATCTTCTATCTAACCCACTAAAATAGACTCCCAACCAATAATATAAATAATCACATGAGATATGTTTCAAGATGGTAACGCAGTAAAAGTTTCGAATTTTTAGCGAGATCTAGTCTGTTGTGTAGTGGTTTTTATTTTCATCCATGAATTTATTTTATTTGGCCCTAAATTGACTAATTTTGGTAAGATGCGTGATATAGTTTGGTTATTGTACGCAAGTCAAGCGGATTATACATATTACTAGCAACCCGTTCCGGCTTCACTCGGGTTGCAGAATAATACAAAATATAACTGTATTGGTTTACGCGGCGCGCGCCTGTAAAGCTCCCACTAGGCATGATGTTTTCCGACATTTTCAACAATCATACTCGTAGCCAATTTACACAAAACCGTAATTAATTATACACCTAAACCTATCTCATGAATCACTCAGTCGATTGATGAAATCCGTATGAAAATCCGTTCAGTAGTTTTTGAGCTTATCGCATTCAGACAGACAGACGCGGCGAGGGTATTTACTCGTATAATATCTTTTTCTTATACTACAAAGGTGCCAAACAGGCATACAGTCCGCCTGCTGGTAAGCGGCTACCGTAGTCTATGAACGCCTGCAATACCAGAGGTATCACAAGCGCGTTGCCGACCTTGAACTCCCCTACCCAAGGCGCTCTGGAAACCCTATTCACCGCAATATAGGTCATTTGGCTGCGATCTTATGTAGGGTAGAGGTATTCCACCAGTCGGGCTGCCCCAAGTAGAGAGAAATATAGAAAGAATTTCTCCGTGCTCTACCTCTCTTTGAACCCACCCTTCCCCAAGGAGCATATCTATAGATAACTAGGAATGTGCATTTTATATTGCCAAAAAACTTCATGGTCAGTTTTAATAAGTAGCCTCTGTTTAAAGATTACAAAGATAATACAAAGTTACGCTTAAACGGCATGTACCCATGGGTTTTGACAACTAAAGATAATAATAACATGAACTAGTTTCCTAGTGCAGCTGTGGGAACACACCTTATCAATTATTATAAATAACGTTTCTATTGATAGAATTTAACTTATATACGTACAAACTACATTACTAGGATTTAATTTGAATCAAATATTTTTTATAAAACACAGCTAAGTAAACATTTCTTTAAGTAAATCAAAAATTCTTTATTCAAGTAAAACTTCTTATGCGACTTCCAAGCGTTAAGCGTAGAAAATGTCTTTTAAAATGTAGTTTCACTTCTATCGTGTGTGAATCGCACACACACCTTTTTTTTAATTTAAGCGCTAAGAAGGTACTTATGAACTTCAAAATACTACTACCGGTTCGGAAAACATCCCAGTTATTCTGAATAGAACATTTTTTTTTAATTACAATTAGGTATTGTTTACGGATCATTGTAATTTTAAGTGGATACACAGAGAGAGAGAGTCATTTCCAGGCATCACTATAATTCACATAATAATACACCATTTAATACCCTTTCGACAATCAAGCTTGCTTTACTAATCCTTGAACTCATTCTCCGGCAAATCGGTAATATGCTACTCGTAACTAACCGTAATACCTATTTCGTACTTACTTCAATCGGTGATATGACTAATGCCAGTGTAGTGAGTTGTGTCTTATATTGACAAATTACCAAACCTACATATCCATGACTCCAACGTAATATATTTCCTGTTTATATATTAGTAAACTAAGGAAGTAAGAGATATCAAATATCGTCTCCAGACAATCAGGCTGGTTTCCTCTACACGTCTACAGAGAGTACACTCGTGTTCTACTAAATCCCGACCACATGGTGATAAGCCTGTCATAGTGTCTTACTTCTTTTCTCTAATTACAATCGAGTGCGTCGAATTCGTCGCACAGGTCAGATTGCGCTATCAAATTCAAAACATTTCGTATAACAACCGCGCGAACAAGTAATTACGTCTTAATAAAGATTTCTACAAGACATGAAATGTATTGTAATTGTTCTTTCTCCAATATGTCTACTTACATAACTAATAGAAATTAGATGTTAACACCGTCACGTATCTATGTACGTACTGTTCACGCTCGCACGTTATTCATGTATGCCGAACATTAGTTGAGTGTGCTGCGGAATTTGAATAGACTAATTAATGCTCCGCAATAGTCGAATCCTGGTATTATCCTGTCTGGGTACTTTCACACCGTACTGTATGGTTTTACAATGCTATTTATGTTTTACTTGAATTATTAATTATATAGGTATATTGTATAAAGTTAAAAAAAATTTCAATAAATAAATCATTTGACTACTATTAAAGTTTTATTGTTCATTGCGATTACGCAAGATCATCGAGCAGAACAAAAACGGGAAATAATATAATTAAAGATTCGATATGAAATCAGGGTTAATTTCTATACCCTAGTAAAAAGTTGATCAAATTTCGTGTCTAAGACGTAAACAGTTTGTTCCATCTTTTCTACTTAAGTACTATGACAACTACGAGGTTCCATCCACAATCATGGAAGTAAAGCGGTCTTCTTAGCACGGCAAAAGCCACAATAAAGAAACTCTGCCAACTCGCAATGTAGAATTAATTAACAAAATTATACATCGGTGTAATACGCGGTCGACTTGGCACCGTAACAAAGCTTGACACCAATTATATTACATAAAGGGAAGGCTAACTGACATAACTGGATTCGATTCCAGCACGATAATATAGGAAAGTAAGCGCCCCAGCTTACTTAATTTGGTATTTTTTTATTGTTTTAAAAACCGACGTATAACCTTAAAATTATGCTAATATTAGTGATATACGGAAATGATAAAAAACTAAATGTAGAAGGATGTTGGGTTTTAAGTGCATCAGCCGTGACACGCCAATAAGTAACTACTTTTCGACGATTTTTTATATCACACGAATACAAACTTTTTTTTTATTGTTACGATCTAAGTATAAATAGAAAAACCATCACTATTATCAAAATATCTGGAAACGTCTAGAATCTACTCGAAACATCAAAAGGGAAAGACATCGCAGCACACATTCAAATAGGTATTATCGCTCTGATTGTATAAAGGGGGGCGTAAAGTTCAAGGCCTTTTTAGTGATTTCGACCCTCGTTTTATTTTGGTTTATAATCGAGCCGTTCCGAGCCAGAGCCAGGACAGGTGATCGACAACAGCCCAAGCTGAGGTGCCGCCACTTTAGCACCCTTGAAGCTTGTTGCCTCGCTTTCGCGGTCGAGTGCCCTAAGCGCTCGCCCCCATGCCTGGGTGAAACTGTAAAATCCGTCTGAGGCTTCAGGACCCTTAGGGCTAACAGGGTAGTCGTAAAAATAACCAGGACAGTTTTGTTTTGAACAACCAAGTGGAAGCAACAAGTGATAACAGGAAGAAATCTGCAAGAGAACCATAGAGAGAGATACTGTAAGTACGACCACAGTATAGCGAACATCTGAATAGTGAGTTTGTTTGAATTTTGTTTACACTGAGCACGAATAAATCATTAACGCAAAATCTAACGGCATTTTTACTACCCAAGGATATAAAACAATATGAGCCACAATAAAATCTATACGGTATTTGAATGGTATGTCTTGTTGACTTTATATATGTGTATACATATATATTGTCGTTAGTACAAAGTTACCCATCTGTTCTCCAATATCTGTATCTATAGACATTTGATTCTGAATAAACGAATTTTTGTTCCTTAATATACTTATTTATATACCTTAATATGCTATTTGAAGCTATTTTAACTCAGTACCTTTAGTGCCGGTTTGAATCCTAGCTCGAAACCTGGTAACGCCGTCCGCGTTCCTAGACTTCGGTTCCTGCTACGCTTAATATATGTCGGAGAATTGAGTGTGACTGTCGAAGTCGTAGTAATTGACTTAGTAACGATGTCTGGATCACATACCAGTTGGATCACATAAACGAGGCTCGGAGTTATTATAAGAGAGGTTGGAGTCCACTGAAGACAACCCCAAATAAACAAGAATACATTGCTGTTATGCTTATCCCCGATGACGCCCTCGAGTTTTGTGATTCCGTAATTTAACCCTGGTGACGTTATCAAGGGATGCTGATGTACATCGGATATATATAATAAATTATTTATTAAAAAAATGACAAATTTATTTCCGCTGTCTTCCCTTGATTATATTGACGTGTATATAAACCAAGCTGTGTACAGTAGTAAATGTGAGCTACTCAGTGTGAGGAATCCAATCCCAATACTGGGATATATTTACATACAGTTATGAAAGAAAAATGCAATTTGTATTTAAAACAAAACCTATAATAATTATCCGAAATTTCTCTACCAAAAACATTTCCCATAATTATTTAGGATGGATTACCACAAAGTAATGCTTTCGTCAATCACACAAAATCTATACCTACTATACAAACGAACATTTATAAATCTCAAGAGATTGTTTGTTTGTTTATTTGTACGCGCTAATCTCTGGAACTAACAGTCATATTTCAAAATTTCTCTTTGCTTTTATTGAGTATGGTTATAATTTATACAACTTCAAGCTATAACCTTAAGGAGCGGAGCAGTACCATGAACGTCAATCAATCTGGCAAGCTGTAAGCGAGTACGTTAAGTAAGAATAACGCCAGGCTACACGTACCTACGGGTTGACGACGCGCACCGTGGTGCGTTTGTCGAATTAATTTAACACGGTTCAAACCGCGGGGCACAGCTAGTCTATTATAATTTACATAGACGGTTTTACCATGGTAAATTACACATAAATACGATGACTGTTTGTGGGCAATAGGTGGTGACTGTTATTGTCCAATTCTGTTAGTAAAACAATATCTTCACTCAAACACCGCTGTTAAAATATATATAGATGTATAAGTTAATATTAAGAGAGTGCTTTACGAGACTGAGGTCTGCTGTGGGTCAATTAACCATTGCCCGACTGATCTTCAGTGACCTTACGGTCAAGACGATGAGCTGTCGAGTGTACTCAGTAATATAATTAATAAACTCCTATATAAAGTTTATGTTTAAAATGTTACGTATCTCTTAGGTAATTAACTGACAAACACAAAATAGAATTACAAGAACTTTTTAAAAAATTTGGCCGGTATCATGTATGTACCGGTTTTTAATTTATATTCACTAATTGTCATTATTTGAACCGAAAAATTATCTATTTATCTATCTATTCAACCTAGAGTAGTCCACTGCTGGAAATGGGCCTCCCCTAATGAGCGCCATAGCGCCCTGTCTTCAGCTTGCCGCATCCAGCATCTGCCTGCAGTCATTCGCAGATCGTCAACCCATCTGGCCGGACTGCGTCCTACACTACGTTTGCCGAGTCGCGGTCTCCACTCAAAAACCCGTTTACCCCAGCGGTTGTCGGTTCTTTGCGAGATATGGCCGGCCCACTGGCACTTCAGCTTGCTAATTCTTTGAGCTATGTCGATAACTTTTGTATGTATGTATAACGGATGTATTCGTTACGTATCCTATCCTTCAGAGAAACTCCGAGCATAGCTCTTTCCATAGCACGCTGAGCGACTTTGAACTGGTGGACCAGCATCCACGTCTTAGCTCCGTAGGTCATTACGGGTAGGACGCACTGAATTGAAAACTTTCGTTTTCAAACATTGCGGTATGGATGACGAGAAGACTCTACGTAGTTTCCCAAACGCTGCCCAGCCCAGCTGGATCCTCCTTTTGGCCTCCTTCTCAGAATTGTTTTACCTAACTGCACAATCTGCCCGAGGTAAGTGTACTCAGAAACAATTTCAAGAAGGTGGCCATCCACGACGACCAGAAAATCTTAGATCTCCTGCCGATTTACCTACGTTAAACGCAGTCTACTATGCTTAGGCGCACTCAATTCTAAACTACTGTATTACGGCCTGGGGTAGTTCTGGGAAGTGTTTGTTGTTTCGCCTAGAAAGGGCGCACAGGGCGGTTCTTAAGGTCATGATGCACAAACCCATTCGTTTTTCTACACACGAACTATATACAAATTACCTACGGTTAGACACGGTTTTGTTTTTAATACAATTTTACGCAAACATTTCAACTACGCAACTTTCATATGACCCTAACCTAACCTCAGTAGACAACAACGCAGAACGCATAGAGTGCGTCAGAAATAATCACCTACGATTATAATTGTTAGAAGACAGTATCAGTTTATTAACTTTGTTTTGTAAAACAGGATAAACAAATACTTAATATTTATCCTTTATTATTTATTTATCCTCTTATATTACGGGGATATAGAACTGTCATACATGATTGGCTCAGTTCCCTAACATATGATGAATTGGAAAATATTATAAAAACATAATATTCACACAAATTATATAAATGAACTTTAAGTTATATTTCAATTAAGTTATTACGCATAATTTGTATTTTTATATAATTATTGGAACTCTGAGTCGCCTCTTGTGGAGGTGGGCACTAATGGCTGAGACACAGTTTTCCAAACCAATTCAGTTGTTAAAGTACACGAAATATTATAAGCCCGTTTAATGTTCTAATAAAAAAATGATTTGATTTTGATTTAATTAAAGTATTGTATAGGAAAGATAGCATTTTGCATAATTACATATAGCTAGGTTACTATGCATAAGTGAAGTGGATTGGAAATAATAACATGAAAACTCCCTGAAAAGTTCTAACAAGGGGGCCATCATTTTATTAAAAGTCTGAAATCATCACAAGATACTCTGTAAAACGAAATAATTTCCCGCTTGATAATGACAGTAATGGCCTTTAGTAGCGAGGATTGGTTACCAAGTGATTCATCACTTGACAACATTTTACACAGCCTCTCTCAATTCCTTCATGTTTGTACAATATATTAATATTGTAGGTAAATAAATTATCCTTGTTGAAAGGGTTCGGTGTATTACCTACTTATTAGTTTTCATTTTCCTTCTTTTTGTTACTTACAAAATACCTTAAACCATGAGTAGCCCGTGGCCTGGCTCACTGACCTGCATTATGGTACAAGTAGTTTGTCACGTTCTCACACAAAAATAAACTATAACCTAGATTATAACTATTTAATAACTTTTTAATGTATTTGTTAATAAAAAACGTTAGATAAGGCAACTCTAATTTATACATATAATTTAATGGTACGAGTAGTTGAAAAAAATAGTCTAAAAGAAATATTTTTACAGTGTGATCATTTTTTTTATAAAGAACTGTGTAATATACTTATATATTATAAAATGCAACGTTTCCCTGTCTGCCTGTCTGTTAGTTTACTTACGTATAACTCGAGAATCACTGATTATTTTTTTAAATCATAGACGCTATTTTCATATTTGTTTTTTGCACAAGTGTTAACAAAAGTTAGGAGGATAACAGAAAGCACCTTTTCTTGCAATACTTTACTTTACCATTAAATATTAATAATCAATATAATGCAGTTGACTATGATTTAAAAAAATACTTTAAAAAAATCTACCATCAATCTAACTTTAATATTCACATCATTCATGTCCACATTCATCGTAATATCCACTTTACGTGACAAAAGAAATTAAAAATATTTAACATGACATACAACACATTAATAGGAATCAAGTTCAATAATTACGTCATCATAATCTTTTACGGCATCCAAGTAAATCTCATTACTTAATATATAAGTGCTTTTTGTTACAACAATACTTACAATACTTTAGTACTTCAGGTGAGCAAAGCTAGTTTATGTAATATAATTTGCCAAGTGTGTGTCGTTTCACGCGCAGCGTAGGGTTCCGTAGTTGCCTGTCACAATATGCAGACTTAAGGATGCTTATGTTACACGGGCCCGGTGTAACATGAATTACTTCATACAAAATTATATTATACGAGTAGATGTTGGACCGTGTCACGTTCGCGGCCGGCGCGGGAGGCGCGCGGCGCCCGGCTTGGTGTAACATGAATCATGCTTTACAGAGGGGTCTTTAAGTTGTTTTCAATGGAATTTATACGAAATTACTTCTACAAATACATTTTATAAGTTGATTAGCTTTGTCCCGCGGTTTCACCCGCGTATAATATAAAAGAAATCGATGATCGATGATTTATAATAATTCAGTATAGATAATGTTTTTATCGGGCGACCAGGGTTATCCGCCATAACTCGCACGATCGTTCGCGCGAACGACGTCATAGACTCGAGCCAAGTGTTGAATTATTTTATTTTTTTACATATTATCTCCCAAACTATGCGTCCAAATAACATTCTATAAAGGGGCAAGGTTTATCTCCGTAAAATTGTCTTGATGATGATGTGACTTTCGTTCGTAAGGGTTAATGTGCCATACCTAATAATAATTTTCATAAATCACTTTTCAATTTTCATTAAATTTTGGTCATAAAATATCTTATTGTGGCTTATGTATAAGAGATAGGCATATGGTATCTCAGTCTTTTTATTAGATGTACTAAGGAGCAATATTTTTTAGAAAATTGTATTTACGTATCACAAACGATTACGCCAGCGCACGCGGACAAAGCAGTTCGGGTGCGCGGTTTCGTCCGACTTATTTAACAAAAATCAATATTTAAGGCTAGCTGAGAGGAGTAGCCCAATTCTAGATAGTCTATACTATTCCACGTGAATCTGGCAATCATATACAAAAATAATTCTAGCGATAGCTCATAGCCTATACTATCCCTCGTGAATCTGGCTATTATATATTTATATAATCATTTCATCATTTATCATCCACATTAAGCAATTTTGTCTTCCGTCTTTTGAGCGAAGACAGCACGATTCGAGCTTGCGTTCAACCGACGACATTCTGTAGTCCATGCGAGTGGAGTCGCGGGCGCAGCTAGTATGTTATAGATTGACTATTACTCATTAACTTGTAAAGCCTCCTTACCTCTGATAGTTTTCCTTTAAACTTTATTATATATGGGTACTACTAACATGTTTTTTTCACAAATCCAAAAACTACCATTTATCTCACAGACCCAAGTAGAGAGAAATTTCAAAAAGGATTTCTCGGTTCCCTACCTCTCTTACCAAGGTATAGTTGTATTATTTATATGTTTTAGAAGAAAAACATATTTCAGGGATACGAATACATCTGATCTCCGGTTCCTGACGGTGGACCAGGCGCTAGCGGACCTCGCTCAGTTCATTCAATACGTGAAGAGCGATCGCTTCTTTAACGGCCGGCACAAGTAAGAACACCACGAAATTATGCAATAATAACTGTGTTCATACTGAACTAATTAACTTTAATTATTGTAATTAATTTTATATATTAATTATAGGTAATTATATTCACTTCATTATTGTATTGACTTTTGGTCACAATCTCACTTGATATTTATTTCTTAAATTCCCAAGATTACTATAGAAGTAAAAAAAATAGTTATACATCGGTGAAGACTTTTTACGAGTATTTGAACTTCAAGCAATTAACATTATGTTTGAAGCTCGGAGAAGTTACATATATGTTCACACTTTTCAAATATTTGTTTTATATTTGTACATGAAACGTTAATAACGAATCCTGTACGCGTAAAAAAAGAAATAGTTTGTAACATCCGTACTAAAACAGTACTATGAATTTACTAGACTATTATATTTGTTTTGATTACGTATAATAGCACTTGTCTATTTCGTATAATCATGTTTAATTTTACGTAAGCGAGATAGATATACTATAATTAATTATTTTTATACTTCTTTTTTATTTATCGTTATAGTTTTGGCGTAGTGGACACAATCTCACCTGATGTTAAGTAACGATGTGGCCCAAGATAATAACACGCTAAACCTAGTGGAAGACTGGCTCTCAAGTGCAACTGCCGGAACACACCTATTGGTGCTTGGCGACAGATTTTCAACTTGAGGGTGGTAGCTAGCCAGGCGGGCATTAGAAAAAGCCCTACCACCATGCTATGGTTTCCTCTCGATGTTTTCCTTCACCGAAAGCTCAGAATCATTGCAGGGATCCGAAATCACGTCAATCGACGCGAAGTCGTACACGCTACCACTGAGCCATCATTGCTTCAAAAATTTACAGTAGTTATGTTTAAGTAGTTTTACAGTAAATATGTTTTTATATGAAAACACAAAAGTTTTTTTTTTCGATCTGATTAGTCTGTTAGCCGTAAGGAAGCTTATCTATACTTTCTTTCTACATACGAGACCTATAAGATAGATATATAACCGATTATGAGGGGACTTTCACTGGCAGATAGCTGATGTTAAGGAATAACTTAGGCTACTTTTATTTTACAATAATAATTAGGGTTCCACGCAAAAAAAAAGTAAGCCTTTTTAGTAGTCCTCGCGAGCGGAGCCGCGGGCACAGCTAGTATTTAAATAAAATATAAAGCCGCTTTAAATTATGTTTATTTATGTGTATTGTGTGTATGTCAAAATGTTTTATTTCTTTTATAAATAGGTTACATAAACGAAATGAATAGTTATAGTTTAATTGTGGCGTCGAAATTGTCATAAGACGAAGTAAGTACCTTTCTGTTCAGTACGTGTCGGTGTCTTTCTGAACGGTATGGCACTTGATGAACACTCTTGTTTACTGTAATGAAAAATATAGAACTTCATGTCTGAAATTAATAAGTTTGAAAATAAAAATGCCTCAACTTAAAGTAACAAAAATAATAATCTACAAATTATATTTTCTAGTATTATGACACGAATAACGTAGTTAACTTCAAAATATTCGAAATTCACATGTCTCGTCGTCCATCGACGATGATTTTTATTTGTGGTTACAAATGAAATATGAGTTAATTACCTTTACAAAATTATAAGTATACATTGGTTTATGTATTAGGTATTTAGTGTATACGCAAATCAGTGTAACAGCATGTAACTCTACGTTATTACTGGGTAGTTTGACGTACGAGTATCTACATACAAACCATTTGATTGACGTGTTGTTCTGGCGAACACCGTATTTACAACATGACTAACTTTATTGTTTTTATTCCACATCTAACATTTTATACCTATTTATTAAATCATATACCTATCTATTTTCCATTCAGGGGAATATCTGTTTTACTAATAAACATACCTACATAGAAGTTTATAAATATTGCTTTGTGTAGGTGTTACACGATCAATAATAAAATATGTTAAAAAACTATGTAATGGCTGTTCTTATCCTAGATCGCGTCGGTAAAACGACAGTCATAGAAGAGCGGCGTCTTTGACACTCAGTATTTTTAATACCTTCCCTCGGGAAGATGTATTTGCCCAGAAGTGGGACATACAGGCTTGTATTATACTATAAATACAATATACACATAATATATTTAGACTGACTAATTTAGTTAATAAAAAGTAAAAGAGCTTTAATTATCATCTCGTGATTTCGATTCACAGAAACGGAAAATTGGCTTTAGTAGGATGTTCTTACGCTGGCAGCATGGCTACTTGGATGCGTCTCGCCTATCCACACTTAGTAGACGCAGCGTTTTCTGATAGCGGTCCTCTTCATGCGCAAGAAGACTTTCCAGGTAAACGAGAGAGAGAACTAAATGTTCGCATTTTTAATCATATAAAAGCGTTTGAAAACAGTTACAGGTTGTATTTCTGTCAAGACTGTATAGGAATATTTTTAATGTTCCATACTTTCTAATAAGCCTAATACCTTCTTCTAATTCATTCCATACCTACTAAAAAGTTTACTTTTCTGTCCGCCTTTCAGTATGTCTATATGTCAAAGTCCCTTTTCTCGAAAACGGATTTTCTTACAAAGTTTAAATTCATATCGAATAGTGAATACTAAGGTCTGGGACCTTATACTGCTTTAAAAAATTAAGTTTCTAGGTTAACACAATTAAGAGACACGCCCCTTTCATACTAAAATTACTGCTCTCTAACCGGTTATCACAACCTATAGGGTACTTCTCCCGAGCTGTATGCCCACAAGTGGGAAAATGATCTAAGAACAACAGTAACCATAAATATTTCCTACAGTTGTTATGCAACGCAGTCCATGTAGACAATATAATGACAATTAACAAATGTTTACCAGAGTATCTTGAAGTCATAACAGAAGCTATTAGATTACAAGGCGGGGAACAATGCCTGACGAGCATCCAGCAAGCCGTCGAACAGCTCGTCGAGCTGCTGGCGACACAAGCCGGGCCTGCACAAGTTTCACAAATGTTCAAGTATGACACAACCTCGTTTAACTATGATAAAAATAATTTTGAAGTAAGTTATCAGAATATTTCAGTTCCAACTTACGCTCTTGTGCTTTGAAGACACATGAAGATACACCGACGGTGATTTTTGAACATTTTCTGGAGGTATACTCCAGAACTCATCGACTTTTTACAGATCAATTGACATAAAATAAAATAAAAGTTTTTTATATTTTTAGTTAGGACCTGGTCAATCAGTGACCATGTCACCCCTGTGAAAATATTCCAAAAACCTAGTTTAACAATAATATGATATTTCTATCCATAACTACGTGGTAGAAACTAATATCTACTAACATGTACGTGACCTAAATATATTATCTCCGAAGGTGGTAATTATTTTCGTGATATTGGGAACTGCCGAACTGGTTTATTACGGCGCATCACCACCGGTATTGTTCAAGATTAAACAGATTATCGGGTCGCGTAACCCACTGGTTATTATGAAATTAATTTGCGTATGGCGGTGAACTACATTATAGACTTACTGGTGCGAGAAAATGAAAATTGAAATAATACATTTCAGCACATGCTCAAGTATACAAGCATCGGCGCCGCTGGACGTCGCGACTTTCTTCTGGTTCGGGATCACGGAGACCTTTGCTTACTTGGTTCAGTACGCGACGCCCGGCGATATTCCTGATGCCTGCTCCGTCCTCAATAATGCTAGCGTTGGTGAGGACACATCCTTGTCATTCTACTTTCCAACTCCCTATCATTCGGCGTCATTAGACACGAGTCAAGTTAAGGCGACTGGACGTTAATTACCTAGGTATATATTGTAAGTTAGTATGCGTAATGCATGGTGTGCTAATTAAGGAGTCATGCCATCTATGTCTATTGTGTGCTAAGAGGAGGAGGCCTCTTATACGACGCGAGCGAAGCTTTGAGGTAAATCCTATCGATGCTGTTGAGGATAAATTAAACACGTGGGAAAAATTAGTGTCAAATTCAGGTCTCATAAAAACCCAGCGTTTTCAGGGACATTTTATAGCGTATACAGTTTATGAACTATCCATAGCCCTATCTTTGGTGATTACGATAATTTTGTGTGAATTATTTACAGCGAGTCCGGTTCAACGCTTGGCTAACTGGATCACATCTCAGCCGTGGACACAGCCGTGTATAGAGACTAGATACGCTGAAGTTGTCGCAGCGCACACCAACACCAGCTATGACGCACCAGAAACCACAAGTGAGAATATGTTTCAGCGATAGTCTTTGTGAATATTTGGTTTCTTGCGTCTGCTCATGCATAATCTTTATCATCAATTCTGGCTTCCTGGCACTACATATGGAGGTTTTTACAGCGTAATCTCATTAATCTACACCGAGATTTAATAATTATCTTCTCCTAATAGTCTTTTTAATCTTTTAGATCTCAAACTATAAACGTAGCTAAGTCGTAACTTAGCTTCCGCTCGCGCGATACAGTGAGAACGTATTCACTAGCTACGTATATACATGCATAACACTGTTTACATACATGCACTACACTTAGGTACATAAGTTCTGTAAGGGACCTTTTTTTCTTTTATTGAGGCTAGTTAGTCTAGATCAAAAATTACAGATTACTAAATACATATACACTTGTCTCTTACCCTCCTCACAGAGGATAGCGACAGGTATATATGTATAGTAGGGTGGGCCAAAAAAACTTTAAATATTTTTTTCTTCGCCACTACGAAACTATCGTTCAAGATGACGAAAAAAAAAATTCTGGTAAAGTTTCAGCCCTTAATATTAATATTAAGAAATGATTTGTTGTGCTTTTTAATTTACCATTTAAATAAGTTTTTTTTTTGTTTGGACTTTTGATGCACTCGAACGAATGAATGTCTAGTAAAAATAAATAGATATTCTTGTAGGAAATTTGACGATCTACAAAAAAGGTCTGAAATGATTTTTCGCTAAGTTGACTCGTTTAAAAGTTATTCGAGGTTAAAGTCCAACCTCAAATAGTTGATGATAACTTTTACAATTTTTTATTCTCTATCACAAAATAATGACTCAAAATATAAAATATCTTAGTTTTAGTAAATCTTATCGAGTTTTTTTTGATGATTTAGTAGAGAAAATTTTATGTGATTCATCACGATTCAAATAAAAAGCGTTAAATCGACATTTTGTAACAACTTAGTTGGCAGTACTGTAAAGATTATATAAATTTAATTATGTCATATAAATGTTAATTCGTTATTTAAAGTCAACTTATTACTTTTTTGTATTTTACCGCAAAAATCACTGTAGTTTTTGATCATAGGGCCACTTCTATGGCATTATTTACATGTAAACAATACATACTTAAGGTAACTTAAGTCAGTCTTCTTCAACTTTGTTTATACTGTGCGGCATCTTGGCTTGTTTGATGTGTATTTAATTATTATATTGGAGTATTAGTAAAGTTCACTGAGTTAGTTTTTGATTTTCAATTTTTATTATTAAAACTTTTTGCCTTTAATTAAAAAATGAGCTGCAAGCCTATTTTTTCATTGGTACTCCAAACCCAAACATATTTGGCCGTAAATTAAAAACTATTGAAACATGATTCTTATATTTTACATTACATAATAGTTAAGTGCAAATTAAGCACTTATTAATTTTTCGGGAAATAATTAATTTTTTCGTCATTACTCAGGTAAAGTACAGTCCCGAGTTTTTTTTTTAAATTAAGTATGGAAATATCGATTTTTCTTATGATTATCGATATTTTGTAAAAATTTTGTTGTTTAATTAAAAAATACTCGATAAAATTTACGAAAACTAAGATATTTTATATTTTTGAGTCATTATTTTGTGATAGAGAATAAAAAATTGTAAAAGTTATCATCAACTATTTGAGGTTGGACTTTAACCTCGAATAACTTTTAAACGAGTCAACTTAGCGAAAAATCATTTCAGACCTTTTTTGTAGATCGTCAAATTTCCTACAAGAATATCTATTTATTTTTACTAGACATTCATTCGTTCGAGTGCATCAAAAGTCCAAACAAAAAAAAACTTATTTAAATGGTAAATTAAAAAGCACAACAAATCATTTCTTAATATTAATATTAAGGGCTGAAACTTTATCAGAATTTTTTTTTTCGTCATCTTGAACGATAGTTTCGTAGTGGCGAAGAAAAAAATATTTAAAGTTTTTTTGGCCCACCCTAATGTATAGTAGTTAGTTAGTTCGAGTGCTAGGGCATTAGATAGATCGCGATATGTTTGCAATCATTAACAGACCGAGCCTAGGTCGGCCACTTTGGCACCCTCGGAACTAGTTGCATTGCTTTCGTGTCTGAGTGCCTTAAGCGCTCGTCCCCAAGCCCAGGTGAAGGTGTAAAAGCCGTTCGAGGCTCCTGAGCCCTTATGGCTAACAGTATAGTAAGTTCGAAAAAAAACAACTTAGGTTTTATAAATAATCAATTATTAATGAGACAAATGTTTATTTAAATTACATAAATACATAACTATGAGGATGTATTTTAAATGTATATAATTTTCATATTTCTTAAGTTTAACGAAAATTTGGTTGAACTTTTCAATTGTACGAATCGATATTCACACTAGTCAGAAGACCTAATACTAGTATATCACAGCTCAGTTTTCGTTTTGTTTCATTTTCTGTTTGCATGTAGGTAACTTATAACTATGTTATTTTTATTTATTCACTATACTATTACTCACTATACTACTTAATTAATTACAACTCGTTACACAGTACTGCTTTACGATCCGTGTATGTTTCAATATTTTTAGCTTATCTCTAGTTAATAAGTTGTTTACGTTTACTTTTTGTCTTTGTTACCTCGCCTCGATATATAATATTCCCTGATTGTTTTGATCCGAATAAATATCAAACACAACTATTTGTTTTTTTCATGTTTTTGGATATTGTACTTTGTATTTATATTATATTTTTCTTTGTATGTTTCTCTTATAAATAAATATGCGTAATAATAATTTTAATGTAATAAATACAAGAAAATGTTTATATTGGCTAGCATGAACATGTTATTGCCATTATATCTATATTTTCAAATTTGTTAACTTGTTAATTTCCACTAATATTCAACTAGCCGATAGAAAAATTGATACCTACTTCATTTGATGAAATTATATATTATTACTGACACAATTACTATAATTATTGACACAATAACCGATTCGGATTGCTTTAGTGATACAGATGACTTAGTATACGTGAGTACATAATGAAAGTGATAGATTTCATAGCCTGCCAACCCTTGAGTTTCAACTTTTTTATGTTGCGAAATTTCTAAATTTTGTTCATATAAATGCCTAAAGTATTCCGGCACATTTTCCCGATGTGTTAGCAAGTTTTATACTTATCATATAATTTTAATGTTGGATCTGTAATTAACGGTGTACAATAAATATTAAATAATGTCGCTGGCGGTAGTGTTTAATATTTTAATAATTTCAGTGCGTCTATGGACATATCAGACTTGCGTTGAATTCGGTTGGTACCAAACAACGACCAGCAGTCGACAGCCGTTCCTATCCACTGTACCTTTGGAGTACTTCCACCAGATGTGCAAAGATTTCTTTTCAATATAGTAAGTTTTCTATTGAAATATTTAACCACAAAACAAGATATCTGTCGTTTATAGAACTTTACGTAACGAAATAGTTATGACTAAGACATACTTAGTCGTGTTTCAATTTAATAAAATAACTGCCCATGAGAGTTATAGAAATCAGTACCTATAGTTCAATATTTTATTTAGTGTAAAAAGCAAGTAATTGTCCAATTTCGTTTTGTACTAAGTGAAAGTTGCCTCCCTTTCTAAAAATAAATAACGAAGACCTTATGATATGCTTGTTTATCGCAGCTTTGACGAGGACCTCCTTCGTGCGGGAATCGAGCGGACAAATCTGTTCTTCGCGGGTCTGTCGCACCTTCCTGACAAAGTGGTTTCGGTCGCCGGGGGTCACGACCCGTGGTCCCCCATGGGTCCTAACGCGACCCACAGTCACGAGCTGGCTCCCGTCTATGTCGTTCCACGTGTATCGCACTGCAGAGCTATTAGGTAATAATATTCCTTACATGTTAATGTATCAATAATCCATGCAAACATAACAAGGAGGTACAACTTATTTCACTATCGCACTTCATTATCTCTAAATGCTATTTTAATAAGCTATATTTTATTGTTATTGACCCACGAGAGTTTTGTAATGTCATTAAGATCAAATTCTTATTTAGTATAAAACAAGCATCTCTTACAATGGATAATTTATTTATCAAGTGTAATTAATTCCGTAGGCCGCTGGGCGACAGTGAAACCCAAGAACTAGAAAATGTGAAACTGGCTGTACTGCTGAGGATGCACAACTTTATTACGGGCTCGTTGAACTCGGCACCGCCTACATTGATTTGTTTCATTACACTGATAATTAGCGTTTTACTATGTTTATTGTAATTTGAATCACTTGTATAATAATTAAGTTTGTTTTATATTCATAAAGCAAATACTCGACAATTTAAACTTGAAAATAAGTGATTAAACGTACTTGTACGTATTAAGCTGAATACCATAATGTATTTTCAACATTTCTACTACACCTGGGACTCACTGAATACCTAACCAATAATGAAATTATACGAAAGTTACAAAATTATCTAAGAAAATTTTGAAAAGATAAATCACTTTGTTGGCTTTGATTATATGCATGTCTATACATATAATCAAAGTTTGTTGGTTAATACGAAGTGACAGAAACCATTGATATATATATATATATACTATTGAAACAAAATAAATTTCATTATGATTAGAAATGTAACCTAGGAACAATCACAAATCAATTCACAACAAGTTAATAGCATTTGAATTTATATACCTACTTATTACATTATAGTTTATAAATCGCACGACACAAACAAAAGGGTATTTATTATCTTCAATAACCATGTTTGAGTAATCGAGTGTTGAAAGTTTGAAAATTCATTGCTTCATAACTAAAGGTTCAAATGTCGTAATTTATACCTAGATTTAAAAGTACGTTCTCCTAGTTTATGTTGAGTAAGTTTAGTGAGTGTATCAGTAGTAGTTTTAGTTTTATTAGGACTTTTATACGACTGGGTGAAGTTGATACTGTTTAACCAGTCAAATCGGTCAAATATATCACTTACGACCGTCTAGCTCAACCAAAATTGACAGTAATTTGATAATATCAAGTAAATAATATTAATTTGATAATGTCAAAAAGTACATAATATTAATTTTTGACTGACAAATTAATATTATACTAATTGGCACTAAAAAGGTTTATTAGAAATAAAGTATTAAAAAAACAGTAATAATGTTTTTTTTTAAATTAAAGCTTTATTCCATATCTAACTTATAATTTACAAATTAAAAGTAGTGTTAGTATTATTTTAGTTATAATAAAACTTTTATTCCTTCTTATTTTTTATTGTGTAACGATCCCTTTGGGTAAAAGCCTGCTCCTCTGCCATTTTTCTTTATCGTCTACAATATTCATCCAGACTGACCCAGTGATTTTATTTATATTATCAGCCCACCGTTTTCGTGGTCTACCATTGCTTCTTTTGCCTGTAGGTCTTGGACATCTTGTTACTTCTGGCGTCCACCTCTTTTCTTTGTACCTTGAAATGTGTCCTGCCCATTTCCATTTTAGACTTAGAGCACGTTGAAGAGCATCTTTATTCCTTGTCTCTTCGTTTCTGCTTTTATGTACCTATTTTCCTTTGTTTTAATATACTTCTTTCATGGTATGTTAACATGAAGCAATTTTATTTAATGTTTTATTCGTGTATGTCCATGTTTGACTTCTGTATGGGAACTTGTTGGGATACAGGTGTCAATGTTTTATGTTATGGTAATATCCTTTTAAGATTATTTTTTTATGTTCAGAATTTCCTCCAAGAGCAGTTAATCTTCTGTCTACTTCGTTTTAGTTTCTTTTTTTTTAATCAAACGACATTTGTTTTGCTATGGAGACACATTCATTTAAAATATTCGATTTGATCTATCATTCTTTTATGGTTTGTCATGACTTTAGTTTTGATCATGTGTAAGCCTACTATTTTGCTCTTTTTGTTCAGAGATTGTATCACTTATTGAAACGCTATAGCTGATTCTGCGAAAAGGACAATGTCGTCAACGAATCTAAGATGGCTTACATGTTGGAATTGTATCTTGAGTCCCTTGGTTCTCCAGTTGATTTCTCTAAATATACCCTCAGAACAGCTATAAGCTATTTGGGTGATAATGGGTCCTCCCGTCTGACTCATTTTCCTATTTATATCTATTTTATCCAGTCTAACTCTGCTTTTACTTTGTGTGTAAATGATTTTTTTAATGAGTGTATATTATGCTTATTCCACAAGAGTTCAATGTTGTCCAGATTGAGCTGTGCTTAATGCTGTCGAATAACTTGGGTAATTTTTGAAGGCTATATATAAAGAGGACGATTATATTCTTTATATTTTTCTAGTATTTGGTCTAGTGTGTATATATGATCAATAGTGGTAAATTCAGACCAGAAACCAGCTTGTTCCATTAGTCGATTGTTATCTATTTTTGATCATATCCTAGTCAATAATATAGAGGTAAAAATTTGTAAATGTTCGGCAGTAAACTTATTGGCCTGTAGTTTGCAATATCTGCTGGATTCCCTTTTTTGTAGTGAAGTATTATGTCTAACTTGCACCATTGCTGGGGAGTTTCTATGATAGCGATATGTTTTGAAATAATCTACCGTAAATAAAATACATACAAACAATGTAATTTATAATTCAAACATACACTGAGGAATGTTCTTCAATTTGGCTGGATTCTAAAAGTACTACACACTGACAGTAAAGGTTCGTGATAAAAGTCCTTAGAACAGCGATGATGCGTTTTCATCTTTAGATTGGTGAGACCACACAAACTTAAATAGAATGCTTTCCGTGACCAACAAAGATATATATTATTTTTCTTAACGTTTGTAATCACTAATACTTTGAGCGATGGCGTCGCGCGTCGTGACCGGGCGCGGGCTGTTCTTTGGGAAGAAGTCACCATAGTTACAGGTTTTCAAAATTATTGAAACCTATTAAGAGGATATGATGTATCGTATTGCGAAATAAAAGAGTGCAATATCTGACTTAGTTATTTATTGTGATAAAATATATATGTATATATATAAAGTGTTTTTACATTATGTATACGCCAATTCAAGTATAAAATTGTTTTACGAGAAGCTCATTAGCTCGTGACGCTTGAGACCAGCGCTCGGCGCAGTCCATCAACTTCGTATATCTCAAACAAATGTTTTAAATTAAATATCAAGGTATTATATATATATGGCTAAAAGAGAACTATAAAAAACGCGCGTCAGCGTTCAAATTCTTTCTGCTGACAACACTAGAAAATGTTATACTGCATATATATATCCGTTTGGTCAAAGCACAGGCGTATTGGAATCTACATATTAAGATGTGGTATTCGAGCTCGCCGCTACATTGTACTAAAGCTTTTTAAAGTAAAGATTTTAAAACGGAAGCGAGCAATGTGTTCATTGAGTTTGTGTGAACTCTGTCTCTATGAACATGTACCGGCCGAGTGCTGCCGAAACTAACTGAGGTGGACTCATGACTGATGACTGGACGACGCCGAGCGCTGATATCTGATAGAAATATATTTAAGATGCTATCATATATATCGATGGGTTCCAAATGTTTTTTTTTATATATATATATTCCAAGAAACAATGGTTACGATGTTCAGTACAAGTCCTCACACGGATACGTTTAAATGTAATTACGAAAGAAATAAAATCGCTATAATCTCACTAAGATGGTATTATTTATTCTATTCTTTATGTATATTTAGGTACACGGCTATAACTATTATATAATTTAATATACAAGCTGTTTAAAATATACATCGAGGGGATGATGAGACGCTGCTTTGCGTTTTATTGTGAAATTCATATTCATTATTTATATGTATTTTTAAAGATTAGGTCACTAAATGGTACAAAGTAACTTTTACGAAGACAACTGCTAATACATTATATTATATTAGTGAAACTGGACATTAAATGTCTCCCTTAATTTTCCATCAAAATTAATTATACAAAAATAATTTTAAAACTGTAGTTTCCCCGCTATTCGCGATATATAAATAAATATATTGTAAAGTTCATGTTTTCGATATAAAATTAAATAGTTCAAAACTATTTAATTGAAGACATATTTATTTAACACGTAGGAGGCGCTCTCTATGAACCATCTGTTTAACTAACATGTCAGCTGTTAAACTACTTACACTTTGCGACATATTCGCACGGGTCAGATAATATTTCAAATGAGTTAATTTAACTATAAAGCATCATATAGTTCCCAGTTTGCTCAGTTCATATGAAAGGAATTTTGTAAACATTTTCGATAAATTGAAATAGGAAATAATTTTGTATTAAAATGAAATACGTCAACTGTTTGAATACCACCATCTTCCCCTACGAAGTGTTACGGTTCGAAACTTACTATAAGTTAAACAGCTTATATACACTTATGGATATAATGTTATATATGTTTGTTTGTATGTATAGCAGAACTTAATATGGCATTATGAAGGTACTGTGTTCTCAGGGCACTTCGTGTCTCGTCTCTTCTATTCACATTTACACTTAACATCTATCTATAAACAACGTCCGCGCCGCGGCTCCTGTCCCCTCGCCTCGCGTCGCCACGCGTCGCCATGCGTCGGCACAGACATCGATTCATCTCATGAATTATCTATTATTATCTACATATTATTAAATGATATACGTCTTTTTTAAGTCCTACATTCTTGTCAATTATTTAATGGCTGGATAAAAATTACATTTCTGCCTTAAAGGCCTCTACGTCATACAAGCGAGCGAATAAAGCTATGCAATGCGTAGAGTTGCCAACTTTTTCGGGTGTTTATAGTACCTATTTATCAGAGTAAATTATAAAAAGATGTATTTTTTATGTAATTAGTAAAAAAAACAAAAAAAGGCATGTTTATTACTTATTTATTTTTATATAAAAAACGATATCTTGTATCTTATGATTATATTTTGTCTACAATAAAAGCGTCACGTAAGCTTCTTGACCCCATCCCGACCCATAGATAGTGCGGTTGGCAACCCTCGCGGTGCGCTGTACTCAGAGGGTGAGACCGACTCGACAATAACATTACACGGGCGCTACAACACGGTGATACAGCTGAGAATGCGAACACCGGGATAACAACAACCGATACCAATTGTACCTCTACTGACGAAATGTTTATACTCGAATAGATCTTATCGCTTGGAGTAAACGGTCCTTCGAGCCGCGCGCTATCGGGTACGCACGGGAATCGAATCAATAACGGCTCGAAACTATTTACATTCGTTTTGATAAATGAATTCAAATGATGGATACACAATATTACATTATCTATAAAAATAATTATAAATGAAGTGTTTGTCTGTAATAACGAAATAAAAGATTTTTGTTAAGATCATATGGCACGTTATTAAAATCACGTTACCAAAACCCAAACATGCGTTTTTTAAATCGTCGCCTGTTTTATTGTTCCCGCTAAATACCAAAACAACTTAACCGATTTTGATAGGTATTTCATTGGCGGGTAGAGGTTTTTTCATAGAATAATCTAACCTAAACATCATTACGCTTTTGCATATAAGTTAAACTGTAATAAAAAAATACAATTAAAAAAAAACAGCCAATCTGTATTATAAATAATTATTATAGTTAACATGTAGTTTCATATTTACGCGAAAGAAGTCACGGATACCAGCTAGTTACCTAATATATTTATAGACATAAAACGCTTTACGGATAACGCGTTGTTACGCCGATTTGTCGCGTAAATGTTATCTCACTAAAAACATTTATTCATTAATAGTTTAACTTTTAATATATAATTACATATATATATGTAATGTATATCCTAAAAAAAATATATTGTCAATTTGTAATACTTCCGCAAATCTACTACATTTAATGAGACCGAAATAAAATGAGAATTTTGGATCAAAAATTAAAACATAAAACAAAAAAAAAAGTTACAATTCAATTTAATTTTCATTTATTATTAATTTTATTAAAATATGTATATATTGATACAACGGAGAATGTTTGCCGCGGGGTGTCTCACACCCCCCGGACCCCCCCGACCCCCCGACACGACACGATTATCACTTAACTCGTTTAACTTAAAACATCACAATTATTTACATTTAAAAACAGCGGAACAAATTGGTTTATTTATAAGTTTTATTATAGTATCTGGAGCGAGACGGGACGCGCTACACTACTCGTACTCAACTATGGAATATACATACATTTTTTATATATTTTCACTTTTAATACTACTCGATTATATATACTTACAAATTATTACTGTAAAGCTAAATGACGTCATAGTAAAATAATAATAAAAATATATTATTACAAAATATACAGTTTCGTAATATTCGATTTCGTGTGTGCTCTGCTCTCTCTCTCTCTCAATCTGTTTAAATTATATTATACAACGTATGAAATAAAATAAAAAATGCTTGACCGGTTTGAATGTGAATCTCATGAGAGTGCAGCGTCACAGGGACGTAACGCACCGGTAGTGTTGTCTCAGCGCGTACCGACAGTAGCGCAGTACCGGTACCGGTACCGGCTCGCGATCTAATAGTTTAGCTCAGCGGTTAGTATGTTCGTCACTTTTGGTGTCAATTCGAAGATTTTATTTTTTCTTTATTTTCATAGGTTTCGTTCTAGAGATCACCCTCCATTAGTAGGTCGGTCCTGCAAATACAAAAATAAAAATAAATAACTTGGAGTTGAACTTCTAAAGCTCAAAAGGTTGTCTGTTTGTTAAAACGCGGTAATTTCTGAAACTATAAATTATTTTTGAAATAAAACTTCTTATGCGACTTTCAACGCGTTAAACGTTATCGGTCTCTCCTCATTGTGTGAGCCAGAGCGAGAGAATAATATATTATCGGTCTCTCCTCTTTGTGTGAGCCAGAGCGAGAGAGTAAATGTCGGTGTGTATGTATATTGCACACTGTTTAAATAAAATAGAAAATCTCTTTTAAAATGAAGTTTCACTTCTATCGTGTGTGAATCGCACACACACCTTTTTTTATAGTCTAGTTATTAATGAATGTTATATTATCTGAGTGTGCGAGTGTAAACAGTGACGCGCCTCGACACTCGCTCGCCGCGCGCCGTACCGACTGTACCGGTACTGGTACGTGGTACGGTACAAACGCAACGGCGACCATCGACATCTATCGGTTCCGGTATTATACATTAATAGACATAACATATTAAAAAAATCTGAGAAAATTACGTACATACATACAGATATATCGAGAAAACAGACGACCTTGGTTTTATTGAATTCAATTATAACAGTTGTCAGAGAGAGCGCGCGCCGGGACAGCGCTCCGCACTCACACTTCGTATTGAATCAATTATAAATAACATTTAACTAAATGAACATGTATTGTTGCACTTCTAGATGCTCGAACACTCCAGAGGAAAATAAGGCAAATTATGCATAATTATATTGTTTTTTCGCGAATAGTATTTATTTCCCATGGTTATGCGGTAAACGATAAGAGTGATTAAATGCAGCAAAAAACATATATAAGTACGAGTTTCAAAAATATTCAGAAATTTCTAATAATTTTATTTGGTGAAAATAGCTACGTTTTGTATATAGAGTAGTACTATTCGATACAAACAAATTTGTAAGTAAACACATCTCCAAAATAATAATTTTGTTTCAGTAAACATCAAAGTAAGAAATGTAATTATAAATAATAATAAAAACGATTGAAATATAATGTTAACATTGAGTGTCAAGTAACACGACGACAGGTCTGAACCCGAGTGTGGGTCCCGCGGGGGGTCACGTGTCGGTTCGTGCGCGTTCCCTGTATTAATAATAATAACAATAGTGCACAATCACCTGCACGGATGGCTCCATGATTTCTTTGGGGAAAGGGATCTCTTCTGTCGGATAATTTTCTGCGAATTAAATAAAATATACAAATTATTAGATAATTTCCCTTGTTTACCTAATAACTAATGTCGCTACGGTGAGTCGTTTTCTGCTTTTACAATACAATTATCTATAGAATATTATTTGTATTCACGTGTACACTATCCTATAACGCTTTATACTTTATATGTAGGAGAGGGGACGGGCGGTTCACTCCGCTCCCGCACGCCCGCCGCCCCTCGCCCCCTCGCCCCCCGTGAAGACATTGGTATCTCTAGTACAATCGAGGACAGCAGACAACCGGGTGAACATTACAAAATGCTTGTGTTATTATCTCTCAACACGATGTTTTTTCTTCGCCTTATACTCATGCGAGCGTAAGGCGTGCGTGCGTGCGTGCGTGCGTGCGTGCGTGCGTGCGTGCGTGCACAGTACCGTGGTGCAGTCGAGCTCGCAGCGCGTCGTTGTTGTCGCGCAGCGCTGCGATCTCGGCGCGCAGTGACGCCTCATCACGCTGCGCCTGCACGGCGCTCAGCAGCAGCGAGAGCGTCCGCTGCAGGCCGCACGCGGTGCCCGCGAGCCGCGCCGCTAGCTCCGCCCCCGACACGGCCCACTCTGAACAAACACACACACAAAACTGTTTAACAAACTACAACATTTTGCAGAGACATGATAATCTGGTCACAGCTATGCGCTGCACAAAGGGTGCTACCAACGGAATTTGATATTTCGTCACTTAAGATCACTGATACCTTTATGAGTTAATTGTAACTTCAATTTTGAAAGTAATACTTTCTTTTGTGTAATTTTAAAAGAGTGATAAAACGGAAAATTGAATCGTTTCATTTGCAATTCGACTAAAATCAATTTGTTATGTAATCGTTTAAACTTGTAGAACTTGCCAATGTTATCCTCTAAGCACCCCTCGAGGGACAGGCCTCGCGAGTGTGCTGGGGAGTGCGCGTGCGCGTGCGCGTGCGCGTCCAGCTCGGCGAGCATGTCGAAGGACATGTCTCTATCGAGTGAGCCCTCCACGATGGAGAACGAAGAGAAAGGCTGCCGCTTCACCAGCGCCTCCGACTCGACTTGCTCGGGTGTCTCGAGCTCCGGTGGATCTGAATCAAATATTAGACATTAGAATTGCATTTCGACTTTATTATTCTCAGTCAATAAGCTACTTGCCTCATATCAAATTTGGCGCAATAAATAAATATTTTCTGTAGTATTTGACTTAAGAAGCCAATACATATTTATCGATTTCAGATATTAAAAGTGTAAGACCACATACTTGCAATTTAAAAAATATTTAAAATAAATAAATTATGTTGATCTCTGGAAACACTATCAGCCATATTAGTCTACATACATATTATCTTTGCTGTGACGTCACACGGGTGGTAAACAACAATTTGACATTTAGCAAACGTTGTAAAAAGCTCGATACTTTTTATGAACATGACGCCTACATGTGATATATTTGTTTACAACCCGTATGACGTCACAGCATAGATAATATATAGACTAATATGACTGACAGCGTTTTCGCCTGTTTACGGAAAGTAAACTTTTCAAATAAAGTTTTTCGGTTTTGTAGGTTCTAAAAAAAATGGTAATAAAATTGTATTTAATAACAATAAATAAAAAGGTATTGTTTATAAAATTATGACAATAGCTATTTTATTATTATTTTCCAGATTTAAATGGAGTTCTGAAATTGTGTTTAATAAATACTTGAAATATAAATAATAAGTTTCTAATACATATAAAAACCCCTAAATTAGCGGGACTCGAAATATCATCGGTCGGATTGTTTTCACGTGTAGCTCACATTTACCGCGACAAGGAACTTCATTCCAAAAAAGTTTATTTTTTATTTATTATGTTGTAGATGATAGTTCATACGAGATGGAAAAAGTATAACAATAATCGTGATTATGTTACTTTCTCGTCTTTACGGACTAGGGAAAAGCAATTAGCGCATGAATGTTATAAAAATTACATTAAGTTCTCTGAAGATAAAATTAATATGTCGCCCCAATACTTTTGGACCTTTATAAAATCAAAATTAGGTGCTAATAATATTCCATCATATATGAATTATAATAACCAGTCGTCTAGCAATGCGATTACCATATGTAATATGTTTAATGAGTACTTTAATTATGCATTTATACCTCACAATCACTCTTCTCATACTGATGGTAACTTTGATAATTCTGAAATGTGTGGCCCTTCCTTAATTAATATATCTACGGTAGAAATTAGCCAAGTTTCTGTTTCTAAAATGTTTGAAAAAACTAATGTAAATAAGGGTGCTGGTTTTGATATGGTTCATCCAATTCTTGTTAGTAGGCTTAACAAGGAGCTCTCAGTTCCCCTTACAATTATATATAGAAAGTCTATTTCTGAAAGTTGTTTCCCAAGCATCTGGAAGCGTTAGTGACACCTATTCTAAAGAGTGGCGATAGACATCATATTAGGCAATATAGACCTATCTCAAAATTATGTATTTTTGGTAAGATCTTCGAAAAAAATATTACTAATTCTTTGAACGCTCAGATGCTGCAAGTTCTTTCGCCTGAACAGCATGGGTTTTGTCGTGGTCGTGGTGTAGCTACTAATCTGGTCTCCTATACAGATTTTATACTTAATGCACTTGACGCAGGTTTTCAGGTTGATGCCTTATATACTGACTTCTCGAAGGCATTTGATAAAGTCAATCATGATTTACTCATTATAAAGCTTTCTAGAATTGGTATACATGGTGATCTGCTGCGATGGGTGGCGTCCTATGTCAGTAACCGTCCTATGTCTTGGGAATTCCTGCTGGCGTGCCACAGGGATCTGTCTTGGGACACTTCTTATTTACGCTATATGTGAATGATTTAGGACAGTGCTTTTGTAATTCTCATCACCTTCTTTATGCGGATGACACCAAAATTTTCAATGTTGTGAGATCTATTGATGATTGTGCGAATTTACAAAAAGATATAGATAAGTTCGAATCTCATTGTAGTAGAAATCAATTATCTCGTTTTCTAGAAAAAAGTATACAATTTCATATAATTATAAAATTTCGGATAAAATCATTGCACGTGTCTCAACAATTCGGGACCTAGGTATTACTCTAGATAGCAAACTAGACTTTAATACACACATTAATAACATAACTGCTAAGGCATATAGGCATTTAGGATTAATTATCCGTATAGGAAAACCTTTTACTCAGGCTAGTACGTTAAAACTACTTTATAATGCTTATGTTCGCAGTGTTTTAGAATTCGGAAGTGTAGTTTGGAGTCCATAATATAACGTTCATAAGTCCCGAATCGAGAAAATACAAAAAAAGTTTATAAAGTCACTTGAGTATCGCGTTGTGTCAAGGACTTAACCTTGCCAATTTGAAGTGTTGAACTATTTGTTTTTGAACTTTGCTATGAAAGGTAAATAATAATAATAACGTTGACTCTATAGCATTTAATAACAACGAACTTATGAAATAGACAGACCCTATGCAAAATGACAAACAATATAATATCTAGTTTTAAAATTGCATAGCGCCATCTCTTGATAACAATGTGAATCACTTTACATTACCGCCCACTATGGACAGCATGTCCATAACTATGAAGTATACATATAAAATATTGACAAATTAAATAAATGTTACACAAACAAAATTGAGTACCTATTTACCTGCAAAATGTTACAATGTATTTAAAATAGTATTTATTTTATACAAGAAAAAAACTGTACACATAGACTGTAGAGAAAGAGTATACATTATTTAATAAAAGTAGTAGACAAATTAACAAATGTAACATTTTCTTCAAACACTTTTTTTTTTTTTTTTTTTTTTCGAACTGACTACACTGTTAGCCTGAGGGGCCCTGGAGCCTTTACGGCTTTTACAGCTTTACCGGGCTTGGGGGCGAGCGCTTAGGGCACTCAGCCACGAAAGCTAAGCAACAACATCCGAGGGTGCCAAAGTGGCCGGACCTCGGCTCGGACTGTTGCGCGTATGCAATTAAGTCTTCAAACACGTATAATATAAGTCACAAGGCGCAACCTTTGTGAGTTTAATGCTAACATTTTTATTAATGTACATATATAAACATCTGGGCGGCTGAGCCACGATTGGTGATTTATAATAAAAAATAACAAAGTTACATAAACTTGGAAAGCAAAACATGAAGTATTGAAATACATAGACAAAATTCAGGTTTCAATTGGTAAAATTATTAATTTGGATATAGGTCTCTTTATTATAGATCCTTTACAACGCAAAGACACGACTCGTGTGAGATTATCTGAACCCAAATGCTTCTCTATTATAACACCAAATAACCATTTGGCTGGTGGAAGGTCATCTTCCTTGACCAAAACTATATCACCTTCATTAGGCTCAGATGTTTGATGACACCATTTGTACCTATGCTGCAATTGGGTTAGATATTCACAAGACCATCTACGCCAAAAATCTTGGACCAACCTCTGAGTTAGTTGCCATCGTTTAAGCGTAGTTATATTGGACCTTTCAAAATTATAATCAGGCACTAAAACCAGGGGCTCTCCTATTAAAAAATGCCCAGGAGTTAGTGGTAATGGGTCTTCGGGATTGTTACTAAGTTGAGAAATTGGTCGTGAATTAAGGCAAGCCTCGATTTGTGACAGAAGCGTTGCCATTTCCTCATAAGTAAGTGTACTAGTTCCTATAACTCTTTTTAAATGGTGCTTAGTTGATTTTACCCCAGCTTCCCATAACCCTCCGAAATTTGGAGAGCGAGGTGGGATGAAATGCCAGGTTGTACCATTTGTAGCCAAGCAGTTATCTATATCCCTCGCCACGTCAGATCCCTTCTTATCCACTAGAGCCTTAAGTTCTCTATTAGCACCTACAAATGCAGTGCCGTTATCACTCCAGAGATCTGTACAAATACCTCTCCTTGCAACAAAACACCTAAAAGCACTCAGGAATCCTTCTGAAGTAAGATCGCTAACGATCTCAAGATGAACCGCACGGGTACACATACACACAAATAAACATATATATCCCTTAGTGGAATGAAACCCACGTCCCTTAGTGGATCTAACAAGGATTGGACCAGCGTAATCTACGCCACTTTGACGGAAAGGACGAGAAGCAGTTACTCGTGAGGTGGGTAATTGACCCATAATTTGATGCTGTGTAGAACCAGTATGCCGAATACATGAAATACATTTGCGAACAAACTGCCTTACTAGGCTCTTTGCATTTATGATCCAATATCCCGTTCTAAGAAAATTGAGCATCAATTGAGGACCGCCGTGTAATGTACGTTGGTGAGCATCAGCAACAATAAGGTTTGTTAAGTGCGATTTATTGGATAGCAGTATCGGATGTTTCATGCTTTCATCAATGTTAGATTTCTGAAGTCGTCCACCTACTCTGAGGATACCTTCGCTATCTAGATAAGGATTAAGAGACGTGAGTTTACTATTTTTCTTAATTATACCTAACCTTTTCAGATCTTCAATTTCTTCTAGAAAACTATCACGCTGACATATCTGGACACAGGTTAGTAAGGACTCGTGTATTTCTTTAGTAGTTAGAGTAGTTGTAGACTTAATGTATCTTTTATCCTTTTTAAATATCCTTTTACAGTATGCAATCACTCTTATTAACCGCTTCAACGACGAGAACCTTGATATTATATTATCTTCAACTTTAGTAATTGTATGGCATATTATATTTTTATTTCTTTCTTCTAAATTTGTTTGTTTTACTGTTCCCTTTGTGTATTTAATATTTTGTTCATGTAGAAATGTAGGACCTTTTTTCCATAAATTGATATTTGATAATTCAGATGGCCTAATCCCTCTGGATGCACAATCTCCAGGGTTGTCTTTGGATGCCACATGTGACCATTGTCCGCTTTCCATGATTGTCAATATTTCGGAAACTCTATTACCAACGAAGGTTTTCCATCTACTTGGATGGCTGCTTATCCAGGCCAGCACAACAGAAGAATCTGTCCAGGCGTGCATCTTTTGCTTCGGTATACTCAAGATTTCCGAAACCTCATGCAGAAGTTTTGCTAACAAAACTGCTCCGCAAAGCTCCAACCGAGGAATCGAGACCTGTTTAACGGGAGCAACCTTCGTTTTAGATGTAAGAAGATTAACATGAATGTGACCTGTGTAATCAATAACTCTTAAGTATACCACTGCTGAATACGCAGCATTAGATGCATCACAGAACCCTTGCAATTCAGTGGAAACATCTTTGGTTATATTTATCCATCTAGGTATACTGAACCCTGTTAGTTTACCGAGATCATTACGGTAACTTAGCCATTCATTTTGCAACTGCGATGGAAGCTCTTCATCCCATTGTATTCCTGAGAGCCAAAGTTTCTGGATAAAAATCTTAGCAGTCGTTATGACGGGGGCAATCCAACCTAGTGGATCAAAGAGTCTCGCAATATCTGAAATTACCTTACGTTTGGTGAGTGGTGGTTCCAGTGGAGGAAGGTGTACGGTGTACTGAAATTCATCACTTTGTCTGTTCCATAATAAACCTAAAATTTTTATAACTGAATCAAATTTCATTTCTAAGTTAATTTTACTGTCCTGTACATCTTCTTCTATCTCTCGTAACAGTTCTGTACTACTAGACGTCCATTTCTGAAGTTGGAAACCACCGCGACTTAGTAGATCTTTCATTTCATGATATATCTTAATACCCTTTTTTTTTTTTTTTTTTTTTTTTTTATATCCGCCACCTTAACGAGGTGACGCGGGACCGCTGGAAGCATACTACCGCGTCGCCCCGGCGGCAAGCCAAGCAAATTGCCCAGCCCCCGGCATTAACGGGAAACAGTTCGGTCCTAACTGTCTCCCCCGTACGCCGAACCAGTGCAATGGAAGGACGGGCCCCCCGACCCGTCCTCCCTGGTTCGGCTAGGGCGGCGGGAGAAGGCGAGCAAATCGCCTCCTCCTACCACCCGCTCGTCTGTTTCGGAGAGGGCCGCTAAGAGGATCCTCCTCGCGAGCCCTCCCCGCGGTCTCCTTCTGCGAGATTACATTCTCGCAGAAGGCGACCATCGCAGTCCATGACCCCCCACTGTCGAGCATGGCTTTCACCACACTCGGCAGCGAGAGGTCCTCTCCCACCACCGCAGCCAGAGCGCGGCGCTGACCATCCCACGCAGCACACTCAGAGAGAGTGTGCTGCGCCCTATCCTCCACAGCACCGCACTCATGGCATGCGGTTGTGGGCTCCCTACGAGCTATTCGGTGCAGGTACCATCCGAAGCAACCATGTCCGGACAGCACCTGCACAAGCCTAAACGTCAGGGAGCCCTGCTCCCTGGCACACCACCTTTCGAGGACCGGGCGGACGGCGTCTATAGTATAACGGCCATAGCGCGCATCCGCCAGGTCCTCCTTCCATCGCCGCAGCACCTCTGCTTGCCCCTCCCATCTAATTTTTGTAACCTCTGTGGGAGCTGGTGGCTCTCCTACTTCCTTCCTCGCCACCGTGAACTGATACACGGCGGCGAGCACCTCCGCCTCCAGCTCCCACGGCGGGGAGCCGGCGAGCACACAGGCCGCCCCCGCGGACACCGTTCGGTATCCCCGGATCACCCTTAACGCCACAACACGCTGCGCTGCACGCAGCATTCGCTTGTTATGGGCGCTAAGGGCGTCCACCCATATCGGTGCCCCGTAGACGGCCATGCTCCGCACGACCCCCGCATAAAGGCGTCGGCAGCTCGCACCCGGCCCTCCCGTATTTGGAAGGAGCCGACCGAGAGCCGCCGCCGCTCCCACTATCCGCGGTCCGAGTCCCTTAAAGTGGGACTCGAACCGCCATCTCCCGTCCAGGGTGAGGCCCAGATACTTCATCTGGGTCCCAACCTGGACCCTGTACCCTTCAATAATTATATGGGCCCCAGGAGGCGGCCCGCAACGAGGCCCATGGAGCAGCAGAGCCTCGGTTTTCTCGGCCGCCACTCTGAGGCCCAATAGCTCTATGCGCCCGACTACGAGGGCCACACCCTCCGTAGCCAGGCGCGCCACCTCTGGCCAAGTCTCGCCCTGGGCTACGACTAGGGTGTCGTCCGCGTAGCATATAATGCGCATCCCCGAAGGGAGCGCTACGCGGAGAACCCAGTCGTAGCCCATATTCCACAGGAGCGGCCCTAACACCGACCCCTGTGGAACCCCGCAACCAACGTAGCGCCGGATCACACAACCCTGGCCGTCCGTGAAGACGACCTCTCTACCTTGGAGGTAGTCCTCCAACAGCCGCCGCAGGTACGAAGGCACTCCGTAATACTGGAGTGCCTCTCGTATGACACCATGCGGCAGACTGTTGAAGGCGTTGGCGATGTCAAGCGACACCGCCAACAACCTACCTCCTCCCGAGGTCACCTCGGCGGACCATGCTTTTAAGGAGGAGAGGGCGTCCAGAGTTGAACGCCCCCTCCGGAAGCCGAACTGGCCGTCGGACAATTCCGGCCCCACTTCCTCCATGTGTCGGATGACGCGGGAAGCCACCAAACGTTCGAGCAGCTTCCCTGTGTCATCCAATAACACCAGAGGCCGATATGACGACGGGCAGTCTGGAGGGCGGCCCTCCTTACCTAGGAGGCAGAGCCGCCCCACCTTCCAGAGCTTCGGGAACCGTCCGACCGACAGACAACGGTCAAACAGCTCCCGAAGCTCACTCTCCATATGACCCAGCGCTATGCCCAGTACTTGGCCGGGAACCCCGTCCGGGCCAGGTGCCCTCCGCTTGTTGCGGAGGCGCTCCGTCACCAGCCCCATCTCTTCATCCGTTATAGGATGGTACGGAGCGAGCTCCTCCGCAACGGAGCCACCATGTCGAGGCATAGGAGGTGGGAGGAACCCCGGAGGCTCGGGGAACAACGTGTCCATGGCCCTCTCCAGGACTTCTGGATTTAAGGTTTCCGTTATAGGGAGCGCCTGCCTCCGGAACCTCTTCCTCGCCGTCCGGTATGGGCGTCCCCACGGATCCCTATCCAGGGTCCTGAGGAGCTCCTCCCAACCCTCATCTTTCGCCCGGCTGATGGCTACCTGCAGGGACTTTTTACAGTCCCTATAAGCACCATACAGCCGGGCCTCTTCCCCGGAATGCCGGTTTCTTCGACGGCGGCTATGCTGCAGTAGCCGCCGCGCCGCGGAGCAGGCCGCCCGGAGATCCGCTATCTCCGGGGACCACCAATACACCGCCCGCCTGTTTTGCGAGCGGTTATAACTCCGCGGCATCGACGCGTCGCATACCTCCGTAAGGGCCGCACGGAATCGGGCTGCAGACACGTCGATGTCTTCTGTCACAGGAGCTGGCGACCGCCAGCTCTGGACTATGGCCGCCTCTTCTGCCATCTCTCTGTCGAGGCGGCCAAGAGCCCAGCGGGGGAACACAACCCTGCCACGGGGGCGGTTCACCAGCTCTCCTGGAGAGGCGGAGACTTCAAACCGAATGTACCTGTGGTCCGATAAGGTCTCCACCTCCTCCAGCACCCTCCATCCTCGCACACGACGTGCGACTGATGGCGTGGCGAACGAAACGTCCACCACGGACCCTCCGTTATGTCGCACGCACGTGAACGAGGTCCCTCTGTTAAGCAGAGACAGCCCTACCTCGACTGACCACTCCTCAACTGCCACACCCCGCGGGTTCGTGGCCACCGCTCCCCATGTCCGCGACTTGGCGTTGAGATCGCCAAGCAGAACGATGGGGAGCGGCGACAGCCGCCGAATCGCCAACCCCAGGGAGTCGAGGAATACTTCGAACTCCACCAGGGCCCGGTTTGGGGAGAAGTATACACCAATAATGGTGTACCCTCCCCAGCCGGCTGCCACGTAACCTGCTCCCCTCTCCTTAACAGAGAGGGGCGGACCCGAACTATGGATTGCCACGGAGCCATCCAGGTCCCCGGCCCAGTTAGGTTGGGTAGGGACGTAATATGGCTCCGCGGCGACCGCAACGTCAATGTCCCACTCCGCCACTGACTGCACAAAAAGATCTTGTGCAGTAGCGGAGTGGTTCAGGTTCGTCTGGAGGTAGTTGGTATGGTTGTACTGCATTAATGGGCCATATCAACTACCTCCGACCTAGGTCCTCCCAAACGTGCTCCTGGGAGCTTCCTCTTAGTAGAGGGAGGTCTACATTTAGCCCCCCCCATGTAATGATCCGCGGACCTACCCGCATCGGCACATACGGCGCAGTGCAACTTGGCAGCTGCACAGTTTGCCGCCGTATGGCCTGCCCCCCCACACCTGTAACACAGGGCGCCCCGATCAGCCGTGGACTCACACATTGGGCGAGTGTGGCCCAAGCCCATGCACTTAAAGCAGCGCATGGGCTTTTCCTCGAGTGGACGTATGCGGGCCACACTCCAGCCGATCAAGAGGCGTCCTGCCTCCGCCAGCTTCTTTGCTGCCTCCACTGGGAGTGACACATGTGCCACTCCCCCCACCCAGTCTTGCCGGATGGGTCCAACCCTAATTAGGGTTGGCTCGCATCCGGTCTTAGTGGCTATTGTAGCCACCACCTCCCTTTGGTCAACCGAGTCCTCCAGCCCGATTATCCGAAGCTGCGCCCGTTTAACTGGTCTGGTTACCTCTGCAACATCGGCAAGCGCCACCTGCAGCTGTGCAGCCAGGCCGGTCGCTTTTTGTTCTCCATCGGAGCCAGGAATTTCTATAATTCTGGCTCCTGTGGCAGTCGGGCGGAGATTCAGAGCATCGATCCCCAGCTCTGTCAGCCCAACCGACTCCCGCGCCTTCAAGACTGCCGCCTGATACGACACCCCCCTTGCCACGGCCGCAGGCTGCAGAGTAATAATTACCGCAGCCGAGCGTGGCACAGAGGGCACCTTAGGCTTGGCCTTCCTCACAGGCTTCTCTTTAGGCGTGGGAGCTGCTGGCGCAGCTCGGGTCTTCGCCTTCTTCGAGCGACGTACCACCGTCGTCCACGTCTCCCCGTCTGCCTCGGACGGGGCCCGGGAGGCAGCCGAGGACGGGAGTGCGGCCCACTCCATGTTCAGTGGCTGCTGGGTTGGTCCAGCCGTAACCGACCTGGTATTGCTGGCCCGGGACTTAGACCGAGACTTGGGTCCAGGCTTAGGGCCAACAGCGCTAGCAGGCTTGGGGCCAGCGGCGCCAGCAGGCCTTTTGTCCGCTGCCAAAGGCGGGCGGATTATCTTCTTTGGACGGAGTCGGTCATCCACCTCGAGGCTCTCGAACCGCGCGTCCAAGATCTTTCCAACGGTTGTGTATATGGACTGCTCTAAACTCCCCACTGCATCCGCCAAGGCCTTTTCCCACATGGCCGGAGGCTCCGATTGTACAGGCGGTGGTGGTGGTGGGGGAGGCATAACCTGCCTCGCGCTCGCCTCACGGCGCCATGCGAGCACCTCCCCCTTGAGGTCCTCCACCTGTTGGCGGAGAACCCTCGTCTCCCTCCCGAGACGGGCGGTCTCCTCACTAACCGTCCGCTCTAAGAGTACCTCCACAACCTCCTTCAGGGACTTGGCCGCTCCCTTGAGGCTCTTAATGCAGGTCCCTTTCAGATTACGTGAGGTTCGACACACCTCAAGAATTGCATCCACCCCACTGTTGGTGAGGACCCTCAGTGATTCCGCATCCAGGTCTTCTGCATTGATACGACCGTCCACGGCCACCACTTCGTCGTTCACCACGTCCGCCTGAGGGTCCAACTCCTTCAGGAATGACTGGGCCAAGCCCGTCATCTTAATACCCTATATATGTATAATATCTTAATACCCTCCTGTATACTTTGGCAACCTGTCATAAGATCATCCATGTAAAAGTCCTTTAAGATTCTTTCAGAAGCTAAAGGAAAGCAATCACCTTCATCGTAAGCCACCTGCTGTAAAGACCGTACAGCTAAATAAGGTGCGGCGGATGTACCGAATGTAACTCTGAGAATTCGTAAATGTTGTATTTCAGAGTTTGGTTGATCACGCCATAAAATCCGTTGAAAATCTACGTCACCTTCTGCCACCTTTATCTGTCTGTACATCTTGACGATGTCAGCAACTAGGCATATTGGATTACAACGCCAACGCATAATGATGTGCCTCAAATCAGGTTGAAGGGTTGGACCAACCATAAGGTCGGTATTTAGGGATGATCCGTTGTTCAATGAGCATGACGCATCAAATACAATACGAACCTTTGATGTAGTCTTGTCATTTCTAATCACAGCATGATACGGCAAATACACAGCTGTATATTTTTTCTTATCTTTGTCCGGGACTATTTCCATATGCTTTAAGGTCAAATATTCGTTAATAACTTCAGAATATTGCATTAAAACTTCAGGGTTGCTTGATAACCTCTTTTCTAACGAGAGAAAGCGCCTTTGAGCAATGTCATATGAGTTACCATACTGACACGGTGGATCACTGGACTTGAAAGGCAACTTCACTATGTAGCGACCTGTATTATCTCTTGTAGTTGTACTACTAAAGAGATCTTGACATAACTGTTCTTCTTCTGTCAAGTGCTTAGTACTTACAGAATATGGCTCTTCTAACTCCCAAAACCTTTTTAACAATACATCTTCGTTGATCTGACTATGCATGACTGAAATATTTTTGATGTGACCTACCGAACTGACATTTTGAATTATTGAATTGTCTTTGTACACTGATGAACTGCTATTATGAACTATGCCAGATAGAATTCACCCTAAGGTAGTGCTCTGGGCTAAAAGAGTTCCATTAGGACTCTTTTTAACTCCTTCCTTCAATATCTGGCCATATACATCAGCTCCCAATAAAATGTCGATTTTATTAGGTGAGTTGAACTTTGGATCTGCTAAATGTAAATTATTCAGTTCCGCCCAATCGATTGAATCTCCTATCTTTCGATCAGGAAGACAAGATGTGATATTCTTTAGAACAAAGGCTTTGATTTCTATTTTGAATTCAGAGTTTATGCATGACTGAATTGTAACATTTACTGTATATTTCGAAATCATTGTTTTATCGCCTCCTAAGCCGGTAATCATACTCTTTGCTGGAATTTTCTTAAGATGCAATAACTGAACTGTGGCTTCAGTGATAAAACAAGCTTGAGAGCCCTGATCAATTAAAGCGCGTACTAGAAAGCTGCTGCCAAGTTTAGACTGGGCCTTAATGAGCGCAGTGGCTAACAAAACCTGTCTAAATATGGAGATCTTCGGAGTGGACAAACAAGAAACTATTGGCGAGGGATTAGATGATGTGCTAGTGCCTTCAAAAGGAACCTGTGCTGAAGAACTCTTAATGCCTGTATCAATATTTACTGGATGTAATAACGAATGGTGTCTCTTGCCACAAATTCTACAATTAGTAGAGTTTCTGCAGTTATATACAGTATGATTTCTACCCAAACAGTTAAAACATATAGAATTTTTAGTTACAAAATTGCGTCTTTGTGTATATTCTTGATTAGCAAACTTCTTACAAAAACAAAGTTTGTGATTCTCTGAGCAAAATTCACAACGCATACCTGAGACATTAGTAGCCAACAATGATTTCGGTTTTAAATGAGAACTACTGTTATGTGGTGCTGAAGATCGTTTTGGATCTATGAATTCTAAAGCTCGAAAACGATTTTCTATGAAACTCTTAAATTCCATTATAGTGGGCAATTCATCTGAACTAGACGTATGTAGTTCGCATTGTTTATGGGTTTCGCTATCTAATTTATTACAAACTATATATATTACAATTGAATCCCATGTACTAACATTAATATTCAAATTTTGTAAAGCATTTAAGCAATCTGTGGTGGTATCCAATAGTTCCTTTAGAGAAGAGGCTGACTCGATATTAATACGCTTTATACCAAAAAATCTTTTAAAAATGCAATTGGCCAAATATTTCTTATTGTTGTAACGTTTATATAACTGTTCCCAACATACACTATAATTGACATCGCTTATAGGAGTGTGTCTTATCAATTGTTCCGCCTCTCCCGTGAGATGACCTTTTAAATAATGCAGTCTTTGTACATTATCTAAATTACTGTTATTGTGGACAAGAGATATAAATAAATCACGGAAAGTAATCCATTCTGAGTATAAACCTGAAAACGAGGGAATAGATATTTGAGGTAATTTTGCAAATGAGTTAGTGGATAACCCAGAACAAGATTCTTTGGATACATTATTACCATTAGATTGCTTTGGCTCAATTTGATTTAGAATAATTTTCATAGCAGTTTTATAATTAATGTAAGATTCTTCCGTTTCATAATATAAATGATCATATTTTAACGCAGTTACAGCCTCTGTTTCATAAGTTTCGTTCAATTTTGAATTATTATTTCTAAACAATAACCAATCTGTTTCTAGATTTTCTAACCTTGTTTGTATATATTCTACTGTTAATCTCTCTTTCGGACTCTTCTTAAAGTTTTCGAAACTCTTGTTAATTACAGTCTTTAAAGCTTTTTGTGACTTAATTAAACCTTCCATTATTTTTCTCGATAAAACTTCAAATGTACTTACGGTTTTTTTTTCACTGCACTGACTTACGTTTACGATTTTTTACACAAACACTTGAACGCGCAGTTGAACTGATGTAGATGCACACGATGAACCGAGCGGATCACCGATGTTGAACTGGGATGACTCACTTGAAACTGGGTTGAACTCACTTCAAATTGGGTTGAACTCACTTTTTGACTGGAACTCACTGCTTACACTGATAGATCTTCTTATTACTTCTTCTGGCTCCAATGCCAGTGGCAGAAGTGGTCTTTATACAAGCGGGCCCTTCTGCTACTAACGTCGCGTACCCTTCCGCAGCGATCCACTGCGGGTACGGGGGCCGGGGGGTACGAGTCCTAAGCCTGGACGCGTGGTACTCAAAAATATCGGGCTCGTTAGGACCAATGTCAAGGACTTAACCTTGCCAATTTGAAGTGTTGAACTATTTGTTTTTGAACTTTGCTATGAAAGGTAAATAATAATAATAACGTTGACTCTATAGCATTTAATAACAACGAACTTATGAAATAGACAGACCCTATGCAAAATGACAAACAATATAATATCTAGTTTTAAAATTGCATAGCGCCATCTCTTGATAACAATGTGAATCACTTAACACGTTGGTTCTACTTATACTGATTATCATGAAAGCGCAGCAAGACATCATTTTCAATCTTTAGAACTTAGACGCAATTATTTAGACAATATATTTTTATATAAGATAATTAATAATCATATTAACTCTGCAAGTCTTCTAGAGAAAATTAAATTTTGGATACCTCGATTGTCTTCACGTTCGATTGATACATTTTATATTCCTCCGTCTCGTACGTATTATGTTAAAAATAGCTTCTTCTGGCGATCATGCTCGTTTTACAATACTTTTTTGAAAGATCTTGATATTTTTTATATTAATTTAACTGCTTACAAAAGGAAATTGCTACTTTTATTGGATACTCTTTAATACTATGTATGTTTCTATGGTTTAATGGTATGTTTTTATGTTTATCATTTATGTGTGTAAATTGTATGTATATTATGTTTCTAAATGATTTATGGTACTTTAGGTCTGCTTGTGTATTTAATTGTAACTTTTTTTTACATGACTGTTTGTTACCTGAATAAATAAATAAATAAAAACAAATAAATAAATGAAGGTTTGAATGTAAATAAAGCTATCGCAAAGGCTACTAGCGTGTCGTTAAGAATAATCAAAACAATATTGTCTCAAAGTCGTTCGAATGATATTACAGGTGCCATACATCAAATAAATAAACATGCGTTGTCGCATTTCGTAAACATCGGATATAACATTTTTTTTCATAGCACGGCTAATTGACCTTTAAACTCTTTGTAAAGTATTCTAAGGATCAATGCATGGTAAGTATGAATCACACAATCAAAATTGAAAAGGATTACTTAGAAAAGGATCGGATTAATAATCGAAACTACGATGAAATATATAGGCCGTTCATAATACCCTTAACAGAGGAAACGGATTCAGATTAACCCTCAAGTTCAGCATCTGCAGGTGACTCAGATTGAAAGTTATTGTCCTTATTATATCTATTGTGTCCTATCGCCGTTATTCGAAGCCTCATAAACATTTTGAGATAGCAGTATTTCCGTTTACATCGTGTGAAGTCAGTTCCTGTTTACATTGATGCGAAGCTACCGTTACTACCTCAGCTCATTAACGTGTTCAGTTTCAGTCCGTTTACAAGTGTAAGAATTAAGCTTTTAGCATTCGATTTATAAAAAATGTGAAAGTACATAAATTTCACCGAAATATTTCAATATTTTATAGTGTTTAGTAAAAATAGTTTCCATTGTTACAATAAAAGGATTCGTATCATTTAAGTTTCCTGCATCATAAAACAGCAACAATAGTATAGAGCAAGTGCTGCTAGTAAGGTTAAAAAAAAGGTAGTAGTGTGCCTTACTCGGAGGTCAGTGCAATATAAAACTACTTGTTTTTTGCGGCTCATTTCGACGGCTCCCACGCATAAGGTCGTAAGGCAAAAAACGATATTTTTCAGGAGAGCTCTTTTTGTAAACGTTACTGATATAGTTTGTGTAATTCAAAAACTCATAATTTTTAGAAGATATCAGTATTCAGGAATTCAGTAATTAGGGTTCAGGAATGTTTAATACGGTATATTATGGTTCTAATGAAACAAAAATACAATTTACTCAAAAAATGTGTTTCGACTTTATGCGTGGGAGCCGTCGATTTTACGTTTTTACATAAATCTATTGCGTAATAATATGAGCCGGTAAAGATACATAAGGTAATGCAATGCTAACTCCAATGGTAACTCCTAAGTTAGTCAAATGGAAAACTACTTGTTATATGTAAAACGCCATTGGTTTATGTAGACCTAAGCTCACATTAGATAATTAACACTTTAAATTGACCAATTTAATTTTTCTACATAATTAATTCTACTTTACTTAATTTACGTTTTAAATTTACTTTTTACATAGAATTATACATTAGATAGCTGCACTCCTGCACTCTCTCACATGAACTTAAATCTGAGATTTATTTAATAACAAAAATTGTTATACCTACCATATGAGCGTTTTAAGAAAATACTCTTTTCTAAAGCTTTGTTTAGACAATTTAGAATTTCGCTAGGTTTCGGAGGCGCAGTGGTAGGAAACCTACTCTTACTATTGACAAATTTCCGCTTCACCGTTGTTTTACGCAGTAAGCCCGCAAAGAGGGAATCACGCACCATATCTCCGACACAAACACAGTCTCAACCGCAGAAGACTGTTAGAACCGGGCTTAACACCCGCCAACTTACTAAAAGCCAGGGACATTTATTTCACGTCGGCTCGTAGCACACTTATGGGCGTAAGTGTACAAGTCTCGACGAGCAAAGCTCACCGGGAGCTCACCACTCTCCTCAGAGCTGACGACTCATATGCCCTCAAAGAGGACCGTCTCCTCTGCATAGTGATCCGCCGCATCCCGGTAGAGATTAATCCAGAGGAGGTAAAAACCGACCTCTTAGCGCAATCTTTCCCCGTCCGAAAAGTACACAGGATGTACGATGGACGCAGCAAGAAACCATACTCGATGGTTATTGTTATACTAGATAAATCCCCCGAGAGCAAAGCTATTTTTAACGCCAAGGAAGTTTGGAAGCTCACAGGGATAACCGTGGAGCCTCCATACAAACATCACGTTCCCTCGCAGTGTCACAACTGGCAGCTCTACGGGCACTCTGTCCGCAACTGCTTCCTCCGTTCTCGATGCGTAAAGTGCCTCGAGGACCACGCGACTCTCCCAGCCCTCCGAGCTGCGTTCTATGCTGCGGAACATGTCAACCAGCGGATGTCCTCACGCCTCAGCCAGACTAGGCAAAACTTCCCTCAGAGGGGGCACGTCTTTCTCAGTCCCCCGCCCGATGCCTCTCTTTAACCAGAGACTTTCCCCTGCCTCCTGAGCGCTCCCCGCGCTCCGGTGGCAGCCGCCCCCGCGTCACATCAACCTGACGGGCCTAAGGCTCAAGCCCCTTCATCCAACGGTTCAGGCTGCGGCCTAGACTATATGGGTATGCTACTTCTTGACCACGATACCCAAGAGGTACTGGATTTTGACCAGTGCAGCTCGGAGCTAGGTCCCTCCGAAGCCTTTAGGCAACTCCCCGTGTTAGCAGTGTCTGACCCGCGCTGCCACCGCAAATAAATCTAGAAATGATCCGTATAAAACTACAGAGTTTACCTTTCCTTTTTTAACGCACGTAATCTCTTTCCCTAAAGCGATCTCGTAGCAACCTTTCTTAGAGAACGGGACATAGACGTGTCGTTTGTACAAGAAACACTTAGTTTGTAGAATTGGCATTTTTTTTATATAAAAAGGTGGCAAACGGGCATACGGCCCGCCAGATGGTAAGCAGCTACCGTAGCCCATGAACGCCTGCAATACCATAGGTATCACAAGTGCGTTGTCGACCTTGAACCATCCTACCCCAAGGAGCTCTGGAAACCCTACTCCCCCTACTTTGGCATGACTGGCCATCCGTCAATCACGCTTGTGTCTGCATATCTCTCCTCGAGTAAAAGACTCCTTCAGTCCGACCTGAAGGCACTCCTTTCTCTAGGTCAATCATAATCATAATAGCAGGTGACCTCAACTGTGGACACACTCTCTTCAGCAGCTTGTTTAATACTCTGAACGGGGCTATAGTCGATCAGTTAAGTGATGTGCTCAACTTTGCGGAAAGCGGATAGTAAAACGATAAATAGGAGCGTTTTACCTAACAATAAAATGCATATTGTGTCCAAAACTTATTCGAAGCCTCATCTTTTAATTTCTGCCCGGTGATAAGTTTTTGAAGTGAAACTTCTCATGCGACTTCCAACGCGTTAAGCGTTAAACGCTTAACACACATTATCGGTCACTCCTCTTTGTGTGAGCCAGAGCGAGAGAGCAAATGTCGGTGTGATAATGCACATTGTTTAAATAAAATATCTTTTAAAATGAAGTTTCACTTCTATCGTGTGTGAATAGCACACACACTTTTTTTTAATAGCAGTTCAGATAAAATATTTTGAGACTACAATGAGCTGAGGTAGAGTACGGGAGCTTCGCACTAAGGTGTACAGGAAATGACTTCACACGATGTAGGCCGAGGGGATTCGACTAATAGGATAAGTCGACGTGAACGGTAACGGAAGGACTGCTATCTCAAGATGTTTATGAGGCTTCGAATAACGGCGATTGAAAACAATATGCGTTTTTATTAGTAGATAACACACTCTTACTTTTTTAGGTTCTACATACCCTATAATTAAAAAATAACAATCCTTAAACAAGACAACTATATGACTAATATTAAACTATTTTATTTATTATTAGGATATCATCACACTTGCGACAACACACGTGCATTTATCTGAAGATATAAAAAGAGGGGAAAAAAATCGAATTAATTAAACACCGTTGTACATTTAATTTAAATAGTTTTTCTTTTCGATTAAAAATATTTATTTTTATAGTTCCCACATTTTTATTGCATCAACACGGAACGAAGTACATTTATTAACTGGGAGAATAAATATGCCGCTATCTAATTATACAGGCTGTACCCTCTGTTATTACGACTTATTAAATTGGTACACAAGTAAAAATGCTGATTATTGTTAAATTACTCAGGATGTTTAGACTACACTTAGAGATAAGCACCTGATATTTTGTTTAGACGTATTGCGACGTATTTTTGTCATTCAATTATAAACATCACCTGGTGTTTACAGATTAATACATTATATATAAGACCGTAATTCAATCTGTAATAAAATCTCTTAAGAATCACTTGTAAGTAATTTTTAAAAACCCTCGACTCCGACCACGACACTTACCTATCTTGTTATTTCGCGTGAGTTACTCGTACGTGTGTAAAAGTCATGTGTGTCAAGTGTTCCGGATTGTATCAATCACTATTACTGTTATTATGTAATTTCATTTACACATCCTTTAATGTCGATAACATTTTGTTTTAAAAATAATCCACACTCTTAAAACTATTATCGATTCAAAATATACCAGAACTCTAAAATATATAATGAACATATTCGGATAACATACTTTGAATACGCATTAATGGGGGATTTTATAATATCTGATATACAATTAGTGAATTTGAATGGTACATACCGGCGTTCGTGGACGTAACGTCCGGTGCGTGTGCGTGTGCGTGCGCAGGACTGGGGCTGGTTGGCGCGTGGTCCGGTCTCGAGCGGCAGTGGTCGCAGCGCGAGCGAGCGCGCGCACTCACCGCGGCCGTCTCGCTCACACTCAGCGCGCGGCTGATCGACAACGTCAGTTGGTTCGCTGCGTCACGCGGTGCATTCATACATTATTAATTATTCAACGATCATTTAAAAAGCTACTGACAACGGTTACTCTTGAACCCGATTGTTTTTATTCCAATAGATATCGATAAGTTATACATGGGATAACAAAACTATGTACATAAAAAAGATTGTTTTTTTTTCATACTTTGTCTATGGCTCTCAATGTTTTTAGAATAGTAAAGTAGAATATAAAAACAATTAAACTTTTAGATATTTGTTACAAAACAAAAAGCGGTAGCAATTGCGTATATAATAGAAATATTGCGCATATCTAATTATATTCATGTTATTTAGTTCACAAAATGAGGTAGTTTTGATGTCAGAATATTATTTTATAGATATCCCACATAAATAAAGGAAGCAGTAGCCCGTTAAAATTAATTCATATCACACTTTGTACATAAGTAATTTTATTTTTACTCATTGGCAATTCTTATAGCCTATCAATCAAATAAGAAATAACATAAGTATTCAGTGTACAAAATTTTATTAAAATCGTTCAAGTAGTTTTTGAGTTAAATGCGGACGTACAAATAAGCAGACTAGCAATTTTTATTAATGTCATATTCGTGATCCTTCGTGTCCTTTATAATACACATCTATAAAAATATTTGTAAATAATACATGCGCGGACAGAAAGCGACAAACTCGTTAATATATATATTTGAAGGAGCTAATAACGACGTCCGCGTTACCTTGAGTCTGAGCGGCCAGGAGCAGGTGGTGCAGGTCCGGCGCTGTGCCGGGGGGCGGCGGCGCGGTGCCTGGGGGCGGCGGCGCTATGCCGGGGGGCGGCGCGGTGCCGGGGGGCGGCGGCGCGGGGGGCGACAGCTCCTCGACGCTGTCGCAGCGAGTGAGGTGTCCGCGGATAGTCCGCAGCTCGCGACCCACGTCTGCAAGGTTAACAGTTCATTGCGCGGTGCAATACAGTGACACTCGATATCTTTACTACAAATATGCGTGCAGAGATACCGATATTTTTAAAACTTATATGTATCGTTTGTACTAGCTAACTGGGGCGTAAATGAAACGGCAGTCAGGACGGGGTTTGAATTAATTTGTTTTTTCTAATATACAACCAATGTGACCAACTAGTAAAAAAAGGTCCGCCTGATGTTAAGCGGTTAAATCACTAATTATATTTTAACATTAATACTTTAATTTGACGATCGTACAATGTTGTCTCGACGCTGCCGCCGTAGGTTTGGGGCTGTTTACTGTTTATATTTATAACCTAGTGAAGGCGGTTTTTTTTTTCATATCGAATTAATTATCCTTATTTCATCTAAATCATACAAAAACACCTTTTTTCAACTTATTTTGTCTTTTTAATTGTAAAAAAATAAAAACGCTTCCCAACAGTGAAACTAGACAATTATATTTACTAAAATTTGCTGCTTTTTCTTTGTTACAACGTGATATAAATAAACTTATGATGCATCCATACGTCATCCATTTAGCCAAAAAACGTCCACTTAGCCCCCTTCCCCCAAAGGATCACCACAAGGACAAATTTCACGCTGACTTGAATCCAACAAGTTTCCACAACGTTCGGCAAGTGGTCAGCCCACATTGTGGTGGGTCTGCCCCAGCTGGGTGCCCCGGTACGCAGTCGCCACTTAAGTCTTCTTAGATCCCATTATTTATTTTTTGTACGAGCAATATACCCTACCCACTGGCACTTAAATAAAGCAATTCTGAGAGTTATGCGGTAATTTTAGTTCGTCCGTGGATCTCATTGCTGATGCGAGTCACGAGGTATCATCATTATTTCAGCCGAGAGACGTCCACTGCTGGACACAGGCCTCCCCCACACCGAGCGGCCCTGCACCAGGTGGTCGGTGCACGTCGTGGCGGGTCCGGTCGCGCTGCACCGCCGTTAAAATGTTAACACTTCCCTGCCTGTTCCCGGCGATGGAGACGCGTTTTAAAACGCTTGTTTACTTTGAAATGATGGCTTTATTTCTCGAAGTGTTAGTTCCTTATAAGCTCTTTGTTTTATTGTATTATTCATTAGAACTTCAGGTCTATAAAATATTTATTAGTTTACCAATTTGGTTTATATTCCATATCCATATATGTCTTAACATATATTAATATAATATACTTAAGATGTCATGTTGTGATGCTGGAATACATTCTAGGTTGATACCTACCTATCTAATATATATATATATATAATGATTCGAGGTTTGTCGTTGTGCGCGCATCACGCTTACACGATATCTTCATTCAATAAAACGTTATTAAACTTTTAACAAACTACAATTCTTATAAGCATTACGCGTTCAGCGATGTACATAAAATATATTTATATAAATATAATAAAATTGAAATGTCTGTTTGTAATGTCAAACACGTTTCACAAAATGCATATGAAAATATTCACAAAACATATACCAAAAAACCCATTTCTAAAATTTTTGTCTGTCTGTTTGTTCCGGATAGTCTCCGAAACGATTTAACCAAATTTGACAGGACTCTCACTGGCAGATAGCTGATATTATGGGGCATAACTTAGGCTACTTTGATTTAAGAAAAATAATTAGGGTACCGCACAAAAAATAAAATACCTTTGTAGTGGAGCACGCGAACGGAGCCGCGGGCACGGCTAGTTCTTAATATACCTGTAGAATGGGTTAAGGTTGTGTGTATGTGTGTGTGTGTGTGCGTGTGTAGGTGGTGGGCAGGTGGGGGGCAGGTGGGGGGCGGGTACTGACCGACTTGTCCGAGCGCGTCCGCGACGGCGAGGTCGGCGAGCTCCTCGTAGCAGTGCTCGGGCACGGCGAGCAGCTCCGCCACGATGCTGCTCTTCGCGGCGAGCCCGCTCCTGATCACCTCGTCCAGCCGCCGGAGACGCTCTGCCGACACCAGACAAATTTACCGATCCATCTTACCACCACTTCACCGATATCAACTTTACAATATGAATACGTTATAAAAGATACATAAATCCCTTCTTTTTAAATGCAGCTGTACAGAAGTTTTCTTTCTAATCACCACACAACAGATGTAACATCCGCTTTGGCTCAACTTTAGAATCGCTACCGTCGAGTTCACACTCCAATTTACTGTTAGATCACGTTATAGTTAGGCTTAATATTAAATTTCAAACTCCGGAAATTTATAGTTTATGAGAAAATCACTTTTAAAAATCGTATTTAAATTAGTAAATTTGACAATACAAATGTCAGATCAAGCTATTTTCAATGTATAGACAAAAGAATTTCATCCATAGAGCCTAATTATCTTAAAGTTTCTGAACATTTGTTTTGAACTTTTACAAAATTTTCGTATATTATTGCATATTATTATTAATATTTAATACATATTATTATTAAAGTACAAGCCTTTAGTTATATATATAATTTAATTTAAAATTTCTATTTTTTCTTTTTTTTATTAGTTTTTAACTATCAATATTTTGGTTAGGTTAGGTTTGTATTGTGAACAAAACGCACGAGCCGAGCGAGCGAAGCGAGCGGGCCGCGTCAGCGGCCGGCGAGTGCCAGAAAACAAATTACCTGTTGGGAATTCATATACAAGTCTCAATAGGTAACATAATTTTGCTTATTGAATGACATAACCTCAAAATTTTCAAATATGATTTCTCGTAAACTTTGTTTCCGCACTCTTTCTTTCACAGTGGAGTTCCCTTTCACCATCCCGACCCTCCTCCGTTCCATGGCATTATCATATTCAGCGTAGAAAACCTAATTTTTCTTAATAAATAACATAACCTCAAAATTTAAAAAAAAAAAAATTCTCGAAAACTATTTGTTTCCGAACTTTTTCCTTTAAAGGGGGATTACCTTCACATATTCAAATTCAGCGGTAACGATTCTAAAGTCCAACCTAGGGTCCTGTACCCGAGCGGGTTGCGATCAACATACACATAGTGATAAAACGGTTCCAGCCAGTATAGCCAGATACTAAAAAGAAACAAACACATATATCTATAGGATTTAGCCTACGAGAGAGTGAGATAGAATATACGCGGTAAAAGCAAATCCGGATTTTCTTGACTATAATTTTTGTTAATTTGGCCTACCGATGTGACAACAGACTTGTACGCACTGTCGTATGCATAGTACGAGTGGTTCGTTCGACTTCCGCTGAATGTTTTTTTTTTAAATTGTGAACTTACTATTTATATATTTATTATTAAATATAATTTAATCACTTGATTTAAACTTTTTAAATATTAATAAAATGTTTATATTCATAACTTTATAAATAAACACTTATTTATTTATTTAATACATTTTTAGTAACATTCCTTCATTGTGCTTGTTATATAGTAAGTAATACATAATATATAGAGAAAGGAACTTCATTACTACCGGGTGTCCCACGGCACAACTCTAATGTTTATCCTTAAATAGAACATTTCAATATAATACTCAATAAAAATCCACCCGAAGTATTGGTTAATAATAATTATAATTTATATTAGTGAACATAGATAAACGATTTATAGATTTATATTATATAAAAATACAATTAAATAAAAATAAAATTAAACAGAAAATCAATATAACTTATATTTTAATCAGCACTAATTTGTAAATTCCACAATACATCAAGAGATAAAATTATATATTTTTTTTTAATAATAAGTTCACAACGAACTTAGTTTAACGCCAAACTTGATATAAACAAAGTATATTTAACCTGATATTGAACGCGATGTCATTAAAAAACATAATTATGCTACGGTTAATTTATACCACCACCTTAAGCAAACCATCTTTATTGGTAAACGTGAAAAGAGCGTGCGTGTGCATGTGCATGCGTAAGTGTAGATAGCGTGCGTGTACATGCGTGCGTGTACATGCGTGCGTGTACATGCGTAAATGTAGATAGAGTGCGTGCGTGTACATGCGGAACTGTAGAGAGTGCGTGCGTGTACATGCGTAAATGTAGATAGAGTGCGTGCGTGTACATGCGGAACTGTAGAGAGTGCGTGCGTGTAGAGTGCGTCCGTGTACGTACCCGCGTGCGTGTACATGCGGAACTGTAGAGAGTGCGTGCGTGTGCATGCGTAAATGTAGATAGAGTGCGTGCGTGTACATGCGTAACTGTAGAGAGTGCGTGCGTGTAGAGTGCGTCCGTGTACGTACCCGCGTGCGTGTACATGCGTAACTGTAGAGAGTGCGTGCGTGTAGAGTGCGTCCGTGTACGTACCCGCGTGCGTGTACATGCGGAACTGTAGAGAGTGCGTGCGTGTGCATGCGTAAATGTAGATAGAGTGCGTGCGTGTACATGCGTAACTGTAGAGAGTGCGTGCGTGTAGAGTGCGTCCGTGTACGTACCCGCGTGCGTGTACATGCGTAACTGTAGAGAGTGCGTGCGTGTAGAGTGCGTCCGTGTACGTACCCGCGTGCGTGTAGGCTCGCACGGCGGTGCTCGCGTGGCAGGCGGCTGGCTCGAGCACGTGCAGCGCGGCGCTCGGCTCCAGCACGACAGCGGGTTCGGCGCCGTGCGTGCTGATGCGACCCACGGTCGGACGCCGCGGTCTGTTCACATACACACATACACTAGTTAATACATATTCCGTTATAGATATAACACCTACATCATCTCTATTGTTATACATAACATACATACATTTGAATAGACCATTTAAATTAAAATCTCTACCAGAATGCTGTACAGTTTCCAGTTAGAAAATGTTTATTGACTGATGCGGTATTTGTTCTCCTATAAAATAGTATAAAACTCTACGTAGGAACTATGTTCCCATTTGTATAAGTCTTATAGTATTATTATTATACTATAAGCTATTATTATAATATAATGATCATTTGTCGACTTCATCAAAAATTCATACGTACGTAGAAAGCAATACTGACTTGTGTTTCTCTTCCCTGTCGGCGACCTCGTCTTTATCTATCGACCGCCTCTCCTCTCTCTCCACGCTCTTCTTCTCCTCCCTCGGCTCCGGCTCCCTGTCCACGAGTTCCTCTCGCTCCCTCTCAGTGGAGCTGCGCTCTAGCGATACTCTGTCCCTTTCTATCTCAGGTTCCTCCGCAGGAGCTGTGGATGTTGATTTCTCAGACGCATCTGATGGGTTTCGAGATACGTTTATTCCTAAAGACAAAACAATAAGGTTTTTATTTATTAACCAATACATTAATTAATCTAGAAATCTACTTTCAATTAAATGAAAAGCTGAGCTGTGAGTTTTAAGAATCGATTACGTTATGAATATTGTGTTATGAGTAGAGTAGGCACTAGTCTCGTGGAGTGCAGCAGCAGCAGCAGCAGTGCACGAGAACAACTCCTCACCTGAGTCATCCGCCGACCTGGTGGGCTGGTGCGAGGGCGTTACGATCGGCTTCAGCTCCGTCAGTTTCGCGAGCGGCGACTCTTGGATGTATTTCACCCAACTAAAAGAACAAAAACCACTTGTAATAAACTGAAACTAGTGAACAGAAATTTGTACAGATTTTATACCGCATTCATTTCTTAACTAGTTGTGCTCCCCCGGCACCGCACGTCTTTATTAAGCAATAATTATACTCCTCTGGTAATATTATTAATTTTGTCTCGTATGATTTTTATAATTTTTTTTCGAGGTGATATTCATATTTTTATAACTCATAATTGAGTAATAATAAATATTTGCGGCGTTCAAAATTTTTTTAAACGCGTCAAGACATTTTCGAGTTCAGCCCAGACATACAAATCGAAAGGCAGACAGACACCAAAAAAACACGTCAAATTCGAGATCAGTGATTTATCGAATAGTGAACACGAAATTTTAAAGAAGATAACATGTACGTACAGAAGTACAGACGGTAAACAGGACCGGCGTTTCAATCGGGCTAATAATTTAAAACAAAATACCGGAAGGTGGAGGCCTCAGGTAAAAGTAAGAAGGATAGTGAGTGAGTGAGTGAGTGAGTGAATTAGTGAATGAGTGAGTGAGCGAGTGAGTGAGTGAGTGAGCGAGTGAGTGAGTGTGACTTACGTGGCGTATTCCGGCGGCGTGTTGGCGGACAGCTCGTGCATCTGTACTCCGTTGATGTTCATCAGGAAGAATGCGTTCTTGACGGCCGCGTTCGGACGAAACAGCACCTTGTCCCTAACGAAATAAAATACATTATTACATACAAACGATAAAGCGTTTAGTTATATTAAGGGCGGCGCCCACTTGTCGGAACAATGCCGAAGCGTCCCGAGGAATTTCGTGACATTATCATTAAAATATCAACATTAACATCATGTAACTGTCGTCCTTTATTATTAATTGCTTGTTAAACTCATTGCCGTGCTGTTGCCGCGCCGGTGCCGTGCCGGTGCCGTGCCGGTGCCGTTGCCGTGCCGCCAGCGAGCGCCGCCTCCTCATCTGGTCATATTACCGCATAACATCTAATAATAAATATACGCGGGTGCGTTTTTAAGTTCGCGGAATGAGAGGGTTGGAGTGGGGTGATTAGGCTCATTAGGATCATAACGTGTTCAGTGACTCATAATTAGCATAAATACGAGGTTTCATTGTTATTAGGCAATTAGTCTTTGAGCTATCGTCAACCAAGCAACATAATCGGGAAAAAAAGTGAAATATGGAAAAAATCGAATATCGTGTCGTTATAAAGTTCCTTACCAAGCACGAAAAATCAGTTGCGACAATAATGAATGAGATGTCATTGGTATACGGTGACTCTTGTCTAGGAAAAACCATGGTGTACAAGTGGCACAGTTTATTTAAACAAGGAAGGGAATCTCTTGAAGATGACCCGAGGCCGGGCAGGAGCATCGAGGTGACCACGCCGGAACTTATCCAAAAAGTCGAAAAAATTGTACTCGACGATGCTCGACTAAAGGAGAAATAACTCGCAGAAATGGTTGGAGTATCCGATACAACCATTTTTTAAATCCTGCACGATCATCTTGGCATGACTAAGGTCAGCGCAAGATGGGTGCCGAGAATGCTCACGCCGCCGCAAAAGCAACAGCGCGTAGAGTGTTCACGTGCATTTTGGACCTCTGTAATGAAGACAAGGATCGTGTATTGAGTCGAATTGTTACTGGAGACGAAAGTTGGTTCATCATTATGAACCGGAGTCGAAACAAGACTCCATGCAGTGGCATAAAAAGGGCACAGCACCTCCCAAGAAGTTTAAAGTGTCACAGTCAGCTGGGAAACTCATGGCAACGGTCTTTTGGGACTCTGAAGGAATATTATTGATCGATTATAAAGATAAAGGTGTTTCTATAACCGGAGAATACTACGCTTCAATATTAAAGCGACTAAAAGAAGCAATTAAAGAAAAGAGACGGGGAAAATTGACGAAAGGTGTGCTGCTTTTGCACGACAACGCGCCTGTCCACAAGAGCCGCGTTGCGTTGGCTGCCCTGCATAAGGCGGGCTTCGATATTTTGAATCACCCACCCTACAGCCCAGACCTGGCCCCGAGTGATTATTACCTATTTCCAAAAATGAAAAAAGAGCTGCGGGGTAAAAAAAATTACTACCGATGATGAAGTCAAGGAGGCAGTTTCGGCATATTTTGAAGATAAAGGGAAAACATTTTTTTATGAGGGTATAAATAAATTAATTGAACGATCTCAAAAATGTATCCGTCTTGCAGGTGAATATCTTGAAAAGGAAAAATAATTTGGTTGTTTTATTTCCACCCCTTATCCCCAATTCCGCGAACATAAAAAGGCTCCCTCGTACCTACAAGCGACGGCGATCATTGACCGTGTGAAACCCTCGATAACTAACCAAGTCATTGTGTAAGGTTATCGTCTATATTGTACAATAATTGCCTTCCAGTCGGAATCAATGATATTTATTTTTACATAAGTTATATGAAATTAAATTGTATAAATATTAATAATAATACGCGCCTCCCTACTACAAGTTAAAATGCCTCTTTCTTGGAAAGATAGGAGCTAAGACGTATGAAGTATGTAGCTCGTGTTGTATTTGAATTTTAAACATGATGAATTTTCCTGCAACCGGTGATCTCATTAGTAGATGATGATTCCCGCAGCACGAAGCACGAGCCTGTCCTGTACTCCGCTGCTGTTAAACCGTTCGATCAGCCATTCGATGTTAGTAATGAGGATGTGAGTTACCATTTAATGAGCGGCGAGAGCTGCTGGTGCTGAGCGCTGCTCGGCTGCGAGATCGGCTTCAGCACGAACTTGTCGCCCTCGCGCTGCACCAGCACGAGGCTGTCCTCCAGCATCAGCGCCTGAGGGCGTACGTACCGTCAACACCTTCCTCAACACATCTCATAACTAAATACCAATCGCTATAATATCAAAACGATCGATACTATATCACTCTAGGTTTGTAAATATAAATATATATTCAAAATAACTTGGGATGTAATAGCGCTATCGCTACTGTTAAACGTAGAGGCGCAGGTTCGATTCTCGCACATGAGGAAATTTCATATGATTAACACAATTGTTAGTTTGTTTTCAAGTGTTTTCATATCAATATAAGGGGATTTCGATTCCAATGTATAAGCTTTGTATGGATTTGATTCAAACGACAGTAATAGAAACTACCTTCTCATATGTTAATTACTATTAACTAGTTGTTGCTCGCGTTGTGTTTATGTGAATACGCTCTTTAATGTTTCATGAGAACTTCGTTTATTATCTGGAATAAAAACCCCCATTAGAAAGCATAGTTGTTATATCTAGCTCTATTCTTTTTCGCAAACAGTGCTGAGAACTACGTTTAAATTAGCTCAGTATTTTTCAAGCAATGCTCGTTCCAACACAGACAATTTAAATTATTATTATGGTATCTATTAAATATTAACAAGTAAAAAGTTTCCAAGCTTATGATGGAATATTCACTGTCACCTGCATCAGGCTACAGGACGATAAGTGACAAATAGACGAAGCAAAGCATTACTTTAACAACAATACGGATGGATACCTTGGAAGTTCGAAACTCGCCGAATGATAATATATCCATATTTTTTTTATGTTTTTTTGTAAGTATTAATGTATTCGAACCGGGAACAATGCGCATATCATCAAGGGGAGCAGAAAAGCAATTAATTGAGAGGAAACACAGTAGTAAAACAATAAAGTGTAAAAAATATAAATGTATGTGTGTGAGTGTGTGTATTATGCGTTGAAGAAGTGTTAAAGTGGCAATAGCGCGTATCAGTGTGTTCACGTGTTAAATTAAATGATATGATCGTCACACGCCCCCGCGGGCGCAGCAATATGTTGACAACATGTGACGTGAGGTTCTACTAACGAGCACGTTGATCTTCTTGTTCGAGTCGTTCCTGATGCTGAGGTCCCCCTCCATCCGGAGCTGGTGCTGCGTGAGGTCGAACCGACGCAACTCCTCCCACTCGGGTCCGGAGGGGACGCGGATCTCGAGCTTGCTCTGAATCGTTCGTAACCTAAACAAATTCATGTCTATATGAGACACACACTGGTTGAACAATGGAGTTGGAAGCCGCAGAGTGCGCTCGACTCGATCATCATACTAGCGGCATTTCATTTGGCTTCAGATAATACTGACGCCGGTAACGTCTTGCATTTCGTTAAGTATGCATTCTTATAATGCGGTAAGCCCTAAAGTGCACAACTTACGGCAAAGTAGTCCTATTAGTAGCTATTCATTTAGACTAAATTTCCTATAACGTCAAATTATGAATACGCATACATTTACCATGAATTTGAAAACATATTCTAGGATCAAACATTTGCTTTTTTCATCCGTTTTTATTTATTTACCATAATAAAATGTTTTTCAGTTGAAATTGGTACAAGTGGATGAAAGTGTAATTAAGTACAAAGTAAATAGTGAATGAAGAGTGTTGAGGGGTGTTGAGGGGTGTTGAGGGGTGTGAGCGTACCTGTGCTCGTTCTCGGCGGTGCGGATCGCCGTGTCGACGCGGTGCAGCACGTCCTTGGCGACGGCGAGCGCGCGCCGCACCCGCGCCACGTCCGCCTCGCTCTCGCCGTCCGACTCGCACACCGTCTTCACCACGCCCTCCAGCAGCAGCTGGTACTTCGTCAGCCTGCGACCACACACACCTCGATACATCGGTACCTCCTAACCTATCGACTTACCGACGACCTCATCCTCGCCGCGACATACCTCTGCCAGACGCAGGCGAGCAGGTCTCGCAGCTGCAGCCTCCCGCACAGCGGCAGCTGTTCCCTGTTCACTAGGAACAGGTGCAGCTCCTTGTTCTTCCGGCGGCGCTCCCGCAGCGCTTCCAGCGCCATGCGCTGCCCGCGACAGAACTTGGACAGGCAAGCCGCGTAGCCGCTGTCGCCGAGCTGCAACGACAACAGCAATACACCTACCCGGTCAGAGCGTCTCCCGCACCCCACTAGCTGCCGCCCTCAACTTCCAAATCTGTCGCTAAACAACTATACAATATGTGCTCCGGCAGCTGCACTTGAGACCTAGTTCTCCCAAGAGACTTAGCATCTTGGACTGGATTTGTTACTTGTTATCATATCAAGTTGTAGCCAAAAATTAAGCCAATATTAAATATAAATTGTTTACGCTAAAAATAAATGAGAAAATAACGATAAATCTATCAGAATGAGTAATGTAATCGAGTTATCTAATGGCTTTTACTGTATTTGCTTAATAGCTGATATAGCGGAGGTATTTTGTTGAGGTCATAAAATAGTACAGACTGTGTTGAGCATGGCGTCGGCGACGGGCCGGATCTGAACGATGGGATCATTGACGTCACTCCTGAGCGCGCGCAGGTCCGCGTAGAGCCGCGCGTGCCGCTCCCGCACGCCGGGCAGGTTCGGGAACAGCGCGCGCAGCTCCTCCGGCGGCAGCAGGCCCGGCTGGCTCTCCAGCGGCCGCAGGAACACGCCGCCGAGCACCTTCAGCCATCGCACGTGGGACCCCTCCGACACTATCAGCTCTGCAAAACATTCATACTATTCTACGACTATTACTTCCCACTACTACTTACAATATCATACAATACTTCATTCCTTATTACATAACACCCCTATATCCTCAAAGTAATAAGTTTATTATTAACACAACACACACGATCAGGATATCTGGAAACGGACATGCAAAAATACTATACCTAACTAAACTTATAATTAGTCTGGAGTATTTAACAAGTAAATATCACATTTATGTCATGAACTGATCGATGGATGGGCCAGATCACGATATGGCTGGAAACTTCTTGAAACGCGAGCACTTCACGATATTTGAACGGTTATCGTACGTTAATACGTTAAAAACACTACCAACAATTCGGAAAACATACCAGTCATCGGGAAGAGCCGACGAGAAACTCAATCTGGTAAAATAGTGAGCTGCGCGCATCATGTGACGGAAGTGCGACATGATATCAATGATAATAATGTAAATTCAGTTTACAAATTTTTCAGTGTTAATTTTTTATAAAAATAATTGAACTGTATATAAATAAACGTTATTTTAAACAAATTAATCCGTAACTAAATAGATATTGTCTGGTTTCTAGTTTCCCTTATAATGTTATTAGATGAGTTACCGTGTATAACTTCCTGACGTTTTCTCAGCCGGGCGCTCAGCACCAGGGAGTCGAGCACGTGAGGCGGCAGACTGTCGGCCCACTGCGCCGCGAGGGGCTCGTCTTCCTCCGACCAATCCGACTGAGACGCTACACCATCATACATTATTAATTAAATTAATTTGTTCGAGCAATTGCCCCTATTGCGGAAACTATAACATCACCGTCGGATTTTTCGGCGGGATCTTATTAATTTGTCATGTGGTGGTAGAACCTATTTTAATTTTCAAACTTGTTATTTGGTCCAATATTATGTAACATTCGTGGCATTCCAAGTCATTGGTTATTGTACACAAGTGAGGTGGATTATAAATAATAACTGGGAACATGCATTTTGAGTTGCCCCAAAAACATCCTGGAGAGTTCTGACAAGAGAGCCGCCATCTTGTCACAGCATTGTTTATATTCTATCCACGTGACATTAGCAACATTCTGTATAAACGCACGTTGCCAGTAAATAAGAAGAAGAAGTAGAAAAATATCACCATCAATATACTTATCGTGGGCTTATCCAGTGGCAAACTTTATACGAATAGACTAGGCAAGGCTACCAAGGCAAAGTTATACATAATCTATTGTCGAAGCCGCTTCTCTACCTACATTCTAAACTTCACATGAATGTGTGAATGATGCGACCTTCGAACACATTGTCACTTAACTTCAAACCCGTTGAATTAAGAGGTGTAAATATAGAGCAGTTAGAAGAGTGGAATTATCTTGAAGAATAAAAGCCACTCACCCTGTTGTTCAGCAACGACTGTGCTGCTCTCGTTACTCCTGGACGACAGGCTGGAACTGCTCGAGCTGCCAGACGGCACCGTCGGTGCACCTGGTTCCAGGTCACTACGGACAAATACATTCATGTTTTATTTTCAAATCCGATATTTGGTGACAATAAAGTTATAACTACACCAAGTCTACCTATAAATAATCAATAAATAAGCCTAAATTCAGGATAACCTCCCTATCTCACCAGTTCTTTCAAATCTGATGTTTCAGCTACTGATAAAGTATTAGTTACCGCAGTGTGTTTCCTAAACATACTACATATTGAAAATGAATATGAAGAAATTATTTTCCAAATGACTGAATCACTTCGTAGCAGTATCGAATGAATCAACACGATCGGTACGACAGGGACCACGGTTCTCAGTTGGTAATAATTTTAACATATAGATTTCTATCATCTTATGAAAAGAAGATCTTAAGTTAAAAAAAAAAACAATCCAGTCAAGCGTGTGTTTGTAGAACCTATAGGCGAATGTACCGAACACGATCGCCATGATACAAATAGGTATGTAGGCGCGGATACAGTTGTAGCTTCAACTTCGCATCCGTTGAAAGATGACGCGCGCCGCGCGCGGAACACGCGGAGGAAACGCAAGTGGAAACAAATCAACGGAAGGCTATAAACGTAAATCTAATTTCGTAACACGTCGCTTGCACACATTACGGTACAAAATTTTATTCATGCTTCATATAACATTGAATTTGACAGTTAGGTGAGTGTTTACACGTGGCGTCAAGACTTAAAAATTTGTTAGTCCTTAGTATTATTAGTAGTACTCAGTAATTTTACTAGCAATATATCAAAAACTTTCAAGTTTTGAAAATTTTCATTGACTTGGCTCTCAACGTCACAATAAATACGCGTAAATTGACATTAATGCCATCCATGGGAGTCAAATTATTAAATAGTCGTTTCACTTTGATCCAGGAATGGTCAAAGCTCTAACTAAAAGTTAGCGATGCAACAAATAGCAGACTTCATAGATGAAAATCCACTGGGAAGTAGAAATACAATTTTTGATTTATTTTAGGTGATACATTTTGTATGGGCCTTATTTGCACGTTTTAAATAATCCTAGAATCTCGTAATTATTCTAATAGATAAACTAATTTACAAAAAGAGCACTAGAATGGCTGAATGAATCAACAATTTCATAATAAGTTTTTAAACTAATAATTCAGACCCTAGAATTTTATTTACCTTAGGGTTCAGCGTAAACTTGTCCCATTACAATCAAATTATTTACTCAGACATCACTTCAGAATGCCCAAGAGATTTTTGTTAAACATTTCAGCAATTAATGGAAAATTGTAAGCCTGTTTACAATAATTAAGCAGAATAATCAAAATCCATTATACGAAATTACAAGAATTCGAGAACTTCAATTAAATTCATAATTGCTTAATAACAGAGTTGGAGCCTTCAGGGGTTTATTGAAAGCATCGTCGAGTCACGATTTTTATATCGATACCGAGGACAAAAACTTAACATATCTTATCCCTGCAAAAATATATTTTTTTAAGTTCACGCGATCGGATCCCGGTGTCTGCTAGTTATGAATATATGATTTCTTTGTTTATTTATATATTTATATAGATAAATCTCAGTCATGGTGTGAGAGTGCGCGTTCTATGCAAGCGTTATCTTCACAACCTCGGCTAGGCAAAGGGCACGGGGCACGGGGCACGGGGCACGGGGTACAGGGTCGTTACAGATAACTTAATATGCTTTTAATTATTTATGAATATTGACAAGCGTCGTTAGCGCCACCTAACGTGCATTAAAGCTGGTGTTTAGGCACGCGCGACCAATAAGGACAACGGAGAGAAACACAACATTTACAATTGACCGTGACGAGACGCTTTCTTTCTGGATTATAAGGATTATAAAAATATATAAAAGCAAGTAGCAACTGAGAGTTACGGTATTGAACACGTGACTGAGCGAAGCAGTTGAGACATCTGTTAATAGGTAGGTATAAAAATACCAAATTAACGTATTTATTATACGATTATCATATCATTTACAAATAATGATTTATATCACTGAAATAAAAAAAAGTAGCGAATGAACTAAAACTTTATATTTACAATTTAATTGTATCGTTAGCTTCTGTTCCTACACTTAGATTTATACATTCAGATGACAGAATTTCTATCGTTTTTGACGCAAGGCTGTCTCTTGTGGTTAGTCGCCGTCGCGGTTTCCCAAATCCTAACTTAATTTCATGAATAAAGGACAAATACGATCGCTTCGAGTTCCGACTAAATATAGTCGTCATATGATTGTCACTTGTATTATCTCATAAGCCGGTATCATTTAAACGTTATGTATAACCACGCATGCACTTGATAAATGATATAATCCACTGACCGTCACTATAATGAAGCCTAACTCTTTGATCATGTCATTAATTTTTGACATTATTTTTAGAGTAGCTTAAAGCCTTGATTACACATACTGAGTATAAAGGCGAGACAGCAAAATTACACTAAGCCGAGAGAGTGAGTGAGTGTTTACACGTATTTAGTTCAGTTTCGATGCATTACAGGGGCTAGCCATATTATACTAGGGGAACAATGGATCGTAAACAAATACCGAACAGTCAATCGAGTACCGAGTGACGAGTAAGCACCACTAGTGTACCTGCCGAGTGGGCTAGTGAGACAGTGATAGCGCATGGGTGGGCATTCCTCGGCTTAGTGAGTAGAATTGGGCCCGAGTGAGTGTCTCGCAGATTTACTCGGCGGAGTACTAGGTGATCTGTTTACATCTACCCAGTACTCGGCCGAGAGCACTGTCTCCTCATTTTACTCAGTACGTCTAATCAAATTAAACACATGGGGAGACTGGTCCAATTTCAGCCAGACGGTCCGACGTCTCGACGTAAACATAATTGTTAAAGGGACCCCCAATAACCCAGGGAAAGAGAATGAGAAAAAATCTTGTCACGATCAATATAAAAATAGTTTGATTACATTTATTGTGGTAAGGGACTCGGTTCCGACTGAATCACAAATACTATACATGTAGTGAAAATCATGTCACAGTGCCTAGCTTAGAAACTGAGATTTCCGAGAACTGCCTATATATATATATCTATCTACTGATAGACTGTATATATAATGAGTTTCGCCGTACTAATGCAGTGATTTTAATAACAGCAGAGATAACATTACATGGGCATTTGATACCTTTCCGATAGAGTCCTTCTCGCCAGCATAGCGACGGTCGGTGGCTGCCGTCCCGCCGGCAGAGACACATTCCTGGAAACGCGAGGTGGCGCTTGCGTCGCCATCCTACTCGGGCCACTCAACACTCACTTAATTAAAATACACTGTACGACTTGTCACCTTCACAACATTGTTCTATCACTTCACCGATATTTATTATTCATTAAATTGTTCTATTAATTTAACCAAACACCTTACTAGACCAAACTTGTCTAGGAGATTATGTTCACATAGCAAGTGGAACAGTTGTGCTCTAACACCACGCTGCTTCTAAAGCGGTTTACAGTTGTATTTATTACTTAGTAGAAGTGGACAACACCGGGCCTATTAGATCCTAACAAGAACACCCAAACCTTACTAACTTTTTTTTTTATTACACAGAATCAAATCTTTTTTAATTCTTCCATATCTATATAGGTTTACCCTCTGACTACTTACTATCTCACCTTATGTTAAGTGACAATGTAAGCGAAGATGGCAACACGCTAAGCCTAGAGAAACTGGCTCCCAGGTGCAGCTGCCGGAACACACATATACTAATTTTTCAGTCAAACCAATGAATGATTCAAACTATTATACCACAAATATTATTAATAAATCAAGTATAATTGAAGAAACCTATACATAAAAAATCAACGTCAGCAGCAATCAGCATGATAATGCCCATATCCGTCGAATATGTAGCTAACTAGCTAGAGACAAATACTGATGCTAATATAGACCTAGTCCCGGCTAGAGCTGGACGTCCTAGACAACGTGACGTCACAGTTACTTATTAACGACCATTATATTGTACAGGAAAATTAATAGAAACGACAAGTTAAGGAAATATTAAACAGTGAGGACAATACAAAATCAAGACAAATCCCGTAATTACAGGGTAAGCAGAGACAACAACATATGCAAACGTGCACAATCGAAGCGTTCAAACAAATGTGAACACAACTCCAGGTGCTTCCTACACTGAGTCTGTAAAAACAGTCATTGCATAATAATGAAACCCTTGAGTTTCATTTTTCGGATGTTGCAAAGAATTTTAATGTTGTTCATATAAATGCCCAAAGCATTCCGGCACATTTTCTCGATATGTTAGCAAGTTTTGAAAACAAAAATATTCACGCCATTCTAGATTCTGAATCATGGCTGAAGCCATGTCTTCTTTCTACTTCTTATTCAATTCCTGGGTTTCAGTTAATAAGAAATGATCGAGCGAGTGGTGGTGGTGTTGCAATATATTTACGCACATATATTCCGTTCTCTATTGTTAATATGTCATCACAGCCACCTCCAACAGACGCAGGCGAGTATCTCTTTTTAGAAATTGAACTTCAACGCACGAAAGTTCTTCTCGGTGTTTATTATTGTCCATCATCACGCATAAACTTTTTTACTTCATTCGAAAATATTCTTGAGAACTTGACTCCTATTTATGAACATTCTATCATTATGGGTGACTTTAATACATGTCTTTTAAAAAATGATTCGCGTTCACTCTCACTCGTTTCTGTTTTACAGTCAAGTAATATGAATATTCTTCCACTTAGTGCTACGCATCATTTTCCAAACTCTGTACCTTCGCTGCTGTATTTAATATTTGTTACTTCCACTGAACATGTCACTAAGCATGGCCAATGTTCAGCTGATGCCTTTTCATATCATGACTTAATTTTCCTATCTTATAAAATTCGCCCACCTAAACAGAAATCAAAAATTCTATTACAACGTAATTTCAGCAGTATTAATCTAAATAACCTCCGAGAGGATGCCAGGAACATTGACTGGATTCAGTTAACAAACTCGAGTTTAATAGCCGACAAAGTTGAATTTTTTAATACATCTATAATTAACCTTTATGACAACCATGCTCCGATACGTGCGATTAAAATAAAACATTTCCCATCACCTTGGCTTACCGAAAATATCAAAGCAATTATGCACAAAAAAGCAGTGGCTAAAACAAGATATAAATGCCATTCGAGTCCTTCGAATTGGCAAAAATATGTAAATATTCGTAACCACTGCAATAAATTATGTAGGGATGCCCAACGTTGTTACATTCATGAATCTGTTAATGCTGAAAATCCAGCTAAAGTTTGGAAATTTCTTAGGAAAATTGGAGTTGGAAAATCACGTCACATAACAACTCCTAAAGATCTAGACGTCGAGTCATTAAATAAGCATTTCTCTTCTTCGTCTGACTTTGATTTGGACATAAAAGCAAACACACTGCAGTATCTCTCAACACTGTCAACGCCTGAACATTCTGAATTTATATTTGCACAATTATTCCCTGATGATATTCGAAAGAGCATTATGTCAATAACATCTAACGCTGTTGGCTGTGACGATATTAGTCGTAAAATGATTGTTTTAATCCTTGATGAAATTCTACCCATATTATGTCACATCTTCAACTACTCTTTATTCGTTGGTGTATTTCCATCTGTGTGGAAAGACGCTCAGATCACACCCCTTCCTAAAAAATTCAATCCTGTTTTTCTCTCCGAATATCGTCCTATTTCCATACTACCATTTCTTTCTAAAGTTCTAGAACGTCTTGTTCATACGCAGTTAAACTCATTTCTTTGTAATAATAATCTCCTGAATGTATTCCAATCTGGTTTTCGTCCTGGTCACAGTACCGTCACAGCGCTGACACATATAACTGATGATATTCGGTCAGGCATGGAGCAAGGTAATTTAACTGTTCTAGTATTGCTTGATTTTAGCAATGCTTTTAATACTGTGGATTCAGATATTCTAATAGGTATACTTCGCTCTCTAAATGTATCTTCTTCAGTTAGTAGCTGGTTTAGTAGTTACCTGAGTGGTCGCCGACAACGTATTCGTATCGAAGATACTTTTTCTTTCTGGTGCTCGACTTCTATTGGTGTACCGCAGGGTGGAGTATTGTCCCCTTTACTTTTCGGTATTTTCATTAATTCTGTATCGAACAATTTAGTTTCTTCTTACCATCTTTACGCTGACGATCTACAGATATATACACAAGCTACTGTCGACAATCTACCGCAGGCTTTCTACAATATTAATAGTGATCTAGTACGCATTAGTGATTGGAGTAAGGCATTTGGCCTTAGGGTGAATCCCATGAAAACTCAAGTCATTATTATTCAAGGTTGACTGCCAAAATCGATAGAGCAAAACTCCCTTGTATCGTTTTTGATGGTGCTGTTCTTCCAATTTGTGACAAAGTTAAAAACTTAGGAATACACATCGACAAAAATTTGTCTTGGGGTCCACAGCTTCAAGAAGTAAGTCGGAAAATATTTGCGTCTGCTGGGTGCTTAAGAAGACTACGGAATTTTCTCCCTACTGCCACTAAAATTTCACTTGCACAAGTCCTTCTACTTCCAGTGCTTGACTATGCTGACGTTAGCTATTTAGATCTTACAGAAGCCCAATTAGATAAGCTCGAACGACTTCAAAACTTTTGTATTAGGTTTATATTTGGATTACGCAAATATGATCATATCTCAGAATACCGTTTCAAGCTTAAATGGCTCCCTATTAGACTTCGCCGTAATGCTCACACTTTGTTTCTCCTCTACATAATTCTCTTTAATCCTATTACACCGTATTATCTGAAAAAACATTTCAGATTCCTTTACGATACGCACACGCGTTGTCTACGATCATCAGAAAACGTGACGCTGGAAATACCAACACACTCTACAATTTTTCTTGGTAAATCTTTCGCAGTTCAGGCTGCACGGCTGTGGAACGCACTACCTGTTTCTGTGAGACGCGCACAATCGCTAAGCATATTTAAAAAATCGGTCAAGGATTATTATTTATCGCTTTAATATTATACATATGTGTAATTATATGATATTCTGTTTGTATTAGAATGTATTTTAGTAATTATATATAGTATATGTTTGTATTATAGTTATACATAATAATAATATAGTCTATCATATATTTGTTTCTTCCTTAACTATAGTATCTATATATATTATTTGTGATAAACTTTATATTATATATATATAACTTTATATATATTTAAAGTACACCTTTATATATATTTAAAGTTCTCGTTACACCCATACTAGCTCTAATTTGTCCTTAAAACATATCCATCCAAAGGTTGCCTGGAAGAAATTGCTTTCAGCAATAAGGCCGCCCTTTGTAACAATAAGAAATTTTATGTATTTATATGTTTTTTGTAATATATGGTGTACAATAAAGTTTAAATAAATAAATAAATAAAAAAAATAAAAAAAAATTACATTTGAACGTAAAGCAATGGCGGTCATTTAGAGATCAACCGGCCAGCAAGCATCTCGACTGATGGATAACACCGTCTCGCGGCGCGATAACAGCGACTCGCCTAACCGTGTCACTATTGCGGGTGTTACACCTGGTGTATGGTGGTCGCGGTTTCAACTCCAAGGCAGTGGCCAATGTGACGAACATTTGAAATGCCGTGAAACCTATGTGACCTAGTTATAGGTACCTGGACTATCTGTATTGATTAACGTAAATATTCAAACATTTACTTCGATCTCTGTTTTACTTAAATTATTATTTATTAATGAATAACAAGTCCGTTCATATCGCGGTACGTATATCCGTATGTATGTATGTACTTGCTTTTTATTTACTAAACTATACATTTATCAGTGGATGTCCTCTGTGACAATATTTCCGGATTGATAAATATGAATTTCTTCTCATTACAAATTGCCTATCATAGCATGAAAGCGCACATTAATTAGATGTTGAAAGCAAGGACATAACTACAAACACGAAATTACAACAACAAATGCATGTTTTTAATAGGGTTTCTGGTCGAGACATCCCGGGAAATCTGCGCCTTACTCGAGACGAAACAAAATTGTCGAGAAGTCGAGATCTTGTTTGAGAAATCATGACATGACTGTGCTTCCGTTAAAAAAAAAAACAAGAAACTACAAGAAAAGGAATGTCAGCACTTTAATTTCACTGGTAAAAAAGATAATCTATATATTAATACGTAAAGCAATAACTTTGTACCTGCTCTGTACTAAAAAAGTCCTGCAGTACATTAAGGCTTCAGTAAAGGGGAGGCTAAAGTAAGGGGAGCTTCGGTAAAGTCGGGCGATCACAATAGATCTAATTGGTGGCAGTGATACTGAACTGCATAAGCCTGCTTAGCCCCCTTTTAGAATTATGTTCATATTGTTGGTTCATAGATCTTTTGTATTTTTTATTATTGTGGTGGCTACTAAAATCTTTTTTTCTGCTTTTATTATGCTTCGATATAGAACAATAACGGGTCGGAGTGAGAGGCAAAGAAGGATAAATCTATATTCGTGGACACATAATAATAGTAATGAAAATTCAAATAGTGTTAATATTATACAGAATGAAGTGAATTTGAGAGATACATTTAAATGTATGCGAACATATGAATGCGGACATACAAACAGAGACAGACAGACAAAATTGCAATGTTAATTCGTGATCTGTGTCATCTATCGTTTTTAGAAAAATATTACATGTACAGAAACTACAGATTTATTAATAATGATATTGATAATTATTTATTAATACATAAGTGAAATTTTATTTTACATTTAATTATGAGTTTTATGAAAGTTACAAATTTTTCGTAAACTCGAGAAAAAAACTAGCCGAGAAATCAGAAACCTTAGTTTTCATGTATGTTCCCTATGGACTCCCAAACGGCTGGTGCGATTTTGATGAAACTTTAAGAGAATCTTCATATTAGCCCAGCGTGTGATCCTGCAAAGTTTGATAGCGATCCGATAAAAAATCTGAGTCACAGCAACGCGTGGCCGGATTTGCTAATCTATATCAATCTATACATATTATAAAATTGAAGTGTATGTTTGTAATGTCAAAAAAACTGCTTTTTACTATATACATATGAAAGTATACACGATAACTATAACAAATAACCATATTTAAATTTTTTGTCTGTCTGTCTGTTTGTTCCGGGTAATCTCCGAAACGGTTGGTCTGGGACTTTCACATGCAGATAGCTGATGTTATAAGGCATAACTTAGGCTACTTTTATTTTAGAAAAATAGTTAGGACTCCGCACAAAAAATAAACATTTATTTAGCAGTCTGCGCGAGCGGAGCCGCGGGGACAGCTAGATAATAATATTGCAAGAATGCCCAAACAAATACTGTATTCAACATCGACAAGAACCCCAACTCAACATGTGCTATGGCTGCAAATGACCATAGCGCTGGTCATACAGCTAGGCTCACACGAACACTAATGGCCTTAGATTAGATTAGACTAGCCTAGGAAGATACAAAGCAGAGATACTGATTGTCGTCGCAGCGCTAATGTAAGACAGAGAAATAGGTTGCATAGGTTATATCATACGCGCAAGCACTGCTGCTTTGCGGAAGAAACATTTGTGACAGTACAGTATTGCTCCTACAGTGGAACCTGGTACGGCTTTACATTTGAAGTGAGCATCAACAAAGAAAAAGTCCATGAGATGCCGGTTCCGATTAATTACAATGCATATTGCTTAAAGATCTCCGTTTATAAGCATTAATACATGATGATATCGCGCAGGATAGCTTCGATAACGCGATCTGCAATTTCCGAGTCACGGAACACGCACACACACACACACACACACACACATATTATACAATTCGAATCCCTACAATGAGCCTGCAGTGAAGGAAAAGATCGTCTTCAAACCATAGCCTGGTGGTAGGGTATATTCATAATGCCCGCCTGGTTAAGTCAACTTGAAAAGCTATCTACAAGCACTTATAGTAATGTTCCAGCAATACCCCCTCCAACAGGTTTAGCGTGTTGCCATCCTGGACCACATCGTCACTTAACATCAGGCGATATTATGACCATGACGCTAATTCTATAAAGACTACATAATATACAATATTTAGATCTTGATATGGATTATTTCAGTGATAACGCATTCGGATTCCGCGACAATAAATTCCAGACCAAAAAATGGAATATCTTCACCCTACAGAAGTTCGCAGCCAAATGACCTAGTGTTGTGTTCCTGCGGTGAGTAGGGTTTCCAGAGCTCCTCGGGGTAGGGGTTCAAGGTCGGCAACGCGCTTGTGATACCTTACCGCCGCTTACCATCAGGCGGGTCGTATCCTTGTTTGCCACCTTTGTAGTATAAAAAAAATGTGTAGGTACCTACGATAAACTAAATTACAAACGTTGAACGCTTATGTACACTTTTTTGAATTTACAATGTTTTATCATGCTCAGTAACACCACTATCTCCTTATTGAGAGTTGCGGGTTCGATTTTGGGCCGGAATTATTTCTAGTGTAAACATATCTCGGTTCTACAAATTTGTATGTTTAGCGTTCTAATTATATAGGTTTGTAACTCGGGCACCAATTATACACATATACCTACTTATATACATATTGTAATATTTTCGGGTCACCGGTGTTTACGTGTTATTCCACAGAAGTTATTTAAGTTTATAGTACACTTGCTTTGCTAAGATGACTTCTCTCGTGATGCAAAATATAAATGTTATTTATTTTAAGCTTTTCTTTTTATTTGAAAAACATGACGCAATTCCAGTCTGCTCTAAATATGCATTAGAAAAAAACGTTTTGTAAAAATAACGCTTGTCAGTTTGTGTTGACGTATATCACTCGAATATTAACCCGACATTAGTTAAGCGATATTCAAATGTCTCGGTCGTGGTTTATGTAAAGCAACCACTACAAACACGGAATAAAATATAAAACTCCCAAAGTCAGTTGTCAAGGGATATAGCGTTAGATAAATTGTACTGTATTTTAGACAAAATCAATGAGCACACATATGATATACGCGATAGATGTCGCGACCGTATGCGCGAGGGCCGAGGGCTGGACGCGTGGCCGCGGCGACCATCCGCCACGACGCTCGAGATACACTGGACCGCTTATCGTATGTCGCGCGACGCACGGCGTCCACTGCACAAAGCTCCGTTCATATTTACACGGTCGCCGTGCATCCATGCAACCGTACAGGCACTACAAGAAAACATTCAAATGCCGCGACGACTATATCGTGTTTAGAGGTGTAAATTCCCGGAAATATTCCCAAACTGTCAATAATAATAATTATAATACCAGTCTTACTAAAGCACAGAGTCTTCTTCCTAACAGAAGACTCTTAATTATCACATCAGCAGCTCACGGTGTATTGATTTCTCCAGATACTAATAAATCCACAATTCTTTGTTTTTCCCAGTGCATAATGATAAGAAAGTAGTTTTGAAACTTTCCTAGCTATCCTTGCTTGCGTCAGCTGGTAGGTATAGACCAGGGTCGATAATTTTGGAAATAAAAAAAATAGTAGGATGAAACCCATTGGAAAAGGAAGAAAATATAAGAAAAATGAAAGGAAAAATTATTTACGGGCGATTTGAGGTCAGGAAGTGGTGGGGTAAAACGGTTTATCTCGAATTCCGGCAAAACTACAAATCCTATAGAAAAAAGTTAAATGGCAAAGTTATAGGTAAGTAATCAAAAGTTATACAACTTTTGTATTTACACTTTTTCACATAACCTCAAAATTTATGTGAAAAATTTAAATAACAAGTTTTTGTTTTTTATTTTTATCTTTTACAATTATTATTTTTTCATGAAATTAGGTGAAAACTTACATGTTCCAAACAGACTATTTTTAATTATGACTATTTAAAATATTTATTTTATTCACTTTATTTTGAATAATATCGAAAAAGCACTCCAATTTTGAATCGAAAATTCTCGCGTCAAAATATCAGCTCTTTTTAAAACTCGGTGGGCTTTTTATTCGTTGAAATCTCTACTTTCTGCCGGTATAAAAAAAATACTATGATAAATGATGATATATAGATATTCCACAGGTTTTCATCATTCATCCATGAAGACCGTAAATTTCCCACACATTACAACAAATATACATCAAAAAACATGGCGTCGAGCGCTGGAATGTGCTTCATTGTCTTCATAATTGCGGTATTGCCAAACGTGAAACGCAACTAACCCGATGGTCCAATAATATAAATAGAGTGGAGGGTAATTTCGGAGTAAGAGCAGCATCAAGACCGTGAGAGATAGAGGAAGCAAGACGAGGCTTATACTCAGGTTGTGAATAACTTTGGATTAAATGGATGGATGGATTACTGAGAATAGATAAGCACTTAATCAAGAAATATTGGAAACAAATATAAATAAGCTTCGAATTGATACCTACGCTACCTACGCTAAGGACGGTTCCTGTATCGGCTAGTGTTGAAGTATCTACATGACGCATAATCGGAATACCATACAATGTTCTTGTTTTCATGTTGGCGTTATGCTCCATAAGTGATAATGCTTATGACAATGCAACATTGCCAACTTATGCTAGGTTTAGTTTGTTATTATCGAATTAAATTATGTTTAATCTATTAAACTGACATCGCCGCGCAGTATTTTTGTAGTTATTCGAGACTTTGCAGATGCTGTTATTCTTGGATTATATAATTTACTTTCTGGTATAGTGAAGTCATTTTACAAAGTTCATCGAATCGGAGCCGTGCGGTGTAAATGTGAACGAGTTCGTAATGCACGGCCGCCGCTACGGCACCATGCTGTATAGTCAATGGCGGCAACCGTGCACGTGTGACAAAATCATGACACGCGCTCTCATTAACGTTTCTCATACCGTTGTATTACAGTTTCCATAGTCGAGTGAGTACAGAACAATACTAAGAAGCGGAGTGAACGGTTCGAATTCATCGTGTTAAATGAAAAATTATAGCTTAGAAATATAATTACTAATCCTTCCTATTACTTGGCAAAGTTCACTTTCCGAGTATTTGATTCTTAAAGTAAATTACAAATCAGCATCGCCCACGTGAACCAAACCATTATCTTTCATATAAAATATATTTAACTGTATAAGGACTTCATTAGCTCTTAATGAAAACTGTTTCGACGTAAATAACTATTTTAACATATAAATATATTATTACATAATTATTATAACACAGCAAAATACGTATAGCGTAGTTTTCCAATTCAAGTATGGTACTGCATAATTGATATATAATACGCACTATTATCTAAATGTACTTGTATACTAGCATGTATTATTATAAACTGGAAGAGTTTGTGAATATGTTTCCAGGGGAGGTAACCTCTGCAACTACTGTCAAAATAACAATTCTTTCACTTATATAAAGCTACATTATCCTTATAGCGGAAGTGCAGTAACTTCACCCGCTGGTAGATACGTCAGAGAACAACTGTCACTGCCGGCAGGTTAGGACCTAGCGACAGTGACCGTCGACACGTTTACCCCCTGCACACTATAATAACCCCTACCAGGTAGTTGAATAAACTGTCTGAGGGAACGTGACGCACTATGCCGCGTATTCCGCCATCCCATTATTTATATTCAAATTAAAACAAACTTAAAGATCGCAGAGTCGAATTATTTACTGCCTTTGAAAATTTGAATAATATTAGCACGGGGTGTTCCTTCAAGTCAGAAACTGTGCAAGTATATACATACTTATGTAAATGGGCAACCGTGCCCAAGAATCAGTGTAAGGTGCGCCGGTGACATCACGGGGTGTGTCCCTCCACACACACCCTCACAACCCCATAAGAAAACAAAGTCAAACACGTTAACTCAGCGCGACACTCGTTATCCCGTATTAGACGCGTGAACTAGACTTAGCCAGATTAGCCCTCACCTACCATATACTATACAATACTACACGCTATTAAATGTGCGAAATTAATAAAAAAACGGGTCTTTGTAAATCGCTGTAAAATGAAGATGCGGCCTAAGGCCTGAATAAAAACGGACACTCGGAGGTAACAGGCGCATAAAAAAAAAGAAACTGAAAGCATACGATCTACATTACCCTAGAACTAGACTTTAGAAAAACTAACTTTTATTACCAAGTTTATTGATATTAACAATAACAAATAATAATCTCATAAAAAATAATCTACAGAATTTTGAAAGGTTGTTATTTATTGTAACATTATAATTTGTATATGTTCAGACGTATGACACGATTCCGCTTGTTCTGGTGTCAACTAAGAAACTAAAATCAAATTTCTAAAAAAGTAAACAAAAAAAAATTGTTATATTCCAACGACAAAAACTAGTATAAAACAAGATTTGTATACAAGGCAAGACTAAATCTAATCCACAAAATATAGGTTTCAAGAGCGTTCCATATAATCTAGACATTTATTGATAGATTCGTGTGTATCAATATTTGCAAATTTATAAATGGATACCTACTCCGCGTATCTTGGTTCTATGCCAGATTGATTCCTCAGAAACGTGCAAGAAAATTGTAACAGTGAATCTATTTGCAGACAACAATAAATCAAAGTACCGTACACAATAAAACATTTGATCAGTCTGTTTTCGCATAAAACAATAATGACTAAAAATCCGGGAGTAGACAACTTTTGTAAAATTGTTTAAAAAACTTTATAATTTGAAAAGTAAGACCCGTGAATTAATATTTATTGAATATTACACATTTAAAAGTAAATAAAAAATATTTATATTAAAGTAATATTCTAAAAAAAAGCATGCTGCAAAAACGCGGCGTGACGTCATAATACTTTTAAGTTTATTTATCACAAGATGACACACTCAACTGTGTATGTTTATTGTACGATGACGTCACATTTTCTGTGTGGCGTTACCAATCACATTACTCGCAGAAAAAAAATTGCAAAAATTAAATAATTAAATAATATGTTTTTTTCAGATTTTTATTGTTTTAGGCTTTTTATCAATACACCGATATTATAGGATAATTAACTTTCATTTTAAACATACTGTCAACTCGCGACTTATTACTAGGAAAAACGGTAAAACCATATGATATCAAATCGTTATGAACAGATCTTTAACAAACGATGAAATAAACAAAATTTGCTGTTGATATGGCAGAGAGCAAAAAAGAACAGTTTCATTTTCAAACAAAACTTCAAAACTGTACTGCGTATTTACAAGTTTCCAAAACTGGTTTCATTTCGAGTACGTGTAATACAACCCTGTGACCTAATGGCCCGAATTAAATGTCTCAGCTGACACCCGGCGCGGACGGGGCGTGTTGAAACTGTTATAACATATTGTGTACGATTGGAACTAAGACCATATGGCACTGTTAAAAATATCTACATTTGTATATAAAATTAGCTATTGAGAATGAAATATTTTTTCTACATTCAGTTTTTCTAAATGCCATTTGAATGTATTATACATTTCTGGCAAATTACTCAAGTCTAATGAAATTTTATGAGAAGAAGATTCTAAGCACCCTAAGACGGTTTAAGGTTAAATGGAGACAAAATGTATACTATTTGAAACTATTAAATTAGTATGTAGTGAGATGTATACATATCAAATGTTAAAGCTAAGTTTATAGCTGCGCGATTGTCAACTATATTTCTGATGTGTGAGTGAAGCCAGTGGAAGGCGGTAGTTAATTTATATCCAAAATAATATACGCCGTATTATGATAAATTAAAATCAACATTCCGAAGGTTTTGATATTAACAAAACGTTGGAACTGAAATACATTAAACTAAACAAACCGCAAAAATAACATGACACATCGTCTGTTACAGATGATGCTGGCCTGGAACGATGACCGTCACTACGCATTTAAATATAACCGCATCGTCCACGAAGACTTATAGAGGAATACACTCATGACCCTGACTTCAATATTCTCTTTCCTATAGATGCTATATATTCAACACAATATACTCTTCGCTTTTCAAACTTGACCTCTAGATTATTAACACCTCTGAAGGAACTATTGTAATGGTATTACATTAGGTATCAACAAACCAGTTCAGTTAGGTAATGAAAGTCTGGATTTTGCCCATAAAAATATGCTACAAAACAACCGCACGCACAAAACGAAAGCACACTTAAATAATTTACAGAACACTTCGCAAAGACAAAGCTTAAAATATACCAATAACCGTAAGTTTAATTATCCATAAAATGCTGAATGGGACGCATATAACATTTAAATATTATATTATTTAAATATTAAATATTAAATATTTCATATTACCGAGCGAATCATGAAAAACTATAAAATAAACTAAGTCTGCTTTAAATGTATTTTTTTTTGTCAATTTTTCATATATATCTATTCAGCAAGTTTCGTTCGTATCACATACCCCCCCCCCACATGCAAAGCAAAAACGAATGGTATCTTTAACTCGGGTTATGTTTCTTTTTTTTAATATTTAAGAAAGTTTTAATATGTACTACTTTGAAATTTATGAACTACAATATTTTATGAGATGCACGCGAAGATTGATGATTCAAACACAGATAGTCCGAATGAAAATATTTTCAAGGTTTGTTTATCGGTTCGATATTTTATTTTACGACATGTACAAATTGCATAAAGGATAGTTATGTAGTTACATTACCAACAGAAATAAAACGAATTATATTATTTTTCATATTCATCTTCTTCAAAATATTTATGTAACAGCTAGGACCTACATAAAAATCAAAAATTTGACAAATCTAGATGAATACAACTCTGAATGTTCTCTGGGGATCTTTTACATTGGGTCGTAGTTTTGTTATGTAAGTATTTGTTTACATTTTACATTGAATAAATTTAATTAGATTTTTTTTAATTGACTGTTCGGACGTAATATGTTCCTTTTTCTAACCTAAAATTTTATTCTTACATCTGTCTGACTAATTCCATAACCAACATTTTAAACACAAATTAACGACTAAGCTCTTTAATATGGAGTAGTATCATGTTCCGGATAGGAAAAAACTGTGAGTGAACAAGATCAATCAGTGAATATAATGTGGTAATGATTCATACATTAAACACATACAGAAAATTAATAAATTATTTACAATAATTTAATGTAGCAATAAATCAGCGTTTGATGCCAATTTTCCTTTGAATATCAGGCGTATTTATGGGTTTCCTTGAACTGAAACTATAGAGAATTTCGATAACTTCCTTTGAAAACTAACATTAGATTCAGCTCTGCTGCGGCTTATTGGCACGGTTAATAAAACTACCACCTAAAGAATCATGAGCCAAGGAAGGATAGAAATATATAAATAAATAAGAAATATATAGAAGGTCCGCGTCCACTAGCCGAATACATTGACTATGAAACTGCGTTCACTAGCGAAGCGCAGAGTCGAGCCGAAATGAAACGCACGCGCACATTGCTCGGCAGAAGAATTTCCTCCTCTATGAGATTCGATTCTCCTCGACGCGCCTCAAATGGACGCAGGCTAGCGAATGCCGGCCGACGTATTTTTACAAGCTTGACAACATTTAGTAGTTTTCTACTTTTTTGGTAGATTTAGTTCAATTAGATTGAACTATTAGTAGGTCACAATAACTAAATGTAATTTAGTAGATTTTGGTATAGAACGAAATACCTAAATAAAAATAACGATAACGATGCTTAAATAAATACTTAAGTACTTGTTTTCGTTGCTTAAAGTAATTAAAAGCAGTCAAAATTATGTGAACTGTTATTAACGCGCATTAAAAACATAGTAGCATTTTTTAAATTGGATGTTAGTATATTTAGTAGAAATCAGCTAAATTTTTTGTAGAATCTAGAAATTAATAAGTGGTCACAATGCTTGTATTACTATTTTGTATTCGTTTATATTATATTTCACTATTTAGTATATATTTCGTTCGTTACTAATGAATGAAGAAATGATTCAAATGATTCTTTGTTCAAAAATATAAACACGAAGATCCACACTATCATGATGATCAGCGTCGCATGAATATATGGGAAGAAATAGAGGGAATTCATAGTTATCGTTATCTGGCCAGGTTATAGGATATATTTTGTTACATAAAGTAGCATACGATATAACCAATGACGACAATGGTGAATCAATTGGGAAAAGAGACGCTTTTTGGGCACTTAAGTGGCTTTCGCTAAGTTAACCATAAGAGATTTATCAAATTAATGTACTACATCTTAAAAAGATCTACAACAAAGTCAGCGATGACATATGTTAACCACAATAAGCGTTTTTGTCTTTAAAATAATAGATGGGCGACCGCCGTGCACCGCCGCCGAGGAAAAGCACTGCGCTCGACAGACGCGACGGCATTCTGCAGTCCACGCGAGCAGAGCCGCGGGCATAGCTAATATTGTTATAAATATATGTTGTTACAACCCGATTATAAATAAAAAAGTTTTTTTTCTCTTCTTCATAAAAAAATATTTGAAATAAAAACATTTCTTCATCTGAGCTGTTCATCACGCAAAAACCACCTACTTCGATGAAGGGTCGCGATGAATGAGCGATGCGATTCGATTCTTCTGAGATGAACGCACAGGAATAAATGCGATTTGGCACGACTCGACTCGATTCGGCTGAAGTCGGCGCAAGGCTTAATAACTGCGTATACGAAGAATGCTTTACGTTCTTCTTTGATCGTCAAGATTTCACTCAAAAAATTTCTTCCTAAGCCAAGTAATCAAATATCCCTGTCAATCGAGCCTAATATATGAACGCTATACAAGATCTGAACATACTCAAGGATTAATTTTGAAAATGGGGTCTGGGTATGACCCGAATCAAGATTGATAGCGTTATAGCGGTGGAAGTGTAGACAATGATCCATGTAAGTCTGATTTGTTACCTGACCAAAAGTACATTTTAATTTGTTACGTAAAGACTTACGTATAATGAAAAGTAAAAGCGTTCGTATTTAACCAGCAAAGTAGCTGGTTGTTTACTTCAAATTGTAATGTCGCAGAAGTGTTATACATATAGAGATGTCGATGAATGAAAACATACTATTAACAGCCGATGTTAATGTCGACAGAGATTCATTTTCCGATAAAAAGGAATACTTTGTAGAAATAAAGGAATAGGATATACCTTGTTTTCTGTAAGAAAAGCAAGAACACTTTGCCCGTGCATTCTAGTGGTCTTCGATGTCTCAGTGCTAGATCATTGGCTCGGGATTCAGACCTAAATGAAGATGTGCCGAAGTAGTTGGAAAACAAAACGAACACCCACGGATATGTTTTATCTAATGCATTATTTTTGTTAGGCTAGGAGTGGGACGGTGTGCTGATGAGTAGGTACTAACATTAAAACGTTTGCACTTATCTCGATTAGATAACAGGGGATGTAGACTACTGATTGAGTTACATTTTAACATTCTGCCATGTATAAAGTCCTCACGATAACTAATTTAACGATATGCCAATAAAGCAGTGTTCATCCTAAACTCAGGGAGACACCTTCAACTTAGCTTATCTTCGTTAACATCGAGAAATCTGATGTGTTCTTCAAGGCTGTTTTACTATACTATCAAACGTTACATTTTTATAAATCACATATTAGCAACTCCAGTTGAGATGCGATGAAACTAAAACGGTTAGTATCTACTATTAAAACTTTTATTAAATCCTTATGATGGCCTAAATTAAAAGAGCAATCTACAACATGAGACCTCGCGAATCACACAATCAAGTTCCAGGAATTTAATAACTTTTTAACTTAACTATATTTTCCTCCTAATATATCCTTGATAATTGATGTATGTTTACAATAATATTGTCAAGCTACATTTTTTCAAAAACCGGATTAGTTTTAATACTAGAAATAGACATAACTAATTTCGTGTTTTAGAGTTAGCAAGATCAGTAAAGTATTTTAGGTAGTAGTGTTAGGTTCTATAATAAGACTACCAGATTAAAGTTACAAAATTAGCTATTATGCTACTAAATAAGGGTGCGAGTTTCCTTTTAAAATCTGGAGTTTCTCCTCAACCCATACGGACATGAACTATTTATAGCTCAATAGACAAAATGCATTTTCGACAGATTATTTGTCAAAGCGACGAGAAATTAATATATATATAATACGATGCTGTAAAATACTAAATGTCGTTTCCCTCGCACCGACGCGACGCCATGCCGCGATGCGAGAACAAAATGTTTCAATACATTTCACATTGCTTAGGTACTTCAACTTACTACATTATAGGTATTATTATTTATTTTTTCAAACTATTAACTACCTTGTCGTGTTCTTTCGCACCGCGTCTAGTCATCAACGGATATTTTCAACAGCGGTGACAGCGGTGAGGGAAAATGAAGTGAGGAAATTTAAAAGTTGAAGATTTGTTCCCGTAGTATTATCATGTAGTGAGAAATATAACTGACTACATTTTAAATCGTCAATATGCTAACTCAAATTAATCTGTTCCCGCATTCGGGAACATATCTTCCAAATGGTAATATATTTTTATTTGTTTGAATATAAATTAAACAAAAATATTTTTTCCTGATACATTTTTAAAACAAGCTCTGATATATATAAAATGTAGATCTTCCTAAGCAAAGATATCTAACTTCATACAGTATTACCACGAAATAATGACTTCTTACCAGTAGTGGTCGACACTTGACTCTAACAAAAATTTGCCCTTAAAGCTTAATATTTTGCAAACGGATCCTTGAATCTAAAAACAGTTCTCACACACTCGCAATACTTTTGAACGACCTATCCAATGACAATCCATACCCTGGGATAGATGAGAAAAAAAACATCCCTACAGGTGTAGGGTAACCTAAGAAAATATATTTTTTTACATATAATATTACCACTTTGTCGGCGTGATTAATATGTATACCTGTACCAAATTACAGCTTTCTGGTACCTACTAAGAATCTTGAGCTAAGCCGTGCATGGAGATGGCGAAACTATAAGGGATCCTCGTTGATTACGAAACCCTTACAATAAAATGCTGTTTGCTGGTAAAAAAACCATCACTTAAGAACGGCTGAACCGCTGATTTGGCTAATTATTTTTTTAACACGTTGGTAGCTAATAGTCCGTATAATGTTTTTAGCAAAAGGGAATATTTGAAAAGTACTCAGAAAATTACAAATTTATGGAAAAACCTCTTTTTTTTTCTATTGGATTTTTATGAGCTCTTTTTTTAACTCACGATTCTGAAGGTGGAAATGCGTAATGGTTTGTTTTATTCGTAACGGTCCTGGAATCCAAAAAACTAGATAGATATAATGCGTTTTTAATATAGCAAATCATAAATGATTTAGCAACAAACGAAAAGGTAACCAAGGCGAATTCGAATAATCGACGGACAATACGATAAATTAAAAAAATCAGTAAAATATACATAATTATTGATAAAAACCATTTATAAAAAATTACATAGCTACATCGAGAGAGACAAACATAAAATTTATATTTAAAAATTTACAATATTCGGTATTGAAACATAAATCAACTAATAAATCATCAACTATAATCAGCGCCATCTTTCGACGTAACTAACAAACAATAATGAGATTATATTGCCGTTTACACGATAAACCAAAGTAAGAAAATCACAAACACGATACAATTAAAACCATATTACTTATTTAATAAACCTGTCGTTTGGTGATTTAACACCTTTCAGCTTATAACATTAAAGGTCGCGAATCGACAGCAACGCGATGCGACCGGTCGCACGCCTGGTTCCATACTGAAAACCCTAAAATGTCTTCCACCGGAGTCGTTATTAACCACGCATAAAGACACCTCGCCAATATAAGCATAATACAGAAACGAGAGGTCAGCCAACATTGGCGTCTGCTACGAAGTCAAAGTCCAGCACAATGGACACGCCGCGTAATCGAGTCTCGATAGAAAGTAGAGGTCATTTTATATTAATCGATTCAGCCGTTTGTTACATACGCCAGTGAAAGCAGACATATATAGTAAAGGCAAGCTTATATGAAAGAGAGTTATTATTATACTGGTATTTCCTTGCTGCAATACCAATATTCTATAAATATAATGAAAATGAAGTTTCTGTTTGTAATGTCAAAAAACACCTTTTTACTAAATACACATGAAAGTACCTATATAAGATATCTACAAAAAAAACCTATTTTTAAAATTTTTGTCTGTCTGTATGTCTGTTTGTTTCGGTTAATCTCCGTAACGTTTGGACCGATTTTGACGGGACTTTCACTGACAGGTAGCTGGTGTTATAAGGAGTAACTTAGGCTACTTTTACTTTAGAAAAATAATTGGGGTTTCTCACAAAAAAAAAGCCTTTTTAGTAGTCTACGGGAACGGAACTGCGATCAGTTTATACAAATACTAGCTTCGTCCTGTGACTTTATAAAAAAATTTAATTAAAAAATATATATTCATGATTAACGTTGCAAGTATCAGATATTTTGTACATATTTATAATTTATCAAATACTGATAAAAACAGCGGTCGCAGGTTCCAATCTATCACACGGGCAAATTGACCTTATACCCCTATTTGAAATGGAAGGTAATGACCAGTTACGACGTGAGACTGTTTGCCATAAAAAAAAAACGAATTTAGGACATAAAACATAAAAAAAGGAAATAACAAAAACAAACGATTGGGATATACTTACTGCTAGGTTAGGATCGAACCTTAATCCCTGTAATCGAGAGATGTTGCCGTTATATGAAGCACGCACCACTGACTCCAATTTCAGTGGAAACAATCGTATGTATGCAACTGCAAGAGTAGATATATATCCCGGCACATTTGATACTAAATATACCATACCGAAGCATTCCAACAACGTGCGCTCCTATTTCTAACGCAAACATCAAGAATGCATCTCTACATACACACCTACATCAGATTGTACCGACGGCTTCACTCGCGTTAACCTACTGTTTATGACAAACACAGTAATCACAGTATGTGTTTTTTTTTTTAATATTAGCACAGAAAAACGACTGCACTGGGCCTGATAGTAAGCACAATATAATCCAAAAACAGTGGAGACCACCGACAGATCAGTCGATCGCCAGTCGTAGCTGTCATGCCGGTCTGATCACTTTTTTTTTTGAACTGACTACACTGTTAGCCTGAGGGGCCCTGGAGCCTTTACGGCTTTTACAGCTTTACCGGGCTTGGGGTCTGATCACCAAAACGCGACGCGCTTAAGAGAATCACTATGACGCACTTTCTACCATAAGTACTGCCCTCCCAACATAGCAGTAGTGTAGAGCGCTGCCTACCTATGTTCTGTATGTAGGGAGGACGCCTATAACTATTGCATGTAAAACAAAAGCTTCAAAATATTCATCATCCGTTGAAACGCGGTAAAGGCAAACATTGTTTCGTTTTTTTATTCACTCTCGTCGGACTTTTGTTATTCTAAAAATAACGTTATTGCGTATCTCATGAAAAATGTATATAAATCTATGAGATATTTTTATTTAAAAATACATCATATTTGCACTCAGGTCAATATAGATCTAAATGTTAACAACGTACGTCTGCTAAGATTTTACTGAATTTATCTGGATGTTTTTATGGTGAGTGCCTCGCCGGACGCGGATTTATGTTTTTTTTAGTACAGCAAAGTGACATCACTGTACATAATGGTAAGCACAGTTCAATGCAACGACATCGACGACCACCGTGGGATCTACAATCCATCGACAGCCGTCGCTGGCAACAACATCCGAGGGTGCCAAAGTGGCCGGACCTCGGCTCGGACTGTTGCGCGTATGCAATTAAGTCGCGATCTGACTAATTCCCTATCCGTAATTCGATCTAAACTAACTATACATATATACATGTTTCTGCCCCCTGGGAGGAGGGAAGGAACATGTGTATGTGTATTTAGTGGTCTGAAATTTTTGTCTACTCTAACTAGGCAAAAAAAGAAAAAAAAAAGGTCCCTTACAGAACCTATGTACCTATGTGTGTTGTGCATGTGTGTATAATGCAGTGTCATGTATGGCTGTGAAAGCTAGTGATTGTACAGTCACTTGTATCGCGCGAGCGGCTGCTTGGCTCAAGGGCTCCATGCCGATGGATCGGACCTAGGCTTGAGTTGCCGCAGAGGAGGGCGGTCGTGGCGGGTAATGTTTGAAGGAGTCCGTGTTGTAGGAAGGAGGAAACGCACTGTCCGAGAGACAGTTCCACAGCTTCACAGTACGACAAAGATATGATGAAGAAAACATTTTTGTTTGTGCCGAGATAGAGTTTACTGTAAAGGGGTAAATTATACAAACATACCGTTTTGACATTGATAATTACCACGATGTCCAGTTAGCGGTTTGTTTTACAATATTTTTTAATTATCTAGACAATGGACTTCTAGATGATACAAAACAGTAGTGAAATTCAAGTGTTTAGACTGTAAGACATATGAATGAGCAATGCGCTTAATATTCTATACATCCTTTAGTACTGGTAAGACGCGCCAGTAACTGCAGATGTATTTAAACGTATAAGTAAGTACTTATAACCTTTGCTGTGATATAAACATGACGGTGTAACAAGAACGAACATCGTCGTTCCAAGAAGTACACAATATGTCTTTAATCACATTTATATTTAAAAAAGCTACTACATAATTAATTCCCGTGCATTATTCAAACCCATAATAATTCAGAAGCTCTCTAAACTTCTGTAAAACATAATAAGACCTGTGACTTCAATCAATTCACTAAGACTGCAGTCCCATACAGAGACCGTTACCGTCAAGTAGATAATTGCGTGAATGACTACACTAAGACGTACGTGACAAGGAAGGTTCTCTATGTTACGACAATTTTAACGCCGTAGTAAGGCATGTCATTATATTTTAATAGCAGTAATCAATTACCTAAACGTAATGGTTATTTCACTACTCTACCATGACCATAGCCATAATCAAGAACATTATTTGCGTCTAATTTGCGTTATAATTATAGATCCAATATTTATTTATACTTTGTGATTAATAATTTAAATCTTATTTTAGTTAACTCAATAATTTACTTAGTATAAAGTATGTAGACCATATTAGAATCTAATTAATTAGCTTACAATTTAGATTTATTATGTTAGTGCAAGTAGTATCGCCAGTAACACTTCATTATGCCATCCCGCGGTCTGCGACTTGTTCTACATTCAAAACCTTTAAATTTGTGAGTATTTGTTCCAAAATACTAGTCTAGTGTTATTGTGTAAATGGATTTATAAACTCACTGGTTGTTGAGTGCTGTGAGCCGGTTGGGGTCGCTTGCGTTGCGGTGCTTGCCCCGCCGCGGCGCGTCGCGCTCGCGACAACTCTCCGCACGGTTCACGCCACGACCGCCAGATGTCGGTGTCCGCCAGCTGTCGAAGTTCACATTACTCACATCACATCACTTAATATAATATTTTCACATTGAAACGTACCTACATTAACTTTCCTTCATCTACCGCATTACTGAATACTTCGTCATAATGATACAATAATGCTTAAGATGCCATCGGGACTAAACTAATACGTAAATAATAATATTAACTAACCATACGTCTTGTATATACATACGGGACTGTCACCATATTGCTACTTGTCCCGTTTTTAAGTGTACTTTACTCGTATGATAAGGCGTCCCGTTCAGTTCCCAACAATTATAAGGACGGGCGAGTGTATTGAAGTCACGGCTGGCTTAAATTTTATTAGTATAAACAAATAAGTATTTCAGTGATAAAAATGTACAAATTAAATTAGTTCACAGCACGGCAATATACAAATTTTTTTTTTTATTCTTTTTTAATTTCTACTGACATAACGTATACACTTTTTATATGTCAGAAAAAAAAACTGTGTGAAACACAATACCTTATTATAAATGTAGATTACTAGGATAATATTTGAAAATAATTTGCAAACATTTTTATCAAAACAAAAACCGCGAGAACTTTTCCTAAAAATTGCATCATTGAGACATACATTTCTGTACACTCAGCCTGTTCGTTACTCCTAACTTCATAACTAAAAGCCGTTGCAATAAAACTTCATGTTTAACACCTTTTTTATCTTGCAACATTTTATCTATGCAATTTGTTTTTTTATACCTTGTCACATTGCATTCTGTTATTAGTTTTTTATACGCATTAAATGTCGGAGAACTTGATTGCTGTTCAAAATAGTATATAAAAAAGTATATATTACCTGACTACTAAGAATCGAGCCAGCCTACAATATAAAAGGGAGCTATACTCAACACTTCATAAAATATTAGGTACATAAATCAATTCAAATTCTTTATTACAAGTGGTGCCATCTGTTGTCAAATAGCAGAATTTTTACTATTTTCACATAGTAATCCTAGATGGCTCTGGCGTAGAAGTTTAGTGATAAAATTGTATACAATTGGAAACGTAAACATCTGCTCCTTTAAAATGCAATATTCAAAGAAATCATTTAAAAAAAAAAATCAGTTACGTAGGAAAATTATCTTGGTAAATTTACATAATATTATCTTGTTGATTCAATAATTGTCATATATTTTGAAGGACAGTTTTAATTGGGAATAATAGTTTTTTATTATTCTACGAGCAGCACCTCAAACGAAAACGCGGACGAACTAAAATTGACTATATAAAAAGGAATGGTTCAAAACCATGAAAACTTTTATTACATCTTAGATATAAAGTGAAAGAATAAGATGGATGATAACTAAGTAGCAAGTAATGCAATCTGACACCACAGCGATCAACGTTGGTTTAGCCCGAGCTTCGATGAAGGACAATATAGCAGTGTAACCAACCAATTGCATGTAAGGACACTTTCCGTTTCTCTCCTAGTTTGTCTACCACCATAAAGTAGGCAATCTGTTGCTACAGACGTAGGTGTGTTCCGTCAGCCATATTTTAGGGCTATCCCAACCGTAAAAGGATCGCAGTCCGGACGTAATAAATTGAGTGTGCCAGTGCATGTTGGTAAGAAACTACACCCTTCGAATCCAAACACAGCAGCGTGAATACTACTGTTTTACTGAAAAAATATTTGTTGCAGGTGGTTCTACCGCTGTCGAACCTTACACAGACTTTATCACTCTTACCATCTTTGACAACGTCGTCACTTAACGGCAGGTGAAATCATACTCAAAGAATAGCTTATCATGACGCGTAAAAAAGGAATTATATAACTTACTTAGTATCTTTGTCAGATTCTTTAGTATAGGCGTCGCTGGTATCGACATCCGCGTCCGGGGCTGTCGTCGGCTCGTCCGTGGAGCCTTCCCTCCTCGATTCACCTGTTGAAAATAAACTACAGATTAGTTACGATTTTACACCAATAGTATCTCTTTATCCAATACATCGGTTGCGATAAAGGCATCATTTCTCGCAACGTTTATTTCAGTCGCATACGATAGAAAAAATGTGGGAAGTAAATATGGAATAAAGCTAAAGCTTTATGCAGCCTAGTTGTCAACTCTACCTGATCGCGACGATTGGGTAAAGCGATGAATTAACATGTTGCCACCTATTGGAGACAACTGATGACACTCTTATGCATAACGAAACGTTAGACCCCAGACATCGCCGAAGAAATTATCCTGCAACGCTTTTTACTTGAAGGCACCGAATCAAGTTTATCCATCCAAATGATGAACTCTAAATAAATTGTGTCATAATTGAGAAACAATAAATAATGGCTTACAATAAATGCAGAGTTATGTAAAAACTAGGTGATCTCATTTATCTGGAACCGTAATGAAACAAGTTGAGGTGTATGAAAATTGTAACAAAAAGTTACAAAGTCAATAGTCATTCAATGATAAGTAATGAATTATTATTTAAATATCGAGTGCGGTGACTCGGTACAGCGAGGACACTTTACACCCATTTTCATCTAGGATTTTGTACAGAGTATTCTAGAACATTTATTTTTTAATAATATAAGCAATACTTATCCCAAATGCAGTCTGCGTAAAGCGGGGTGTTATGAAGATGTTGTTAGTATCATAATAAATCAATCTTGGGATTAAGCCGTGACTTTACTTGTTTCAAGCGCTTGGCCCGCGCACTGCACAAGTTAAGTCGCTACACAAGTTTAAACAATCCTAACCTATCCTGTTAAAGTTTTCTAAGTTTTATTAAATGATATCTTGAGGAACAAGATGAAATTCTGATTTCATTTAGTGCCAAACCTAGTCCTGGTGAGATTTTAGTGATTTAATTCAAAGGCTTTCATCGCATGTAATCCAGCGTGTTAATTGCATGAGTATTCACTTGTACATAAATGTTTTCTTGATGTATAATAGTGTTGACGTAAAATTTGTTATAGCAAGTTAATAATCTAAGCTGAGACTAAGTCGCAGCATAATAATTGCCTATGCCGAAGCGAAGTGATGTATTAAATTAGTGATGATCTCACGGTGCGACGGCCCGAGCGGTGGTGCGCTGGTGTGGCAGTGTGACGTCACCGCATTGCAACTAAACATTTAATTGAACGTTTGAGCGAAAATCGAACAGACTTCGCCAATAAAATTACTTTATAAAGAGCTTTATGTCTTCACGTTATTGCAGTGTTTTAGCTTTTTATACAGCGCACTGCGCCTGATCGAACAACAGCCACGAATATCAACCATTATGCAAAAAATTTACTGCAAGGTCATCTACAAATTGCATGAACAATGTTTTTGCATATTTATTATCACTACATAGTATAAAACAAAGTCGCTGTCGCTCTGTCCGTCCATATGTATGCTTAAATCTTTAAAAATACGCAACGGATTTTGAAGCGTTTTTTTTTAAATTAATAGAGTGATTCAAGAGGAAAGTTTATATGTATAATAATACATGCAAAATATTGTAGAGAAACACTGATAAATTTAGAGGTTTCTAATGTGATGTCGTAAATAAACACATTTTATTGGGCTTACATTGCAAACGCTGGCTGAAGCCCACGAGATAAATGAAAATAATGTACTACAGTATTGTACACCTTAAAAAGTTCAACAAAAATGTCAGCGATGGTATATGTCTGTCTCTTAAGGATAACCCTTTACATTTACATTTACATTTTACGGGAAGAAATGGCTTATTTACGAAGTGATTTTAAGCCATACAGCATTAATCCTTATCCAATTAAGTACCTTATATACATTGTCCATTTAATATAGTTCAATATGGCTCTTTACAGCATGTAATTTAAATAAATATTTCCGAAGATATTACAGATTTAAAATGCAGGGACATAGCGGTGCGGCGTTACTGGCCCTATATATACCATAGTCAATTATATGTCGCTCTTTCAAGAGTAACCTCTAAACAAAGCATGTTTGTATTGTCTAAAGGCAAAAAGTTGTAAACGTTGTTAAAAGGACATTCTGTAGTAGGTAGGTATATTTAGTATCAGCATTGCACCGGTGCGAAGCCAGGGCGGGTCGCTAGTGGGTAATAAAGCAGTAAGAATGATAATTCTACGACTTCCAGTTTCCATTGACAAATAGTTTCAGTATACTTGTAGAATGTCCGCAGCGCATGCGTGTGATCTCCCACGTCGACATAATTATTATTATGACCAAGTATAGTATCGGGAACGATGAAATTGGGTTAAGTAATTTATGTGCTAGCATTCCAATTCTGTGCGATATTTCAGTTCAATGATTTACGCGGAGATTTAGCATTTCATTTTATTTAAAAGGCTGTTTATCAAAAAGGTTATTATGAACATTGCCAGATTCTGAGAGTAATCCACGAAAGGAGTCTTGATCCTTTACAATCCTTTTTTTTCTTCCTATACTACAGGTTTTTGACTTGTTCCGGGCGCGTTCGATCAACAAACATATAGGTTCTCATATTATATAATAACTGAGCGTAACGGAGGTACATTTATTTTCTCATACGTTCGTTCATAGATTTGTATAAAACTAAATTTCTGATTTTATAGCGGTTCTAAACTATTATTTATTACGGCGACGTCGGAGAATGTGTTTTTTATTAAATCTGGAACACTACTGTTAGACACGTCGCTTTCTGGTTCATATAACTAGATACTTTTATATGTTTCTAATTGAAGGACATATATGTAAATAGTTCCAACAATGTGCATCATTAAATCTTTTCTTGACATAGACATATATTAATAAATCTCTAGTTCTGTCTGTAAATGTTCTTTTTCTTCTCTTCCCGATAGACGTATACTATAAAGAACACTAATCACGAAAATTACATTAATAGATTCTTGTCTACGGCCAGACCGACAGAGAAAACTTTTTATACACGGGAAACTTATTTCATTGTTCAAATGAGGGCTATATGAATTTTTAATAATAATTATAGACCTTGCAAAAAAGATCTTAATTTTTTTCCCCATAAAAAGCATATGTTATTCAATAATTGATAGGCTAAAAGAATTATCATTAATACTTTTAATAAAGGTAAAAAAATTATAACCCTCAGTCGATATTTATGAAATTTTGTACACGGGAAGTATGTCATTTATAAATTGATGGACTATAAGAATTGTCAATATTATGAGTAAAATTAAAATTACGAGACGAAAATAAATACTGCGCAATAAAAATGCTTACGGAGCCGCGGGACTCCCCTAGTTATTTATAAAATTTAAAGGTAATTCAACTGACGACATCAATAATTATTGTAATTGTCACTAAGAGTAATTAATGGAAGCTACGACTGCTGTGCGCGCGCATGTCCTCAAATAGTGAGTCGTGAAGCTATTGTATCTACTACGTTTATCTAGGCATTACATGCAAACAATGTAAAATTCTTTGTGTGAACAGTTTAACTCTTCATAAGGCGGACAAAGAAATCGTCGCTGCACGAGAAAATCAAGCGGTATAGGAAAAAACATGCGATGACGTCACAGTTAACGTTTGTGCTGTGACGTAATAGCAACTTCGGAGGTAATTACAAACAAAATATAGACTCGGAAAGTTAGGAGTCGGGGACCTATTAAGTGAGTAATAAGTACTGGCTACAATATAATGAAAATAGTAATCTACAATCAGCTAATGAACTATTTTATTTTAACGTAGAGGATCAATGAAAAAGGAGGAAAAACAATGTTGAAATGAGATAGCGTTACAAATTTTATAGTTAAATAGGAATAGGCTGTGAAAAAATTACAGATATTTATTCAAAGACCTTAAAGACGCTGAGATGATAGGTCAAAGCACTGCAGACTATTAACAAAATATCGATATTGTCCGCTACAACGTCCAAAACGAAATCATTCAGCAAAGTGTATTGTGCATGTCACTCTTGTTCTCAAGCCCCTAAAGGATCCCACAAGAACGTATAATAACACCAAGACTGCCATACGTGTTAGGAATAAACGGGGAGGAATCAACTTGTACAAACGAGCAGAATCAATGCCACTGCTGATGTGTGATACTATTCAATAACTTTATGAACATAAAACAACTTGTAAGGAATGCGGCAATGAAGCTTAACCGGTATCTACATACAGAGTTACGTGTGGCGATCACAAACGCGACAAAGAGTTATGTAGCATTTCAAGACACAACTAAAATATCGAGGAATGACTAAATCAAAAGCTTCATAATTTTAAGGAAGTGAAATTTTACATAGGTGTATAGCCAATTTCAAATTAAAAAACAGAGAGGGGCGCAGAGTGTACAGTACTAACTGATTCTTTAAGAACTTGATATTAGGAAATTCAGTTCGAAGTTTTATATAACTTTTCGGAAAGGGCTATCAGGACGGACGGACTACTAAACTTCTTAAACCAAAAATACTAAGAAATTAATCTTCCATCATCATCTAAGCCATCCGAAAATAGCACTAACCGGGACTCGAACAGCGACAATGTCGACCCGTTTTAGAAACGTGACTCAACCGAAGGATACACCACCGCGTTTGTGCATGTGTATACTTCCGGTGTGCGCGCGCGCATGTCAATTGACGGATTAAGTGTAGGGGGGGGGGGTACGTAACGTGGGTAAGAGGGGGTAACGGGGGTTATATTTGGAACCGGAGCTATTAATACATGTTTAGCAAATGCGGCATATACTGATGATCTTTGAATTAAGCATGTAACAGCATATTAAGCTCTTTACAGATGTTTGTCTGGGCTCGTCATATCATAGCATATCTCGACCGCTTTTGAACGCTTTGTAAGTACCACTCATAAGCACGTGTTTTTGATAAAGTCGATTCCAGTAAGCCTTCTGTAACTCAGTGTCTCCGAACACGATAATTCCATTGGCGTTGCAAAATTTAAGACTAACTCTTTGGTCGATGTTTTTGTACATTATAAAATTCGCAATACACACTAGATAGTATCGAACTAAAAACAACGCTGTATTTAATGTAAATGACAGATGCAACTCAAACTCCGCGCCAAAATGAAAAATAGTTGTGCCAATCTAACAACAACAAAAAAAAAATGAATTTGTAACCATAAACAAATCATCCATTCCGGATACTTTTTGACTGAATGTATATTCCAAATTCCTATATTATAAGGTATGATATCCTATATATATAATATATGATAAGTCATGTATTTATTTGCGGCTTTATTAGAGGGTTTAATATTACTGACTCTTTTCTGCCGTGGTATTCAAGCACGAGGAACGAGTGACCGTCGATGTATCCTCACCTCTCATCGGTCTCCGCTTTCCTTTAACTGTATAAGTATACTATCCACTGAGTTTAAGATCAACGTAAAAAGTTGAAATATTTTATTTGTCCCGTCCTGTTCCCGAAACAGTAAGCGGAGGTAACAGTAAACAAACAGAAACGTTCGACATCTATCGGCCCATTGACCGACTGTGCAATGCGACCACAGCCCACTAGGGCTGACACTAAAACGGATTAAGAAATGTTATATTTTTTTATTTTCTTTTCTCGTATACAGTATAACTACAGTACAGTTGATGATAACGACACCCAAAGACCAACGGCACTCACTAAAAGTAAGAAATAACTCGTCTTAATTTGATTTTACTGATGTTCTTTGTTTATTAAACAGTATCATTAAATATAGTTGAATTATATTTTCGAAACAACCATAAACATGTTTAGTTTAGGATACCTTGACCTAGTGACATCAGAGATAATCGGAAACTCAGTAACGACCAACAAAAGAGGCCGTGATATCACTACTCAGAAATATACATTAAATTTATCGACTTAAAAGATTCACGATCATATATTCCGACCCAGAATGCTATTGAATTGCTCCGCACGAAAGATCGTTTCACTACACACGCTTTAGTAAAATTAAATATTTAATCAATTTAATTTCTGTGGGCTAAGCCGTCAAATTTATTACATGTAAATATTAGAGAGATTCAAAATAATACCATCGCTGAACAAATGACTATTTGACCTGATAATCCTCTTACATATATCAACTGTGGTAGTAACATCGCCACATCTATTCTGTTGCAAAGCTGAGGGAGTTCGCTCTGCTGTGTTCGGGTTCGAAGGGCGCATAAGAATACAATATACGCTCTTACATACGAGTCAAATAACTCTGTCCTAGGCAATGTCCCAGTTAGGACTCTAGTCCTATACCCTGACCAATGTTGTTAATGTTGACTGTAGACAGCAGAATTCGTAACAAGTAGTTTTTATTAATCGAAATACACCGAAAATAATTAGAAATGTACTGTAAACCAGCGAAAACCCTAAAATATCTAGATACAGTAACATACAGTAACCTCCAGTATATAATTAATGATTATACGGATAGGTACGCTTCGAGACAGGGCGGCCCGCGGCACGCTCCATGAAATCAGTTTAACCATGTCAATGGTTTACAGATACTACCTACATTTACGAGTAATTCTTTATAGAATTTCAGTAATATTATTATGCTAAATCTTTCTTAAACAGGGGTATATAATTATATACCTATGAAAGTTTTTACTTTGGGACCATGTGATCGAAGTGGTGACAATCGGTGACAATCAGATCTATTGACCTACATATACACAAAGATAAATATAAAGTTAAACTAAACTAAAGTTAAGATAAACTAATATTCAATAACCGCTCAGCAGCAATACACATGAACATAAAAGAAAATTTACTACACAACAGGTTGAATAGTATTAACGCTTTTCACACAGCAGACCCGGTTTCCTGGTTCCCACGTGGAAATGAGAAAAGCTATTTTAAAGCTCGACTTACGAGCTATAAAATTATCGTAAAACAGCAAACTGGCGCGTATAAAATACACTAAAATTCACAAAATACATTTTATTGACCGAGTAAAATACATTTACAATTACAGGTCATTATCGTTATATTTTTTAACGTTATCATTTTTTCCACTGCCCACAAGACTGGTCACAATTACCATTAAAATAATATCCGTTTTTTTTTCCAATTATTCCCAAAAAGTTATTCGTACATTTTAATCAATACTTATCATTATCATAAAGTACTCTATTAGCGACAAAATTCCGCAAAAAAATCGATTAGACCTGTTTTTTTTTCTACGCCCTAAACGCATTCTTACTTAACAACAATTATTTTTAAATAGTATAATTCATAATAAGTATGCTACGTAAATTCTAACTTGATGCAGTTGAATATTTTTTGACAGACTTTACTCGATAAACATTATGCTTACTTTACTTACACCCCTCGAAAACTGGTAGAAAATGCTTGTTAAAATAAGTCTAGCATTTATTCAGTTACATGGAATTCAAGACTGGCCTATGGTTTTTTACTTATCACATAATAAACCCGACACATTGGCTTGGAAAACATCTCGCCTGAGAAGAGACACAAATTTAATTACCACAGCAACAAATTAAATATTATTTAGCGATTTGAAATAACGCATCTATATTTCTGATATTTTCCGATAAATATCGCTATTACAGGGACAATTCTCGACAAGCGTTCAGGCATCCTCACGATGTTTTCTTTCGCCGTCAACCAATGGTGTCACAATTTTGAAACAGGAACGTCAGATCTAGATTCAAATTTATTCTTCTTGTTTAAATACAAGCCAAGTAATTATTTTTGGAAAGCTGCAATCTGTACGGTAAGAATACACTACCATTTGACTTCAGAGTAATGACCTCCGTGACCTTTCGATATAATCACCTTGGATTCTTGACATGGATTCGAACATTTATTTTTATAATCCAGTCATAAATCAGATAATGGTTAATAACAAAGTATCAACTGTTTTATTCAACGGGTGACACAACATTTATCAATATAGATATACTATACATATTGAAGTATATTTTTATATAACATTTACTGTGGGCAATAAAGTCTAACTACACCCTTACATGGGAACTTAAAAACGATTCTAAAATACTTGTAAAACCTACATACGAAGCTTTTCGTAAAGCCAAAGTACGAAAGAATTGATTGCTAAATTATGGTTAAACTTTTACTATACGTAAACAAATTGTTAAAGTTTAAAATACATACACAAGTACTAAAAGGAAATTCTAGTACCTATTAAATTATGTAAACTTGTAAGCAAACGCTTATGCTATATTCATAAGGCCACTTACTTGTTTCGAAGTTTCAAATACAAATGAATAGTCGAAACATGTCGGTCAGACTCGCAAAACGTACAGAGGTCGAGTATTATCATGACACGGGAAGTTCGCCGATAAACATTGTTATTTCTCACACATTTTTATGACAATATTATTAAAAACAGAGTAAAATCCAAATGATAATATTGTTGTATAACGAGAATCTTGTTGGATATTGGAAATAAAACCACTTTGTTTTTATTCTCAGAAGATTGGAAAAACCATCCAGTAGCGGTTTGAATATCCAACTATAAATAATTGGGAATACTCAATTACCTATATACATTGTATTATAGAAAACGATAAAAACGAATGGGCAAATAAATAAATATAATAAACTCACCTTTGGAACCACTGAACAGCCAAGAGTTTTGCTTAAGAGAATCAGAATTCTTCTTCACCAGTATAGGCGTCTGCTCAATAATACTAGCCTGCCTACTTCTACCGGCAGCTGATGTTTTTATGCTCTTCTTCTTGCCTTTCTTCAAAGTCCCGCTGTGAGACTTTCTCAAAGTGTTTACTTTGAGAGACTGACTCTTCCCCCTTACTTTACTTTTACTTCTTGAAGTCTGTCTACTCAATCTCCTTCTGTGTTCTGCAATTTGTTTAGGAGTCGGTGGTTCATCATCCGAATCAGTCTCCGCTGGAGGTCTGCTTTCGCATTCGGACGAATGTCGTTTTTCAAAATCCAAAAATAGTTTAGTGTAATTTAAAATTTCTTCAATCGTTAAAATTTTACCAACATCTTCAGCCACCGCTTCTATAGGCGCTGTGGTAGTTGAAGTTTTCTTTCTCCGTAGAAAACTAAGAGCACCAACCGAAGATCTCTTACTTGACTTTCTAGCTTTGGGTGGGTCAGTGGTACTGTTCTTCCTACTGTTAGATTGATTTTTGTCTTTCTTACTGTCTTTTCTGATCTGGTCTAATTTCATTGACGACCCGTGCATCGATTCCCTATCTTCCTCGCTCCAAAGGCTCTCTCTGGACTTCTTTTTGTCGAAATTCCTATCGTGCCGAGTCGAATCGAACCACTCGTCACCCAAATTCTTCACTATTTCTAAAGGATTAGATAAAGATAGAGTTTTCCTATGTCCCTTTTTTCTTACTTCAACTTCTTCATCGGTGACGGCGAGTTTGAGTGATTCCTTGCTTATCGCCGGTGTTTTCAATCTGGATAGCGCATCATCGCTTGCTGATATTGCATCGCTGTGTCCGTCTGCAGACTCGTAAAGCGATTCATCGCTTTCATCCCGACGCTCTGTTTGAATTTCGATAATTTTAACACAGTGTACGAGCAGCCGGATGTTAAATAATTTCTTTGCCATTGTTATTACATTTAACGTACACAAAAGTTTAAACTAACGTAGAAGATATACATATTAGTTTAATGAATTATTTCTAAAATTACATATATTTTTTAATTATACTGTTTTGCATTATATTTTATGTTTTTAAGGCAGACTTTAAGGAAAATATAAATCATAGTGAATCATTATAACAAATGACTTCATGCCTACAGCACGAGGTGAGCGAAGATGGTTAAAATATTTTATATTTAATAATTTTATGTGAAAAAAAAATACACACGCTGTAACAAACAGCTGTAAAAACCTACAACTTACACTTTCTATAGAAATGTTATAACTATTTGAGATATTGGAACAATAAACTTGGTGAGCGGTGAGCGCGCAACCGGTGCAAAGTTGATTCCGTGTCGGCGCGTAGCGCTGCGGACTGCAGGCATCACTTCAAAATATTTACTATTTTATAGCAAAGTAATATTCGTAAATCAATTTTTACATTTTATTTGTTTTGAATAAAACTCTTTTGTAAGCACAAGGTCATACTCCTCGAGTGTTATTCAAATGAGAAGTTATAAGTTTGGTACTCGCTTAGACAAATACGAACACGATTATTCGGATCGTTGCGTTTCTATCAGAAGCATGTAACAAAATAAAAGAGATTAATGCTCTTAAAATCAATCAAGCGCGTCATACAATTACCCTGAGAAACAATGACCCGGTTGCTCGAGCAAAAACTCAATGGTCGATCGGCGACTTTAATATCATGACTCATGTAATGGCAAGTACCAGTACGTGCTGTTTTGGATCCAGATCTCTCAAACTTTACGCTAATATGCGTAGGGGAAGACAGACAGGGACTGTTTATGGTAATATTATTTTAGAAGGATCTTTGTGTAAGCTACTTTACCAGGCGAACCATAAATCTCCACGCACATATTGCATTCAGGAATGCTCTATTTTTATATAATCTATTTGTTAACCAAAATTTTTTATACATCTCAACCTAAGACTAACTACGAGCACTTAGAGGAGGTTTAATTGTCCACACTCATCGTCGCAATGACTATATTACGAGTGGTCCGACATCACGTCAGTATCTCTCGTACTGTCGCTGCTACCTTGTGTCTGGGGTGTTCTTTGAAACTTGTTATATTTGACATCAAAAAGTAACAAAATAGAAAAAGAAACCTACAAATTAGGCTGGGTTTCTCGAAGACAATCTTAATGTCTACAGTGAAGTAATAAACACTCGCTCAACACTATGTAATGTAATAAAAAAGAATATAAAAAATCTCCCACCTACCTAAAAACGCAATTAGTTCACGAGAACCAAACACGCACCAAAGATCTTCATTTTTACTATGTTACAATCCCATGCGTTAGGCATTTTAAGCCATAGTTGCGATGTTGTGTTACTTAATCCTATTATCTCAGAGATGACCTTTTTATCTTAAAAGTTACTTAAATGAGATAAGCGAAAATTTATCCTAAAATGTTGTAATGCGTATTAATACAACGGTTATTCAAAAACAACGGTGATATAATATTGTTACGTTCTACAGATCCGTTGTTTATCTAATGACCAATTATAACGCAATTTATTTAAATTTTGATTTCATTTCTTTTCTTTTCTTTTGTATTAGCGCTTGGTCGGAATAGTAAATGATGTTAAAATAACTGTGCTTGAATGTAGCGCAACTCGCTAAACCAAGAACGAGGGAACTGACTCACAAGGGCGTTTACAGAAACTCACCTTCATATGCTTACTGAAAGGTTTCCAATTAAAGATAATGGTCAGAACCATGCGAGAACTCTAAACTGCCCTAAAACCATGCAAATATAGAACAATGATAGACGAATTGACCGAATTCTATAAAGCCGCACCCTCCGAGCAACACGGCGCTACCCCAAAAAACTAAAATACAGTAATCGTTTTTATTTTCATGTCGAATAAATTACTATTAACGTAGTATTCCCAGACACGCGACACTCAAAATTATTATTGACCTATTATTTTAGGTTTCGGTACATAGATATAAAAGTGCATATATTTATTGTTTCACTGAGCAGGTATATTAAATAAACCTTAGAGTAGAGATCATGTTTCACTACAACTATAAACAACCTCAAATAGTGAAGTACATCGAGCTCAGTGATAGCAAGGCAGTCCACGTAAGGACCGAGTTGGAACGCCACGTTTACCAGTGCTTGTTGTCACTTGCGCAAGATTCACGACTTCTTTAGCAACATCATAATAATCTATTTCTGCTGCAAAGCAACAGGGCCATGCTTACCCTTCCAGGTTTTGACCCGACTAGTGTGACGACTGCAAGACGCACTGGCCCTCTTAGCCTTTCCTACACGTTCTTCAAAGTTATCAGCCCACTTGTGATTGGTTTCGGATAGACTTGTGTCGATCATTTCACATCAAGTTAACTACATTTCCCTATTATTATTACGTAAAAAAATTAATCGCCTGTCATTTTTAGTGTTAAATTTAATTCCTATGATTCCCTATATATGTAATTCTTATGATTCCAATTCCATTATTAAGTAGGCCACTAACTCCCTTAAAGAGAATTATTACAATAATAGTCAGTTATTGTAGGTGGTAACGACACGTGGGAACAGCGCAATCCTCATCTGTATGGGTAATGGCTGAATGCACATGTTCATAGCGGTCAGGTAACAACGACGCGAAGCTAGAAACAGCTGGTATATAAACGGCGTTAACGACTGGACATGTCAAAACGATTACGTGTTATGGTAACGCACGCCGAGATTTTGTAATGAAGTTCCCCAACTAATATGGTTTAATAACACTTCTGAATACCGTTAAACTTCACATAAGTTCATGGTCATTAATTTTATGCGTATTTTTTTAAACCAAATTAGTTTTTTAATAATATATATTTCAAGTTGTGTTTGAATTCAGAATTACATAAACATTTTTATTGTGATGGATATTTTTAATTACGTCATAATATCGTTTTTGTTTAAATGGCAAAGAAATTATTTCATGGGCTTCGTGGTAATCAATCGGGAACATTAAAATCAACGAATACGAACCTTGAGAGACAGTTATATCAAGTATATCAGAGTACCGTCTCCTCTCCTTGTCACTCTCAGTGGACGTCTCCCTCTCGCTCGACTCCCGCGTCGGCTGCAGCAGGACCGGTTTCTTCTTTCTAAGTTTGCCAACGACGCCGTTTTCCACCGACTTCTCCGTGACCGGTTTCGGTTCCCTTTTAAACCACATCATATTCGGCACGTGCACTATACAATTAACGTTTCCAGCGACATCACCGACAACAATTCGTTCGATACCGTTACAACACTTATCAAACACTTTTTAGGTACTTTTAACGTTACGTCGTTTTTGGCACTCCTTCAAACTACAAAATCGATAAGTTGACATTCTTGGCAAACTCTACTGTGTTATATTAATGAAATTGTTATATTTATACATAATTATTGTCGCCCTGTGAGTTATTCGTCTGAACATTTGACAAATTGTTTATTAGTACACTTTATCAGTCATGGTTGACCAGAATACGTGTTCCTCGTCGTCTTATTAACACACAAACTGTACTAGTCTTGCGTTTTCTACTTTCAAGATAAGGATTTAAAAAAAACTTAGTTGTTGTAATCTTACAAAGAAATAATTATACCTATTTGATTTATATTAGAACACCATGAATATAATAATAAATATATACACGGAAATGATAATAATACAGGTTCTAAGTTAAATTCAAGTCGTGTCGGGCAGTCAGCCTGTCGGAAAAGTGCGCGGGCGCAGCCGGAAGCGCTTCGCAAGGATGCGGCCTCTGCGCTTCCGGAACTCGTCCAACGGGGACTTATCTAAACCTCCATTACTCTGACATTGCTACATCAATATATAAAATGAAATATTTCATAAGAATATAATAATCAATACATATCTGTTCATTCGTCACACCAGCCCAAAACGATGTCAAACGCAGAGAAATCATCAGTTCTGTATTTCCTCATATACAGTGGTACTACTAGAACATTTTTTAAACGTTCAGGTTTACTCACGATGTTTTCCTTCACCGTCAGCTTATAATGTAACCAACTGAATACAAATTATTAAATGAAAGATAATTTTAACAAATTCGTTGACATATACTGACACCGAGGAACGAACACGCTGACATCAAATCGACCAACACAACTTTAAGTGTTCATCTATTCAGAATAATAACTAATCCAAATCCAAAAAAAGTGCCAACATAAAGAAAAAGTTTTCTTTAAAATGGACGGATGGATATAAGAGAGGTAGGGCACAGAGAAATTTATTTGGAGATTTCTCTCTACTTGGGGCAGCCCTACTGGTGGAATACCTGCACACCCTACAAAAGATCGCAGCCAAATGACCTAGTGTTGTGTTCTTGCGGTGAGTAGGGTTTACAGAGCTTTTTGGGCTAGGGTGGTTCAGGGTCGGCGACGCGCTTGTGATACCTATGGTATTGCAGGCATACATTGGCTACGGTAGCCGCTTCCCATCAGGCGGGCCGTATGCCTGTTTGCCACCTTTGTAGTATAAAAAAGAGTAGTATAAAAATGATAGAAAAATATATATAGTGCTTATTCACAAGCCCCTACCCTCAAGTAGAAAATCTGTCACCAGAGGTTAATTAGCGCGTTCAAACAAACAACCTCATGAACTATATAATAAATACGTAATCAAGATAAAACTTGTAATAATTTCCAAACCGGCTGTTGGCACGCGAACATCTACTCTAGCAACGACTTGGCAGAATACTGAAAGATTCTCTCATTGACATCTTTCCATCTAGCAGTCAATGTGACGGCCCTGGTCACGACACTGGAGAACCCTGATCTTTAGTTAAATTACTACGCAGAAGTTACGCATGAATGAAATTAAGTTTATAAATTATTGTATCATCGAAGTGGTGGAAACACTATTACTATAGTATATTATACTGTTACACTACTATATACAGACGGACACTTGCAGGCTGATATTATTGTATTTATTTAATAAACTATAAATATCAATAATAAATTTATACCGATTAACGAGGAAAACAGCATATCATATGTATAAAGTTTTACTAGCAATATCATAATCCAAATAAAAAACTTAGGTATGAACCAGAACACTAAGACTTTTGAGTAGATAATATTACAAACGAACTAAAAGGTGAAGCTGATAATAAAGAAGTCTGATATTGTATTAATCATAGTGGCGATATGCATAAAATAAATAAAAAGAAGTCAAAACATAAACATTTCATATATAAGGATGAACTTGAAATAAAATATCAAAACAAAAAACATTTTATTTATAATAAAACGCCGATCCTCCACCGTCGTTCTTTTATTAGTGTGCGAGATGAATCATTATTCCTCCGAACTGTAAAACTGCGGTATTACCGAGTGCCTCGATAATTAAAGAAAAACATTAGAATATACAATCACTTCCTAAAATACAGAGTACACCATCATTATAATCGCTAAAAATAAAAATAAAATAGGTGACGCACTTGACGCAGGAGGCCGCGAACGTATTGCATTTTGTGAAGATGCAATAATTGGAAAGCAAACTGCGAAGAGAAATACCCTAAAACTATGCCTGTTAGTATACCTACTGACAAGGTCATTAAAGAAACTCGGATGAACTAATGATATCACTACAAAAAGTTGAACGCTCTAAACACTCGCTCGTATTCCAAAAAGTATGTCTATACAAGAACTCAGAAAATTCTAACTCATTTTAAAATGATGCCAAATTCAAATAAAATATTTGATATTTAAAAAGCTTAAAACAGAAAGTTTTTTGAAATTCCATGATAACCAAGTGGAATTGCACTCTGAAGTGGAAGGCGTAGGACGTACGACCACGACATACATTTGAATTGTACTGACTTTAAAAAAAACTTTACTGATGTTCCTTACTTAATTGCTTGCTTACATAATTTCTTAACATGTGAAGATTTGTTAGACTATGTTTAAAAACGATAAACAAATTATTTATTACGTATCAATATTTTCACGGTTGAAGCTTAACTAATTATTGAAAATGCAATATAAATTGACAAACACGGTTTTGCATATAACCACGAATGTACAAGCAATGCAAAAGCTTATAATAGACCCGTCTCGTTAGAACCCGCGGGCTCTCCCTTTGCACAAAATTAACTACGGAATTGCATCCGGTATCGAGGAGACCACGTTCTGATGTTATTTTAAGCTCGTTGCGTAGATTGTCCCCTCTTCACTTTGCGTAAGTTTTGACTCAATTCGGTTTATTCATTTAATAGTTTAGATCGACTAACTGCTTCATTGCCTTTCAAGTGTGTTTTCAAATCCCATTTCTAAAACTGATAGTTCTTCAATTTACAGTTGTGATCATACATGTATGTAGGTGTCAGCACTACAACAGGTTTTTCGCGGTACATATTTTCCTGTCTTCTTCATAAGTGTTTAGTCATTTAATAACCCATAGGTATTTATAGGGATGTTTACAATAATTATTAATTCATTTTTTTTTATAAATATTCTTTATTAAATGCCTAAAATCTTGAAACTAAATTATAAAGCACTTATGGAACCTTACTATCTTTCACGGGCTCCTTTGTGGTCCGAAGTTCGATCAAACGAACTGATAGAAAGATGCACAATGCTCATAAACTAACCTATTGATAAAATCTCACGTAACTTGATTTTTTACTGATGTGATAATTTGTATTATATCTTAAGCTAAAGGTTTCACCATCACGCCTGTTTTGTGACGAATTGGTGAAACGCTAATCGAAGAAGAAAGATTGAGACTCTATTACAGGTACCTGAGCAAACGTCTATGCATATATTTGAACCCTTCCTTCCAATAACTAGCAACCTGAGCCTGAATGAAAGCAAACGACTGTGTAAACACCTCGCGGAGGCTCTCGTAATAAAATCAAGGAAATCAATTTAAACCTTGTCAATCATAATTTCTTAATGTAAAATAAGTCCATACGTATTATTTTACATTAAAATTAGAGGCACCTCTCTAGGGCGCAGTTGGCGAGGCGCAACATCTGGCGCCGCCGCTAAATGTCTCACATTTCTGTACTTCCATTTTACATCTCAATCACTGTAATATTATCCTAAACATCGCGGGTCTTACAACATATATAATTATAATATAATGTATGTGCCGGAAATAGGTACTTTTTAACCAGTTAATAGGTTTTCGACGAATGCTATTTCTTGTTTGCACTATTTCTGCACTAATGTAGAAAAAGTAAAAGAAAAAAAACATGAATAATGACGTAAGTAAAAACATAAAAAGATTAAGCAATTCAGTCAGTTTTTATATATATAATGTTTTAAAATTAGCGTAGTTTTATTATTAACCTATACTAATATAATAAAACGGAAAAGTTTTTTTGTTGTTACTTTGTTTGTTTAATAAACACGATAATCTCTGAAACTACCAGTCGGATTCGAAAAATTATTCCGGCGCAGTCGGTTCGCGGTTCAGTGACGTCATAAGGTCACAGCAACGGACGGCGGCCGTTCGTTTTCCATTAGACACAATAGATACGCGTAACAGTTATTCTCGTTTTTCCTTTGAAGTGGATGTGAATGGGCGAAACGAAGATAGACTGTCAAAATATTATCTGACATGAACGGTAGCATCGCTTTTGATTTACAACTAGCTGTGCACGCGGCTACGCTCGCGTGATCTACTAAAAAAAGGTTTTTTTATTTATTTATTTCGAATCCCTAATTACTTTTCTAAACTAAAATTAGCCTTAAGTGTTGCCTTATAACATCAGCTATCTGCCAGTGAGAGTCTTGTCAAAATTGGTCCAACCGTTTCGGAGATTACCCGAAACAAACCGACAGACATACAAAAATTTAAAAAATGTTTTTTTGTCATAGGTATCGTGTATACTTACACATGCATTTCGTATAAACCTGTTATTTTGAAATTTCAAACAGACACTTAATTGTTATTATATGTATAGATATCGTTTCGTTATTTGGTCATAATATATATCGAAATAATACGATGTTACTATTTAATACCTTCATAACTTCGCATATAATATTTTCAACATACATAAAGGTTACGTAGGTAATGTTTATTTTACCGGCTGTGTCAACAGAAAGAATTAAGCAAAACTGTACAACGAAGTCAGAAATGATCACAGAGGACAGTTTTGCGGCATTGTGGGAGTCTCAGGATTTAAAATTTTGATACAAAATAAACTTATAAATGTCCTCAAATATAAACAAAAGTGTTTACCTTGCTAAATGGGCGGCAGAAAAAAACTAACGTATTAAAAAATCACAGACCTTTAGAAAAAGAACTTGATAATCTTTTTGTTAATTTTAGGAATCAAAAACACTGTACGCGGGTTACTATTATCAACGTTTGTGAAATAAATGATTTTAGAAAGTTGTAATATTACATCGATAGACCTATATTAAACATTTAATACAAAACATATCGAAAAAAAAAACTAAAATAAATAAAAACTAACTTATAAAGCTTCTACCCGATATAAATGAAGAAGTTTGTTATGTGTAAACCAAAACACAAGTTCGAAAGCGCGGTCATATCTCACGTTATGTTACATTTAGACGTGTAGGTAGGTACTTATAAACGGATAACAATAATGCATAATCCATTTGTTAATGGTGGCCGCCGCTCCGGCCTAAATTCCACACGTGTAGGAGGAGCCGCTTGCCACACCGGCCGCCGACAAGCACCAACATGCATGTACATCAAAAATGCTTTTTCTTAACAACCTTAATAAACTGATAACAATACATTATGCAACGAGTCACTATGACAGGAGATAGTCGGGATCCAATCAGGCACCGCCCCATAAAGCGTTACTCAAACATCTTTTTAATAAGGATTCATTAGAATATTCCAAGTATATAATAATTATAAGTATATAATATATGTACTCGTAGTAAGTATATATATATATAGCCTGCTGGTGGTCCTTGAGTAAAAACATAAACAGATTCAGCGAAACAGTGCAAATATTCCCATAGACAGATGACGTGATGAAATTAGAACACTCGTGTGTATAATTCATAAAGTACAGTCAGCTACAAAAATCTACAAAGTCACTTTTAATAAATTTGATTTTTAATAAAACAGACCATTGAATTAGCAAATATTTGTAACCGCTCGCTAATTGAATTCGACTATAGAACACATTGCACATGTTCCTATATGAGGTTTATTTATTACTTAAAGTAACTAAAATCCATTAAAATACTTTTTAACAAATTTAAATTATTACAAATTTTATATAATTTTTATCCCTAAATTTTTTACTACTTAAATACTTGGTCCTTATCAAAAGTTTAAATAATTAACCAACTGACTGTACCCGCAAAGAATATGGCAGCATGTGTGTCGCTATAGTGTGATCTCATCTCAAGAGAGCGTGACACATTGCTGCAATAATTTAGACTATTCTATTAAATACCAGTTTGTGAATGCTCCCAACTACTGGCCATAGGTTTTCTTCTCGTGAAGAAAGCACGCGATCACTCACCACGATAAATCATGACGTATTTAAACGCCGAGAAAGCTTTTACATAGTTGTCTTACTATATGGTGGTAGTGGGAAGACATATGTATAATTTTCAGATTCTATTGTACACGTCTGATATGAGTGCAATAGTCAGTAAATACCATCGAAGTTTTAGTTTTCTTTCATACATTCCATTTATAGCGGAATCGCGGAGGAACTAAAATCGTCACTCCACTAAACGAAACGTGGAACTTATTAAAAAACTACCTGTGCACATACTACACGTCCCCGCTTGCGTGGAGTACAGAATCTAAAATAAAAGTAGCCTAATAGTCTAAGATCCCGCTGCAGGATTGGTGTACTCATCGACTTTTTGTTTAAAACCAAATTTTTATGTTTATTTATAATTAAGAGAATATATATTAACTCGGGTGCCTATCAAAATTTGGCCGCCATTATTTTTAATTAAATTATTTTTAATTGATTTTTGGTAAAAATTTTCGTTTATTTATTTTTTAAATAAAATAACGTCTACATCACGGTAATTAATATGAATTTAAATAATAAATAAACGAAATTTTTTACCACAAATCAATTAAAAATAATTTAATTAAAAATAATGGCGGCCAAATTTTGATAGGCACCCTAGTAAATATATATTCTCTTAATTATAAATAAACATAAAAATTTGGTTTTAAACAAAAAGTCGATGAGTACACCAATCCCGCAGCGGGATCTCGTACTATAAGTTACTCTTTATAACACCAGTTATCTGTCATTGAAAGTCATGTCAAAATCGGTCCAACCGTTTCGGAGATCAGCCGGAACAAACAGACAGCCTGACAGACATTTTAAAAATTGTTTTTTGTTGTACGTACCATATATAAGTACTTCCACAAATATTTAGCAAAAAGCTGTTATTTTGAAATTACAAACACTCCAATTTTATTATTTCTAGCTGATGCGTTCGGAACGCGTCCGACGAGTGTAATTTTAAAAAATATATCTAAGTTATATATGCAGTCTGCAACAGAATCAAAAGAAACCTTTTTAAGTTTCATCGAAATTTGTCAAGTAGATTTTAAGTTACATTTGTTCAATCATACACACACATCCATACAAACAATGATAGATATTATACTCATTGTTTTAAAAAAACTATAAATAATGATTATACTATAGTACAGACGATAAAAACTAAATCCAAAAATCCTGATATTAGAAGACAAAGTGGTTGTGGTGGTGGTGGTACGGTTCACCTTTAACTAGACTGTTATTTCACTGGGTAAGAGATTATAATCGGGACTCGTTCAACTGGAGTCTGAGGCCTGAGCACGCACTCCATGCACTGCGGCAACGCTGGACGAACATCTCCAATTAATATATTTGTTTAAATATAAATCATATATGACGATTGGAGTTAAAGCTAACCGGACAGTCGGCGTGCGGCATGACCTCATAATTATTTATGTTTCGCCGTAAACTTGACTGTAGGAAAGCCGCGGGGAGGCGCGGGGAGGCGCGGGGAGGCGCGGGGCACAATGCGGGACGACGACATATGCGCACGCGACGCAAACGTTTTTTTTTATCAAACTTTATTTCATAAAGTTTAGTAACACAGCACTAAAAAGGTAAACAATAGAGCTTTTAGCGGGATCTTGATGTGATCTTGTCATGTGGTGGTTTTTATTTTAATTTATGTCTTTACGTTATTTGACCCTACATCATAGAGGTAGTAAGGATTTTGGTCAGGCAAAGGAAAATTACGGTAAAGTCCAAAAACAACGGCGACCGTCGGTGACAGATTCCAGCGACAGTCGTCACCGTCATACTGGCCTGCTGAAATGCCTCTTCTCACCTCGTTTGAGGGACGTTTTACACGCGCACGGTTACCACGTGCTTTCTACCAACAACTTGTTAAGGACGCAGCTGCCCCTCTTAACTGTACCTGGTTACGCACATGCCCTATAATTATGTAAAACTGGTGACATTTCTAAGAAGGAAGCCATTATCCACTATCTAGTTAGAGCAATGTTTGAAGATTAGAATAATAGTACGAAGGTAGGCTTGAATGAGGTGTATGCAGTAGTCTTACCAATTACTAAATAATTAAATAACAAACATAACCGACGAACGCGTTGTTACCGGTTTAGATTTTTTTTTTTAATTTACGGTACTGTCCCTGGTGGTAAGCACAGTACAATCCAAATACAACGGCGACCACCAAGAGATCGAAATCCATCGGCGGTCGCTGCTGTCATGCCGGCCTGCATAAATATCTCTTCACATTACCCTTGAATATCATAAGGATTGGCCGGGAGATGGTTCCACATTTTCACGATACGACAAGGATAAGACATAGAGAACTATTCAGTTCGTGCCGAGATGAAGATTACCGTAAAACTGTGACTCTGAAACCCAGTGAGTGTGGTTCTGTTATGGAAAGGAGAGGAGAGGAGAGAAATTTACTTGCATAAAAATCCGTAGAAGAAAAATTGTTTCATTTTGTATATTCATAAATGATCATTTGTATTTCTTTGAAATAAAATAATAGTATTGTACAGAATAAAGTTGCGGTTGCATCGCTTAACGTCTAATAATGGTTTTATTATAAAACAGAGAACGTGATGAACTAATACAATTATATTTGATAATTTCTTGAGTTTGATTCTTGCGTGTGTCATGTCCTCGTATCATATGATAGTGTTAGCTATGTTCAACAGCGGACACAACTTGCGGTTTGACAACCATTGACGACCGTGACGTGTTTACGCTGTTTTCAATTATTTACTCAGAAACAATATGATGTTAGCGCTAAACATGCCCCTGAGACTCATTAATTTGATAAAATCACATACTCAATACAGTTACTGTTGTGGGCTGAACGCGTAACCGATTTCGAATACATACTCAGTTCTTAAAACATGTTTTATAAACCATGACACAAACAGAGGGACGCAAACTGTGTATAATATGGTATGTGGCAACCTAGCTACCAAAGGGATGAACCAATTTTAATTGATTTTTATATGTTCTCGGCTATGATAGCTGTTCAGCCGTTTGCAAATTCATAGTTTTTTCCTAGTTAATGAAGCGATGTGAACAACTTTCACAGGACCGATGGAACAGAACCGAAGAATACCAAATGGTGACCAAATATCTAATGAGATTACTATCAACACACTATTTTGTTAGCAGACTTGGGCCCCTAGATTATGACAAAAAAAAACATATAAATTTTGTATTACGGGAAGTAAATACACATAAAACGGTTATACAAGTACTGTTGGACAAGTGAAAAGCGTTCGAAAACAATACGAATGCATAAGAGACTAGTGAATGTGCAACAAGCGAAAGTAATTATCAAGGGAGACAGCGCTTTTCTACGCTTTTACCCGAGTAAATATTTACATGTCACGATCAATTTTAGTTCTTACATCCATGCTTATAGGTACCTATACCCATATTAACAAAGTTAGCTGATTTGCGATTTAGAAGATGACTTCTTATGTCTGTATTTTATTTTAATATCACATATACATACTAAGAAATATTAAAGGTTAAACAGCAAGATAACATAAAAGTCATAAAGAAGGCCGTAAAAAAGTTTACACAAATAGAGGAAAACAATAATAGAAGAGAAATCCGATCGGTTGAAAGTACCTACAAACACAGATATATAGCAAATTAGAAAAATAATGAAGATCTTTGTTTCTATTTAAATGAATAAGCGATAGTGTTAAACAAGTCAAACTTTTTATATAATAGGAGAAAATGGAAACATACAGCGTTCATGATGATTAAATAAAAAGCAGTTTAATGTGAATTACGGATAACATATAATATATATGTTTTAATGCCGAGCGCAATGTCAATCAATGTTAATAATCATACTACTTCGAGATCCAGGCTTGCGAAGCATACTCAATGTGATTGAGGACAAAAGCACAACCAAGAATTTGCTAAAGTCTTAATATTAAAAAAATTCAATAGAAGACGAAAGATGAAAATTAACAACTCGAGAAACAAAACCTTCATTTCAAAGTAAATAGAATAATAATAAATTCACAGCAAGCACGAACATTTACTACCACGCCCATACTGTAAATCGCACGAGCCGGTAATTTCCGTCAACTAGTACCATTTTTAAGTGTTACCATATTCGTCTACATCGTCACTTAACATCAAGCGAGATTGTGAACAATAACTAGCTCATTCATTAACCTAACAAAAATTAGGGTTAATAAAAAACATCGTATGCTCATTGGAAGCGTTCGGCATCCACTGCTCCAGTGAATCAACAATATTCGGTGGAACATTAAACTCGTTCACCTGTAATCACAGCTTTTATATTCGCTCGGGTGTATAAACATGATTTAAGGAAACTGGTTTTGATCACTTTTGACCTTCACATTGCGGAAAACATACATAATAAAAGGTAATAATAACATAACTATATGCTCTGTTATTAACATGTCTTACAGTAAGCATAATGTTCATTTTAATCAACTATGTCCCACACAATAACAATCTTATAATATACATTCAATGTGAAAGTTTATTAATTTGAATGTTTATCCTTAGATTAAGATTGAGCGGTTGGATGGATTCTAATGAAATTTAGCTTAGAAGTCGATTATATCATCAAATTATTACTTAAGTTTAGTTTATTACACTCGCGAAACGGCCTGGTGTTTATTTATTTTCCAAAGGCAACATCATAATTTCGCATACGATATCAAACTCAGATATGCGAATCTATTACAGGCGCTCAGTGCATTCACAATCGTATAAAATAACTAGCTGATACCCGCTACTTCGCCTGCGGTGTTTATTATATTAACAACTAGCTGTACCCGCGGCTCCGCTCGCTTGCACGACAGAAAAAGGTTTTTATTTTATGTGCGGAACTCTAATTTATTTTTAATAAAAATAGTTTAGTTATTCCTTATAAAATCAGCTATCTGTCAGTGAAAGTCCCGTCAAAATCGGTCCAACCGTTTCGGATATTACTTACCCGCAACATACAGACAAAACTAAAAAAAATGTTTTTTTCTTGTAGGTACCGTGTATACTTTCATATGCATTTAGTCAAAACGTGTTATTTTGACATTACAAACAGACACTTCAATTTTATTATTCTTTTGTTAAGAGTCAAGTATCTAAGGAGTAAAACAAACAAAAAAATTGATCAATAGCTATCCTATAGTATTTGCGTGATGCGTGCACAACGGCAAACCTCGAATTATTATATATATATAGGATAGGTAGGTACCTACCTACCTAGAATGTATTCCAGCATCACAACACGACATCTTAAGGATATTATATTAATGATAAACGAAAATATATGTTAAGCATTGGCCTATTTGCAGTCTTGGCCGCCCTAGGTCGTGTAGCACTAGCCGCCCTCTGCTCAGCTCATTATTTAATAAAACATTTCTAATTTGATGGTATTAAAGTACTGCTTTACCATGTCAATATTGTAATTCAAACTAGATTTTTATCCATGTCTGGAGTCTTAATATATACCTACTTCATATTATGCTTTAGTGTACTGTTATTTATTGTCATCATATGTTTGCATTTGGTAGTATATTTTTTGCCACGATTAGCCGCCCCTAATATCTGGCTGCCCTAGGCCTGGGCCTAATTGGCCTTAAGGGAAATCCGCCACTACTGTTAAGACTTGTGTATGGATATGGAATATGAACAGTAGACATATAAACCAAATTGGTAAACTAATAAATGTTTTATAGATCTGAAGTTCTAATGAACAATACAATAAAACAAAGAGCTTATAAGGAACTAACACTTCGACAAATAAAGCCTTCATTTCAAAGTAAACAAGCATTCTAAAACGCGTCTCCATCGTCTGGAAAATACAGGGAAGTGTTAACATTTTAAAAGAAAGCACGAATATATTAACAATAATTACTAACCAACATTTTAATATACATATAAATTCGTATAGTTTTAGAAAAACTAGTATATATTTTTGAATATTTTTAGGGAGAGCTTTATAACATCCCACCTAATAATACATGTCCATATTATATTAACATTTTAATATTTATAACAAAATAAGAACGATCTTAATTTATATATTTAAAGGTAAATGTAAAGATGTGTTAATCCTTTACTTACTTACTCCTTTATTTAATATTTAATTAAATATTTTAAAAATTAACACGTGACATTCGTGTTCTGTTAATACCATTAAAATAATTTATATTAAATTGTTTTATATGAACAATATCCAAGCCCGGGTGAAGCTGTTAAAAGCGTTTTGAGGCTTCAGGGCCCTTAAAGCTAACAGCGTAGACAGATCGGAAAAAAAAGAAATAAACAAAAACAATAACGTTAAAGTAAGAATGAAGGCGATAAAGACAACGTTTCTGTCCATTGATATTTAATGGCAATGCCTAATATGAATCTGTGCCACAAAATGTCTTTGAAATTATCAAACAGGGCGACATATTTAAAATAACAATTGCATGAAAACAAAATGAAAAAAAAATCGTACCGAAAATATGTAAGGAACGAACGTGTCCGAACAAAAGGATATCCGAAAAAAAATCAATTTGCCAAGAACGTCACCACACTTTGCATACGTAACACCACACTTGTCTCACAATGTCACTGCCACATAAAAACAAATAAATAAAAAAATAAACACTCCGAGGTAGCACTCTCTAATGAATAAGTTTAATTTCAAATTTTAAATACCGCGTCAATAACGCGCCGATTGCGCCGGGAGACTGACCTGCGGACGTACGCCATAAACAATACGATAGAGCGAGACAGAGATATCTTGCACCTGTGCACTTAAAATTGAATGATTGTTCAAGCGAAACAGAAATAAAACATTCCTTTAATTAGACAAGGACGGCGGTAGCGACAAAACTTTCTGTCAGTGGGAGCCGGAACGTAACAAGCGACTTTATCTTTAAATTATTTTAAAGTTAAAGATGTATAATTTTAAGGTTGTTTTTAGCTGAAATAAGGAAAATTTATAAGGCTCCGGTCAGCGCGTGAGTCACACTACTGTCAGGGACCATCAGGGTCAACATATGGCAAAAGGCGGCGACGTCTGTACGCCAAATTCCGAGGTTGTGTTGGAATTGAACAATATTTTATATCTCGATTGTTTCCTTTGCCGGTGATTGCTGAGCTGCACGTCTCTTGCGGACCGATACCAATTGTTTTATGTTTCCACGTCTCCGATCTCTCATATGTCACGTGCATTTACAAACGTCACTGACATAACATAAAGTTAGAAGCTAGGTGGAATTTCCTCAATTAACTAAATTCAATAATAGAGTACCTATTCGCGTCAGAAGTGCTAGACATCACCACACTCTGACGGTGACATTTTAGTAGTAGTGACAATATTATCCAGTTTTTGGTGTGACCTTGATCTGTCATATGGTGGTATTTATATAAATTCATAAACTTCAGTTATTTGGCACTATATTACGTAATTTACGTGATATAGTTTGGTTATTATGCATAAGTTAAATGGAATGTCAGTAATTATAATAATAAAAAAAGGAGAAGACCAATTGATTAATTATTCTGTTTGTTTAAGTTTTGTAATCGAGTTCAACTGAAACAATGTATTATATAATAAATAATACGTGAGCGTAATTACAAGTCTAGTTGAATGAAACAAATCCTATGTATATAATAGTTTCAAATGAAACTGAAAACAGCCGTTCTCGCTAACCAAAAATTCTGAGAATAGCCGAATCAGTAACCGATATAGGTTTCCGAACGAGATCGAAGGGAACCGATCCCGCTGTACCGGGAACGCGAAGAGCAGCGGATATTGTATCAACATCACGCGAATTTGGTGAAATTATTGTTTATAGTCCATTCAACACTTCAATATTGATGAACGGTTTCTGTAAAATCGTCTATTTTAAATTCATCAATAGAATTGTATTCATAAATCTGGGAAGTACAAGCGAGGTTGCCAAATACCAAACTCAATCAATTCACTTTACTCAATTCAATTTAGGCTTTAAGTAGACATTTATAATTAGTCAACATAATACTAACGGTTCGAGACATCGAGAGTCCCAGTCACCGAGAAGAGCTCGCTAAAAACCTAATCAGATTTATCAAAACTGTTTAAAAAAAAACTTTTACACTATGTATCGCTTACAGGTATTATCATTTTTAGTGGATATTCAGAGAGGGACTCATTTTCAGACATCGCTATCATTCAACTAATGATCTAAATTTTATTACAGCACATGAGGTCATGTTCGAATGTTAGTTCAACTTTATACTTCAAGCAATTTTCGGGAAAAAGAACCTTGACACACGAACAGACAGACAAACAGACAACATCTTATAAGGGATGTGTTTTTCTTTATACAGCACGGAATTTAAAAATGCTCGATCACCGTGCTGCGGTTGCAGGACGATGTTTTCGTTCACCGTAAAGCCTACACTTATTGTATGATTCGCATTCACGTGAATGAATGTGGTGTCGGTGTGGTGCATCAGTGCATCAGTGCACGCAAGGCTACACAACAGTACAACAGTTTGTGACTCGTTGCAAATACATCACATTATTATATCCATGACTACTACCTAATAATAATAATGATTAATTATAAGATAAATAAATAAATACATGCATTTATATTACGATTACAGAGCAGAATCATTTTATAGAACTGTATTTATTTATGAGTATGTATAAAGTAAGTATATTTATGAATAAATAATGAATAGAAGATTGAAATAAATGCGACTGGTACGAATAAATGAACAGGCACCTACCTACATCAAACACACGAGCACTCAGGCATATTATACTAATCACTCATCCAATTGCGATAAAACTTTGTTGAGTTGTTGTGCTTATGAATTAGTTAACAACAGGTGGCGTGTATGTAATCAATCCGTTTCATATTCAAGATAACAGTATTAAAGTTCCGGGCAAAAGCTAGTAAGTAGTAAATAAATACATCCACTTAACCGATATTTAAATTTTACACATTTTTCAACCCTTACGAGAGTTAACTTCTATCAATTGTTTACCAAAACTCTACGTATCATTGTCTAAATATGAAAAACTTAGTCATAATAACGTTGTCAACATCGAAGTAATTTTTCTAGGTAATGAAGACCAATCCCAGATTTCCAGCCACTTATTTAGCCTGCCTCAGTGAGAATCGAACCTGCGACTCACACATATAGACCACATTCGATCAACCAATACCCTATAGTAGGTATAAGGAAAATAAAATCAGCAAATTAAACTTCCATTAATTCTCAGAATTTCTTTTTTGCATAATTCACGTAAAACGTACATCTCGATAAAACATTTTTCCGTTAATTTCTAGTCAATATGTAAACTATTTTCCGTATGAACTATATACCAATGCAATCTGCATACATCCAAGGTTCGGAGTTCGGTTCCCCAGAACCAAATTAGTAGCTATACAATCTAGCTTTTATGCTTCGGTCATTTATTTTACATTAAAGGTGTTGAAGACATCAATGAATATTCTACTTGAAGAGCTAACCGATATAAATACCATGGTGTTGACAGGATGAGAACGGCTGGTGGGGCAGGGATATTTACTCGTGTTCGCTGGGCTAGCTACTACCTTCAAAATAAATAGATGTGTGTTCCGATAGCCGCACTTAAGAACCAGCTCTCTATCGACTTATCACCATGGACTCAAGAACAAGTTTCAGGATGGCAGTGGCGGAAACGTGGACAAATTAAAATTCTGAGTACAGAAAACACGGAAAACGAAACGTTTGTTTATATACCGAAAATATATAAAAATTCGTTCTAGCATGTACACGTAGAACAAAATCAAATTAGAACATGACAATCACTTACAATTTATAACTGTCCTTTTTAATAACAGTTGACAAGATATAGAGCAAGTCTCATGTCTATTACAATTGATGAACACTAGTGTAGTCCACGCGGCTCTGCTCGGCTCCGCGTACGCGTCCTATCGGACAGAAATTTACGCAAACACAATCAAACGCCGACATATTTACAAAACAATATCAATTCAGAGAGTCATTACTGAAAAACTAAGCTAAAGAGAAACCGGTTGATTGATAACAATCAATATCATATTATTGAATAAACTTACGCACCTTCGTGTACAATAATAATACCATGTAGTTTTATGTATGCACAATATCAAATAAAATAACAGCTACAACAATTTTGCCAGCAAATTTTGATAATTACAATAATTTATTCCTCCCCCAAAAACGAACAATTCCAATTTTAAATTAAAGGCAAAAAATATTTAAAAGCGTGTACCCGTCACACGCGATTGAAGTAAAACTTAAATGGTCACCACCACCCCGACGGTCACCACCGTCCCGACGTTCACCACCATCCCGACGGTCACCACCATAAGATATAATACGTTAACATAATAGTGGCGCCTAAAGAAGTTTTACTTCAATAATATAACTTCCGTAAGTATTATTTTAAATCACAGTTTATATTGTTTCTCTCCAATACGCATAACTTTTGCAACTTCATCGAACAACTTGTCATCCGTGATACCATATTTCACAATGTCTTTGCTGATTTATGTTGTTCTATAATTATTTTATTGGAAAGAATTGGCTTCTCGCTTATTATTTACTACATGCTTATAAAAGTGATCTCTAAAATTATAAGCTGCGACACCGAACTCACGTGTGAAATTATTATCCCCTACAGTAATGTAACACGCTGTATAGATCAGATAACAATGTATTATTCCAAAGCGAATGTCTATGGTTTTAATAAATGGACCGGAGACTGTCGATAAGTAGGAATGTGTCGACGGCCTCTATCGATATTCCGGTGTGTCTACCAGGGAGATAGTGCAGTAAAAAGTAGCAAGGCATACACTGGGTGATAACAGCCGGTGACATTCCGGAGGGTCATTATAATACATTTTTTAGTATTTGTATGGTAATGGCAAAGCAGTTGAATATCAACGCTCTGCGATTTCATTCAGTTCTTGTTATTTGTTCAGTTCAGTTGTACTACTACAGTTGTACCTGCATGTGTTGATAACTTAGGCATCAGGAAATCCACATCTTCTAGAATAATTATGTATTTCTGACCTGATAACTTCTAATTAGTTACCCGTTTTACTAGCATGTATTAAAACATAATCTGAAATAACGTTAGGTGGCTAATTTCGGAGCAAACAGGAGCTCCATTTATGTTATGAACACGAATACACAAACCTCTAACCTAACCTATAAAAGCTACGGAACACTTCACTAATCTCTTTTATTTACTGGAACCTTTGTCATTAAACGATAACAAATGAAAGACAGTGCCATTTAAAATTTGAGTAAAATCTGGAAAAAAATGTGTAAGTAGAATAATAATATTTATAACAGTGGAATTATTGAACAGCGAAAATAATTCGAAGACTCGGTGGCAAATGTAACAGACACGCGGAACCCACTTTAGAAATCGCTACTCTTAGGCTTCAATTGCTTATTCAAAATACAATTATAAAGAGTACGCGGACACGGCCGCGGTTCGAAGCATATAATCTGAAAAATAGATTATTAATCAATAATGACACCTTGAGGCTCAACGTCAAAGATTTCATTGGCATCGCAGCGCGATGACTGAGTCTATGAATAAACAAGCTGACATGAAGGTGTTATCATCCTTGATGACAATATAATATGTATTGTCATTGTTTGTAAAGCCGTCTGCCGTTGGAACTTGTGCCGAGGTGACGTCATCCTAATTGTCCCTACCTCTTTGCTATATAATCAGCATTATAATATTACCATATGCTGACATTTGTAGCGACGACTAACTCTCTGTGTGGTCCTCAAAAATACATTTTCAACAGACTTAGTTTCTAGACAATGAACATCATTCAATCATAAATATCACCATCGGTTTTTAAAATGTCCCAAACACCAATGAAGATTTGTAATGTTATGACGTTACAACAAGGAAAACATGTTTAAAAGTAAACCTTACAGTTATACAGCTTCCAGTGGAACATCAACTTAAACAAAAGCAAACATCGTCGATGATATCACTACCGAATGTACGAATGTAAATTATTTACAAACACTAGATTGACCACCTCTGATATTATCAACATCTAAAACAGTAACCGTCCGACTTTGCATCTCTGTTACAGATCATTTATATTGTTCTGATTATCAATTATCAATGATATCGGATAGAAGTGCAATCCTATTTAAGGATAAAATTCCGTTAGGTCTAAAGCAAATTTATCTAACTAAGGAACTTTTCTTGAAAAATAATTGAACGTGAAGTAGATCCAGCATGAATCTTACTCTAACAACAGAATAAAAACTAGACAATATCTTATCAATATTAATAGCTTCATCCGCACCTCGTCATCTTGCGCCAGGTGCAAGGAAACATCGAGAAGACTTAACGGTTGGAACATATGGCTTAACGCTATAATGTATAGGAATTATCTTTATAAAATTACGCTGAAATAATCAACCCAATTGGCCTAAATTACTTATCGCGACAATTTTTGGGTGTTTCTTTATATTATAACATTTAGCTGAAATAATCTACGCGTTGTAGTTAAAAGTACCTCGATGAATAAAGAACCACAGATCAGTTTGAAATATCTCTAGCATTAAAGGAGCCGTGGCCATTAATGATACAAATCTTAAGAAATACATCGCAAAAATAAAACACATCAATTAGTTTCCTGATATCGGAGTGACGTGAACTGAAAACAAAGTCTCGAGCATTTAAAAAAAAATAGATGTAACACAGAGTAACCACGGTCGAGTGCATGATGTCATTCAATTTTAGTGTATACAATGGAAACGTGGGTCGGGACGGGTCTAGGCCAAATTTATTCATTACATAATTATAATATATTCAATTCTGTAAGATTCTAAATATAATTTATGAAAGAAAAGAAAAACGTTTTACTTGGGGCTTACGTGATCTATTCGTAAATCTAAATTTAATATGAGAGAATACAAATTATAATATGTCGATTTTTAATTTATAGAATTTGTTGCTTTTGAAGTTTCAATTATGAAAATAATTAAGGTAGAAGATACACAAATATGTCATAAATAAATTAATAAATCCTCCCGTTATTAATTTGAGAACTCAGTGACTCAACTTAAAGACACGACTTGCTCCAGTTATTCTAAATAAATTTAAAGACTTCTAATTTAAATAGAGTGAGAGTACTCAAGTCGCAACAGCACAACAACCAATAGGGTTCTATCGCTTAAAGAAATTAAGTGCACCTTTTTTACATATTTTCTCCTGAAACTTCATGAAATTAGATGTTTTATAAAGGACCGTCTACTCTAGACAAATCTAATGAAGGATAGAAAGAGAGCTAAAGCTATATGATAGCCTTTTTCTATTTATATTAGCCTGCAAGTGCCCCACTGCTGGACAAAGGTCTCTTCCCAATGCAAACTACGAGCAATTTCAAACAACGACAAATCAACAGTTCTGTATTTTCCCACATACAGTGATGCTACAAGAACATTTCTCTAGCATTCCGGTGTCCTCACGATGTTTTCCTTCACCGTCAGCCTGGTAGTGTTACCAATTCGAAATAGTAAATGTATGTGAACACCGAAAAATTCTTTGGTATATGCCGGTGTTCGACCCAGCGGACATCGGATCAGTATTCCGCCTGTCTAAACCACTCGACCCTCATGACCTATTTATAGCTTGATATTTTAATAGACTTAGTTTTATTTAATATAATCTAGTTACAAGATTCAGAATACAAAGTTATATTATAACAAAAATGTTTTCTGAGAACAGAATAATAATTCGTTTTATCATACGACCGTTTCTGACCTCTGGAGGAAGGTGAACAACTCGCAAACGAACAAACCGACTGACAAACTGATAAATGTTTATTTATAATTTCTAATTGTATTTATAGAGTGACATCATAAAACAATACTCATGCAATTGTTTGACATTAGAATAGTAGAGAGAACATAAGAATTTTGATAGCACTTCCAATATTGATTGCGCATTTTAATTTGGTTTCCATTGCATTCCAATCAAAGCGTACAAGTAGGTAGTATCAGCTACTTCCACAACTCCTCCAATTCTTTAATAACAAACGACGTCAAACCTTACCCCTGAAGTGACTAAGTACGTCAATAAATCAAACACTTTTCGAAATTCCTTATTAGAATGAAATATTGAAAACGCTTGCTGATGTGCCTCCGTCAAGTTCAATGGAGTTATTGCGTTATATAAAAATAGTCATCTATACTAATATAATAAAGCGGAAGAGTTTTTTGTTGGTTTGTTTAAACACGCTAATCTTTGGAACTACCCATCGGATTCGAAAATATCATTTTTTTGTATATGATTGCCAGATTCGTGTGCAATAGTATAGGCAATCTAAGAATTAGGCTAGACCTCTCAGCTAGCCTTAAATATTTATTTTTGTTAAGTCGGAACAAAACCGCGCTCTCGAACTGCTTTATCCGCGTGAGCTCGCGTAATGATTGTAACACGTAAATACAATGTAGTATAAAAATAATGCACAATAGTACATCTAAAAAAAATCCGCGATACTATATGCCTATCTCTTATACATAAGCCACAATAAGGTATTTTGTGTTTATTTTATTCAAAATTAAAAAGTGATTTATGAGCATTATTATTAGGCATGGCATATTAATCCTTACGTACGAAAGATAATTTTATGTAGATAAACTTTGCCCTTTATAGCATGTTATTTGAGACGAATAGTTTGTGTGTGTACAATTAAAATAATTGAACACTCGGCTCGGGTGTATGACTATAGATGTAGTGGTGCGAACGAGCTGTGCGAGTTGTGACGCATAACCCGGGCCGCCCGATAAAAATATTGTGGGGATTCCGCCTTCGACCGTGCTCGTGAACGGACGTGTCTGCTCGCGCTCTCGGCCGCTGTCGTGATTCATAAGCTCGATCGTTGTAGTTATATTGCGAGTATCTCGGTACTTGTTGTATAGCTATCGCTGTCTCGCTCGCTCCTTTCGTGGCGTGCACTTTTTAGTGCGCAAAACGAATTCAACCGCACTTTACAGTGCGAATTGCTTTTATTCAACGAAATCCAAGCTTTGTGTTGTGGTGTGTTGTGTGTGGTGTTAACGAAGGCAAGTGGTGCGTGACCCGAGCGCCCGCCGGTTATCTCCTTCTGAGGTAAACGGCTTCTGAGGCTTGCTAGGGCTCTCTCCGTCGGCTAGTTAGGCTTTCCATCTTGCGAGTCATTGCACCTCGACCCGCAGGTCTCTTTGCCGGGCTCGGATAGCCCGTTAAATTCATTTCGGCGCACCCCCCTGCCCCTCAGGCAGGGAGGCTTAAATTCAAACCCCTGTCCTTCAACCGCCATCGGACATGGCCGACAAAATTAGGGAGTTGGAGCTCGAGCTCCAACGATTTAAATCATACGTCTGCAAACAAGATCCGCAAATATTCAAAAATTACACTCGCGATAATATACCCCGCGCTCCGAATGCACCGCGTGTACTTAATGCACCGGTGCAAACGAATTCCAAGAAATTCGAGGCTGCCGCCGCATCTGGCCGTCTTCCGAACTCTTCCGAACACAGCTCGACCTCGCCCGAGCGCTCACGATCGCCGTGCACACTCGCTCGTCGCTCTCCGTCGTCCGTCGTGATTCCATCTGTTGATACGGCAAACTCTTTTTCGCCGCTCTTACCTGAATATACTTCGTCAACGGAGGCACTTTTGCCACATTTCATTAAAAACCCCGAGCCTATCCATTTGACGCAGGTATATACGCCCATCGGAGAAATGGAAGCCGAGATTTCTACGTCCGTAGATACAGACGACGGCTTTACAACCGTCAGCCACTCAGCGCGTTCTAAGCGCATGAAATCCGCTACCGGGGAACCGGTTTTAGTACAGGTAAACGACGCCTCGCCCGCCGTTGAACAAACCGATTCTCAGACCGCCACGAAAAAGCCCCGCGCCCCGCCGCCAGTTACAATCCAAGACAAGGTTAATTGGGTAGCAATATCCAAAAGCCTAAACGCGCGTGATATTTATTACACAACCGCTGTGAACACAACGTCGGGCATTCAAGTTAAAGTACCGACCACCGAGTACCACAGGAAGTTGACCTCCTACCTCAGGGAAAATAAAATTCCCTATTACACCTACGCTCTAGAGGAGGAACGCCTCCTCCGAGTAGTCATCCGCCGCGTTCCACGCGAAATACCGACCACCGATGTAGTTGAGTCTCTGAAGGCTCAGAATTACCCTGTCCGAGAGGTACATCGGATGTACCACCACATAACTAAGGCCACCTTTGACATGGTTTTAGTCATTTTAGACCGTACTAGGGAGGGCAAAGATATCTTTGACCTCAAATCCGTCTGCGGGCTCTACCGCATCTCTGTTGAACCTCCCCGCAAGTCTCATTATCCATCGCAGTGTCACAACTGCCAATCTTACGGTCACTCTGCCCGTAATTGCCACCTCCGTCCACGTTGTGTAAAGTGCACTGAGGATCACTCCACTAACGAGTGCAAGCGCTCTCGTGATTCTCCTGACCCTCCAAGCTGCGTCCTTTGTGGTGAAATGGGCCACCCCGCGAATTATCGTGGCTGTCCCCGTGCTCCGCGTACTAGGCGCCCCCGTCAAGCTAGGCAGTTCAACCCTCAGAGTGTACAACTTGACTCAGCTGTCCGTCCTCAGCCTCTCTTAACACCAGAGGCATTCCCTAGTCTCCCAAGAACATCTCGAGCTCCGATAGCTACCGCTACCGCGTCCCGAGCACCTATTCAGCCCGTGCGAACCCCTCTGGCTCCATGGGCCCCCCTAACCAAACCACAGCCTCATAAGGCTCAGGAACCTTCAGTATCCGGTAATGACTTCGGCATAGACTGGATGGCTAAGCTTCTTCTTGTACACGACATACAAGAAATCATCGCTTTCGACAACTGTAGACTGGAGTTCGGCCCCTTTCAATCGATTAAAAGCTTTCCAAATGTCGCAGCGACGTTACAACGTCTGGCCCGCGCCCCTGTAAATAAATAATTAAAAATGGATAGAATTAAACCTAAGAGTCTGAATCTCTCCTTTTTTAACGCTCGAAATCTCACTCCTCAACGTGATCTCATAGCCACCTTCTTACGAGAACGACAGATAGACGTGTTTCTTGTACAAGAAACACTGTTGAAACCGAGTAAGCGCAATCCCTCGATTGCGAACTACCAAATTGTTAGAAATGACCGTGCTCGCGCCAGAGGTGGCGGCACCCTCATTTACTATAAGCGTTCCCTCTACTGCATGCCAGTAGATCCTCCCGAACTTATCAATATGGAAGTTTCAATCTGCAGACTAGGCATGACTGGCCATCCGTCAATCACGCTTGTGTCTGCATACCTGTCGCCGAATAAAGCACTCCTCCTGTCTGATCTGGAGGCTGTCTTTTCCCTCGGCGAGTCGGTTATCGTAGCAGGCGACCTTAATTGTGGACATACTATATTCAATAGTTCGTTTAATACCCCTAACGGGGGGAAACTCGGTCAATTAATGGAAGTCCTAAACTTTGATGTCTTAGCTCCTCTCGAACCCACCCACTATCAAGATAACTGTCGTCCGAAAGTGCTTGATATAGCCCTTCTCAAAGGTGTCTCTCTCCAAATACGACTTATTCAAGTCGTACACGAGTTAGACTCCGATCATCGCCCGGTCTTATTACAACTCGGTCAACCATTTGACCCTAAGCCTCCCACCGTGACAGTGGTTGACTACGCGAAACTAATACGGTATCTTAAAGATAACCCCTCCTCGCCTAGTTTAGATAGGATTCCAGACGAATTAGAGTCGATAGCGGATGCTGATTTGGCGATCGATTCCTTGGTCGAACACCTCCAAACCGCCGTAAGGGAAGCCTCGAGAGAGGTCAAAGCGGCGAACGGACGCCGCTTTGTACTCCCTGACGACGTGCGAGCGCTGATCACAAAAAAGAATGCTGCGACACGCGCACACGACTCATACCCGTCTAGGGATAACTGCGCACGGTTACGCTCACTTCAGAGAGCGGTTAGAACCCGTATAACCGAGATCCGGGGTGTTAGATGGGATAACCTTCTAGAAGGTATCAAACCGTCACATCTCGCTTACTGGAAACTCGCTCGATCTCTGAAATCCGATCTCTCCATCCCGATGCCACCCCTTGACAGGGGCCCCGGTCTCCCTCCCGTGTTCGACAGCGTCGATAAAGCCGAATACCTTGCCGTGAGTCTGGAGAGCCAGTGCTCCCCTAACTGCGATAATGTAGACACTGTACATATCGACAATATCGAATCCTCGGTACAGAATTTAATCGCAATCCCCCCGGCAGATAGCCTAACTCCGGTTACATCTGAGGAGGTCTGTTCCGTTATTAAAGGTCTTAAACCTAGAAAGTCACCCGGTCCCGACGGTATCAGGAACGAAGTACTCAAGCTTCTTCCTGCTCACCTCATAGCACTCTTGGTCTGCATCTTCAATGTAGCCATAGCCCATTGCCATTTTCCAGCCGCCTGGAAAACGGCCACAGTGATAGGTATTCATAAGCCCGGCAAGAAAGCTTCGCTTCCCGATAGCTATCGCCCAATTAGTCTCCTAAACACGCTAGGGAAACTTTACGAGCGGCTTCTTTTGAACCGCCTCAGATCAGTTATAAACGACAAAAACCTGTTCCCATATGAGCAGTTCGGTTTCCGTGCCCAACACTCGTGTACACATCAAGTGCACCGACTCACGGAGCACATCACATTTAACTTCAGCGAATTCTACAAAGCACGTCGTACACTTGCGGTCTTCTTCGACGTTGCCAAGGCCTTTGACAAGGTTTGGCATGCCGGACTAGTCCACAAACTACCCCAATTAGAAATCCCAGACAGATTAGTACATATCATTAGCAATTATCTCACTGACCGCACCTTCCGCTACCGAGTTGAAGGTGAACTTTCTCCACCCCACTCAATACGCTCAGGTGTCCCTCAGGGCTCCATTCTGGCGCCTTGTCTATTTAATCTGTACATCAGCGACCTCCCACGTCTCCCTGGGGTCGAGGTAGGCTTATACGCTGATGACACGGTCATTTACAGTTCACTCAGGCACAGAACTCACCTCAGATCGCGCGTCCAACGCGCCGTAACCCAACTCGGCAGGTGGTTCCGTAAATGGCGCATAGCTCTCAACCCTGATAAGAGTACCGCGATTCTCTTTAATCCCGGACAACTACGAAAGACACTTGAACCCCTCCACCTTTTCGGTGTCCCGATCCCCTGGGCTACCCAGACTAAATACCTGGGTGTCACCCTCGATAATACGCTTAGCTTCAGGGCACATGTCCGTAGAGTCCGAAACAAGGCTGCTATGGTCTTGGCTCGCTTGCATCCTCTGCTATGCTCGGTAAGTAAATTGTCTCTTAGACATAAGCTTACACTCTACAAGACTTGTATCCGACCAATCTTAACATACAGTTGCGTAGTATTCGCCCATATGGCGAAATCAAACTTCAGCCCCTTACAAACGTTGCAAAATCGGTTTTTACGCAAAATAGTTAATTCCCCATGGTTTGTTCGAAACGAAGACCTCCATAAAGATATGGAACTTCCTTCGATCAAATCTTACACCAAACTCTCACGAAGAGCTATTTCGACAGAGCTTCAAACCATCCGAACCCATTAGTAGCATGCGCCGCAACATATACCCCAGTCCCAGACGCCCCGAAGGCAAAACGTAGGCCGCGGAACATATTTACCGACCCCGATGACGAAATCACGGTAGCTAACGCGTCATACCCATCCGTCTCTTCAAGTCAAGCGTGTTTGCGCCCACGGCCGCGAAACCACCGTTCCCTCCGTAGGGGACGGGCGGTTAACTTCGCTCCTGCACACCCGCCACGACCACCCTCTCCAGCGGCAACTCAAGCCTAGGTCCGTTCCTCCGGCATGAAGCCCTTGAGCCAGCAGCCGCTCGCGCGATACAGTGACACTGCATTCACTAGCTATCGACACACACACATAACACTGCACTTCACACATGTACAACACTCAGGTACATAGGTTCTGTAAGGGACCTTTTTTTTTCTTTTTTTGGCTAGTTAGTTTAGACAAAAATTACCAAATCACTAAATACATATACACATGTTCCTTCCTTCCTCCCAGAAGGCAGGAACATGTATATTTGTACAGTTAGTTAGCTCGAATTTCTATGGATAGGGATTCAGTCAGATCGCGACTTTTTCGCATGATCGGCAACAGCCCAAGCCGAGGTTCGGCCACTTTGGCACCCTTGGAGCTTGTTGCCTAGCTTTCGCGGCTGAGTGCTTCCGCGCTCGCCCCCAAGCCCGGTGAAGCTGTAAAAGCCGCAAAGGCTCCAGAGCCCCTAAGGCTAACAGCATAGTCATTTCGAAAAAAAAAAAAAAAAAAATTGTCTATATTGAAGTATTAGTATAAATCATAAACCAGCGATTTCTTTTAAATTACACGTGGTTGAAAGCGCGGGTACAGCTAGTATTTTAATAAACGTTTAGACTATTAGCTATAATAATAAAGCATTTATTTAAATACCAATATAATTGAGTTTCATGTTTTATGATTCCTAAAACTGCTATCTGCTATAGTCAATCCAATAATCGACCTATAAATCCAGATCACAAAACCAAACATCTGATATCTGTGATGCAAAACACCAAATAGAGAATAAGCTAGCAATCAGCAATACACCCACATGATACAATTAAAACCGCACGCCTTTTACTAACATAGCAAGAACACTTATCTCTGACAGTATTATGAACGACTGCAATAAAATATAAGCATCAACCGCGCTACCCATAGCCCCCCCTCCCCCCGCCTCCAAAACGCGCTCCAGCGCGAGAAATTTAGACAATTATCGCGCTTTTCCAAGTTTTATCAGACTTTAGTTAAAAACAATAAAACATACACAAAGCCGTTATATCGCTTCGTCCACAGCGGCCGCCCAGCGCCCCCCCCCCCCACAGCCTAAATATAAATATCGGCAACGCAATGCACATACATACAATAGTCGTATCCCAATTCTTTCACGAACACTGAAATACCAATGTTTCGAGAGCATCTATTTACTTTTTATTTTTATTCGTGAATAGTTACAATGAAAACATGCGAAGTGAAAATACATTTTTCGTCATTAGTAGCTTTTAGCACCGAGCCACATTCGCTTGTCCAACACGGTCAAGGTTTTCTGATGCCGCGCATGATTATCTTAAAATCTAAATTTTGTATTCGTTTAGTTACGAAAGTTTAGTATTTCAAACAAGTTATGCCATCTACGGTCCGTGAGTGTCGACGACTACCCTTAGCGACTTCGATATTGGAATGATGAACTAATGAAGTGAAGTTTTTTTTTTGGTATTTTAATACCAAATTTCCCACCAAAGTAAATCTCCCACCAAGCCATTGCAAAATCATAGGATTTCTTTCTCATGGATAGCTACGAGAAAAAAATGTCTTAAATCACCACCCCAGCTTATAACCATGAAAAACGAAGAACATGATAAATTAAAAATCTAAAAACTCCGACACAAATAACATGACATGAATAACCAGACATGGATATATCTGTTGTAAGTAGACGAGGAGTTAGGTACTCCAGATTTCAGTTGAACTTTCACGAAACAAAAAAAACAAATTAGAGAAAATCGTAATGTAAAGCATAAGTATGAATGAATAAATTATTGAAAGGTCGGAAAAGAGAAATAATTCCTGAAATTGTTGATCTTGGCCACGACGCTACTATAGAACTATTGCGGCTAACAAATATGTTCCAAAATGAGCAAACCAGCTTACGGACGGTATAAAGTCGTGTATTAATTGCTTTGGGAGAAAGCCAAAAATGTCATGTCACGTACGCCACCGCACCACGCCATATACTTCGTTTTAATCTAAACATGGAGCTGTATCATAAACGATCAATGTTATATGATATGATTAGATTTTGTATTTGACCAATATAGTTTTTTGGACTCAGAAAGGCCAATAGAAGGTTTTTAGATAAAATTATTAGGTTCTATAATAAGGTTCCTCAGTCACCTACCGTCGAAGTATGACAACGGTGACAAAATCTACCGTAATTTGTGGTGGGTGTGTGATATGAATCGTATGTAGATGAATCTAAATATAGCTACAATATCGCTAAATCGTATACCTTTATTGAATCTACATATCGGACGAAAGACTATATTCTGAAATACTATATTGTTTAAGTGTGAAAGTGATATTGAAAGGAGAATTAATGCTGCAGGTAGTGAGGTAAATGGAGCGTTGCACGCCTTTATGAACAGCCAGAAAATCTCTAAAAAAGCTTTTTTGGCTGTACATGGAGCAGTGTTAGTTCCAACACTCATGTACGGAAGTGAAAGCTGGGTGTGGCAGAAAAAACATGAAAGTAGAATAAATGCAGGAGAAATGAGAGCGCTAAGAAGTATGATAGGAGTGAAATTGAGTGACAGGATAAGAAATAGTGTAATAAGAGAACGTTGTGGTGTGAAAGAAGATATAGAGACACGGATTAAGGGATGCTTAGATGGTTTGGGCATGTAAATAGGATGAATGAAAGAAGATTGCCTAGACAGATTTATAAGATGAGTGTAATTGGGAACGTTGGAAGGGGAAGGCCTAGACGAACGTTCCACGATCAAATCGGAACGTTTTGAAGAAAGGTCAGGTCGAAAGTACTCTAAACCGACGAGCATGCATGAAAAGATTTATGAATGTTGAGAAAGCGAAAGTTGTATGTCAGGATCGTAGCAAGTGGAAGGACGTGGTCTCAGGCTACCCGGTTGGGAAAGAGGCGTGATTTATGTATGTATGTATATTGTTTATAATTTGATGTGCATACTACGACTCGAGCCACCAGTGATAATACCTTTTTCATATCGAATCGAGCCGAGTGAGTGAAACACACGGCTGAGGGGCCGGGAGCGCGTAAAGTATAAGAGAACCTTATATATATAGTATAAGTGAACCTTGAGCTATACTTCTGAAAGTTTTTTTTAACGTTTTGTTAGGATTTTAATAAATGAAGGACTTTAATATAAATTCTGTAATTAGCAACATCTCAATTCACACACAATTTCAAAATTCGGCCTTAACATGAAAGCAATATGTACTTTTATGCACCAGTTCATATGATTTAGCACAGGTTGATGTTTGGCTTAAACTACAAATTTTGGACAAGTATGAACACATTCATATGGATGACACAGAGTTTCGAAATACGCCTGTAATATTTTGTGGACATCACATCGTCTCAAATATCGAAATTAGAATAAATCGATGCACATGCGTCAATAAATAAATACAGAGAGTTTATCGTTTCAAAAATATATAGTTTTAAAATCTGTTTTATACAAATTTGTACACCGTATTTTTCCTGGTGCAATTACCGTACTCTTTATAATGTACCGTTTTTCTTAAATGGAATCACCGTCAACCTCATTTTTGACATGGCATCACTGATAGAGCTTTAAGTAATTTTCAATGAAATTTGTAAGAAATGTTCCTTTTCATTTACTTTTCCAACTACATTTTATAGGTTGGTCGACTATTACTCGTTAACTTTTGAAGCATACCTGGCTATTATAGTTTTCCTTTTAACTTCATTATATATACCACTGCCGTGATTTTTTTCACATATCCAAAAATAACCATTTAATTTGCAGGGGGATACTTAGCTGTAACGAAAATTAGCAATTTAAAATCACTGAATTCACACTGAAATTCACAAACGGATCACTGAATCGAAAAAGGTTTTTATACACTCGCAATATTTTTGAACGACGTATCCAATGATACCACCATGGGATAGACAAGAAAAAAAAATCCCCATTTACGTGTACGGGACATGCTCTAAGAAGAATGTTTTTTCAATATTTCATTTATATTATACGGCGTAATTAATATGTATAGCCCGTACAAAATTACAGCTTTCTAGTACAAATAATTTCTACGCTATAAACCTTATTGATCTCGGAACCCTGAAAAAATACGAAAATTCACAAAACTCATTATATAGAGGAAGTTATTTAGGACTTTGTTGTGCAAAATGTTTTTATAACGTTTATCAGTATCACATTTTTTATAATGGGAATTAATAATCGAAATGCATGTTTTTAGGTTATGTCGTAATTTGCACGACCTAATAATTTATGTTCTTAGGACTTCTTATTATGAACAAAGTACCTATAGTAAAATTATTTTCAAATAGAATTAGAAAAAGCTATTCAAAGATAAATATGTTTTCTTTTATGTTATTGGCTACAGCTTAACTGCAATATCACTTGGCGTGAAGTAAGGATACTCTTGAAGACGGAACACACTAACCTAAAAGGGAATCAACTCGAGTCTATAAAAAGAAAATATCCTATCACAACAAACTTTTTTTTTATTATGTTTTCATATACGGAAAACGAACATCTCTGTTGACAATATAACAGACGATTGCGTGATGACACAGAGCTTTCGCATATTCCGTAAAAAAATTCGACAAGGTGTGGAGACCGGGTGTTTTTTTCTGTCAAAGCTGAACGCGAACACCGGCAGGTGTACGCTCACAGATGTATTGATAAAGTTTTAGTTAAAACAAGATGTTGGTGTGGTTTTTATACCAAGCTAAATGAGGTTTTATTAAGAAATCTGTTTACGTGATGATAAGCTTAGCTTCGTAACAGCAGCAGTGTTTCAACAGTATTCCGGCTACACTTGGGAGCCCGTCCCATATTTAGACTTAACGTGTTCCATCTTTGATCAAATCTTCAGTTAGCAATAATTTAACATCTCAAGCGACTGGTGTTTCAAGGAGAAGTATTCATTGTTCAGTGTGTTGCTTGTTATCGTTACAGGTTTTGGCGTAGTGGCCACAATCTCGCCTGATGTTAAGTGACAATGTGGCCCAAGCTGATAACACGCTAAACCTAGTGGAAGACTGGCTCTCAAGTGCAGCAGCTGGAACAAACCTATTGGTGCTTGGCGACAGATTTTCAACTTGGTGCTTGTGATTGCGTGTGCTTTGTGATTCAGAACAAGAGCGAAAATATAACAAATTAAATACGTATTTTATTTCTTACAAATATCTCGTTGTTTTTCATAGCCTACCCAACTAACCCGGCAAATTAAAGAAACATTGGCTTGGAAGTTTAGTTTTATATTTAAATGAGAAACTAAAATGTATCGATGAGTGTAGTAAAAACCACCCCATCTCTTTCAGTCCGCTAAGCCGCGCCATACTGGCTTAGTTAGGAAGATATAAAGGAAATTTCGTAGCAACGTATTGAGACGTTTTCTCACTGAAATCGGTTTTTAGAAAACTATTTTTGCAACATGCTGTATACTAAAAACTCATGGGTGGTGTGTGTAATGTGAACGTGCCAAGCTTTAGTTAACCGAGTTAACCGACCTATGCGATTATCAACGCTGCGAGATTGGGAGATACAAGATGGTAAGAAAAATCATCGCTTTACAAAACTAAACATTATCGTATTAAAACCGTGCTACCGTGTTAAACCGTATAAGCCCGTATTAAAAACGTGATGTTTTAGCATTTTCTCTAACCGACTTGGTTCCCTGACCAGGTTGTAGCTAAGGAAGTACGGATACAAATGTGTGAATTTTTCAGCAAGCATCTGTCGCGATCGTCATCAATGGGTTCCGGTAGATGCACTTCTCAGAACTCAGTCAGCTCTAGGTAACATGATTAAAATAAAATTGAAAATTTTCACAACATAAAAGCTTCATTATTTTGAAAATAGGTAGTACAATTGGAATCTCTTTTATCGAATCTAAAAATTCTTTTACTGGTAGAAAGCTAGTTCATGTCGTTTCCGTGGCGGTTGGTTATTACTTATCAACAGTTATTGTTATAAAAAACTGATAAGACGCGCGACTCTGTCATAAAAAATACGGTATTTGTCAATTAAATCGTCATATGTAGGGGATAACCTAGTGACAAATGTTTTGATTTTACTCCTTTCGGCGTAAGCCAAGTAAACTTTAGTGACACCATCTGTCATTTTTCAGCGTTAGCTGCTTGTAAAAAAATATAGGGAAAATTCGAATTAGGGAAAAACGGATATTTCGAATAAGTAATAAGGTTCACGATGTGGTGGGATATTATAGTGCCTGGATCCTAAGTCGCACCCACTGCATAATGAAAAGGTTGCCAGTGACTCGTTTCGCCACGTCACACTACGACATAAAACAAATAATTGTTCAGCGTTTACTTGGTTTGTAATTTCTTGCTTTATGTTCACTTCCAAAACCAACGCGCTATATGATAGTGAACAGTGAACAAAACAATATAAACTTACAATTAATCCGGTAACAGTAGAATTACAAGAAGCATGTACCCAGTGACTGGAACACATGGATAAAATAAAAATGGTTATCAATATTTAAGACTGTGTATAGTTAAATAGTATTGCATTAAGAGTCAACACCAAGGTGTAACGTCCATGATGTCATTCCAAACAAACACCCAAAACCGGTGCGGCGCATCCACAGCGCAGCGCGGTGGGACGGGACTCGCCCGCACAACACTGAAAAACACGTAGCAATATAAAGCACGCGCACGCGCACGCGCGTCGACTGTAACACGCGTTATGTATGGCTTGACGTCATTACACTGTATACATTTTTCTCATTTACTATATTTTTTATTCAGATTTCTGATATTTAATTTTATAAGTAAGTATATAAAACTGCCTATCAAACAGTACACGCTGTGGCAGCCTTCAAAGGTCAACACACTTAAAACTGTATCTTTATTATAAACAAAAAAATATCTATTGGTATATCGGCTACTGAACGTCCTAATTAATGAAATAAATAAATTGTACTTTTAACCAAGCCGGTTAATTATACTTATGGCCCAGTTATAGCATTTTAAATTAGTTTTTTTAGAGATCGAAAAAAAACAAGCTATGAAACAGAGATAAGACAGTTATTTAAAGGCAAATCCTTATTTATATTTTGGATATTCGATTAGATTTAGGGCGCAATATAATATTTAGTGCGTCAGAGTTCTGTGATTGTAGAATTATTAAATTGTTATAGTACATTCTTAAAAAATCAATAAAGATATTAACTCGTCGAATCAGATAAGTATTCTGATTACTTACACGTAAACGTACTCAAAAATCATACAGAACTAATTGAGCTGAAGACGCGGGATGGTTCATCTTGTGTATCGTTCAATATGTTAAATAACGCTACATTCTAAATCGCCACAAAAGTCAGTATGTATCAACGTGAATCACCTGTTATACATCAAGTGACCGGATTAACCCTTTTACTTTTAAATTCTCATAATATTTTCGGATGCAAATTTCGATGTAAAGAAAATTAATTGCATACTTATTTATAACGGATTCTACACAGAAGTAGGTACAATGTCGGTTAACTTTGGAATTTCTCCATATATAATAAATTACTTATTAATGTGGATATTATGAATAACGATATTATTTTTAATGCATTTCTAGATTAGCATTAGAGCACAACCTCAAAAAGCATATTAAGTAATCATATACGTAAAGATAATTAAACAACTTGTTCTTATAAAGTCTCTATCGTTTTTGTAATTTATGAGGCATCTTTCCTGTTTAAAATTACTAAAATAAAATATAACACAATTTAGTTTTTGTTATCATATAAATGATCATTCTCTTTATAAGTCTCTATTGAAAATTATCCAAAACATATTATCCTTAAGATAATTGGTAATAAATCGTTTCAATCAATGTGTAATGTTGGATACATCAGAGGAGGCGATTCAAATATTTATAAATATAAAATTAGCGATATACAAACCGAACCGAAAAAATCATAAATAAGTTGTAAAATTTTATTCGATTTCCTCATAATTATTAAATATGACATCATTATAGCATATATATATATAAAAACTATAAATTAATAAGTAATAAAATAGATTACTGTTAGTTTATGTCCGACATCGGTGATTAAATGGTTTTAAACCGCCATCTAGTGTACAATAGCAGAACTATATACAATAATTATAATGAATTAGATACGCCATAATAGGTCACCAATGGAGTGGAAAATTTACCCGTAAAATCATTTTGAAATAATATTATTTTTTCCTTTTCCATTGGATATACATAATATATATTTAAAACATTAAACGCCATCTATCGTCTAGTAGCGCAACACGTATTAAATACATTCAGCTAAAACAGATGGCAGTGTTATCAATTTTAAATACCTACTTATATCAAACACCTCCGGCAGGAAAACTTACCTGCAACAAAACATTTTAATATTAGTAACGGTATAATATCATGCCACTGAAATTTTATTATTTATACGTAGGAACATGTTTTTGCAACAGTAGATCAGTAAAAGTTTCAGATTTTCAGTTGTAAGCTAAACATAAACGTGACATGAACATAATATTATGGACTCATAATGTCACTAATAAAGATATTTTCCGTTTTACAAGTACCAAAGACGTGTAATAAAATTGGATAAACACTTTCATCATCATCATCTTAACACTCCATTACACGCGCCTTCAATAATCCGGTTAGTGTTACGTAATAATACGCGCGGGGCTCAAAAGTGTCCCAAAGGATTTTTCTTGTTTTCACTATTGGAGCTTTCTTTTTTATAAAAAAAGATTACATACGTAATCAGTCTTTATTGATATATAAAACACAAACAAAAAATTACATCGTTTTTAACTAAATCAGGAAAAAAAAAACAGTTTTTCTTTAACCTTAGAAAACTATCAAAAAACGGTATATGTCCATCATTTTTGTCATTTTAGTCATCATGAGGTGCCCGGTCGAGAATTTGCACACTTTGGTTATAGCACTGGATACATATACTATATTTATGTTCATTGTGTAACGGCTTATGGTATTTTTAACATGCAGATCGATCGATCTTTGACTCTTTCACAGTAATGACACCTGACCGTCTTAGTCCTCTTGCGCGGGATATCGTCTTCTTGAGGTGTCAAATTGCTTTCATTTATACCTAAAGATAGCAAGCTTCGTTCTTTTACATTTCTAGGAATGGTTTTGGAAAAAGCCTCTATTACATTCTTAGTTTTAGGTATAAATACCTGTACGAATGTAAGAGGCTTGTGTACGAACGTTAGTTCTAGAACGTTAGTTTAGCACAAGACCTTATTTTGTTTTATAAGTCCGTAAATCCGATAATGGAGTATCTTCATCTGAACTGTCTGACTGCAGTGACACGGTTGTAGTTTCTGACGCTGCTATCTGGTCACCTTCATCATTTTCTCTTTCCAACTGTGAGTCATGTGACTCTTCTATACAATGATCCTCTTCATCCTCATTACTAAGCAAGTCACCTATGCCTCCCTCTTCTTCCTGGTCAGACTCCTCAAGCCACGCAACTATATCACGATCTCTTCTATCCATCTTTATTTATGTTAGTACTTAAAATGATCAAAACAGAAATTTTATCACAATGACAAATAAATACTTACGATTTAATACAAAAATCTATCGATAAATTGCGTAAAATAACTAAAACATCTAACGTCGGCCGTACTTAGAAAAGATGTGGTCGACACGACACTAAACGCATACTAACGCAAGGATACTAGCGACAGCTATTGAACGTCTCAAGTTCAAGTGTCGAATGTTTACGTTATAACAAACAAAAATTCTTGGCCGGGGCACTTTTGAGCCCCGCACGTGTAATGGAGTGTTAAACCCGTAATCGCTCACTGCTTAGCATAGGCCTCTCTTCTTGTACAGCACTCGTCCCGATCCAGAGCTAATCTCACTCTGCTTGACAACATGTCCTGCCCAATTCCATTTTAGTTTTGTGATAATCTCTCCAACTTCGCGGACCTTAGTGCGACGTCTGATCTCAATATTTTTCACTCGATTATTTTTTTTCGAACTGTTTATACTGTTAGCCATAAGGGCTCAGGAGCCTCGAACGGCTTTTACAGCTTCACCGGGCTTGGGGGCGAGCGCTTAAGGCACTCAGCCAGCCATAGCTCTCTCTGTGCCACTTGTATTTTATGCACAGCTTCAAATGTGAGCGTCCATGTCTCGGCACCATATGTCATGGTGGGCAGAACACATTGATATGATTATGATACTGATATGATATCATTGTATATGAGTGAAAATAAAATGACAGGATGAAATTAATTACTGCGAAACAAACAAACGCGAACAGAGCCGCGGGCGTACCGCTACATGTATATAAACATAAATTATGCTACGACAAGCTTGAATCAGATAACAAATAAAAACCGCCATGTCAATTCTTGTAAAGTTACGTATGACATTACAATATTCACTTATAAAACCTCCGAGAAGCAACTTCTCCCATGTTCCTACTACTACTACTTAACATGCTGATCGTTAAACATTTGACGCTTAAAATAGTTCTGATATTGTAGATAGCAGCTCTGGAGTTGGTGATAGTACGTGAATCCTAGGATTGAAATTAACTTAACTTAGTTCTGTAACAGATCTGACAACAAAACTCTATATACGACAGATATTTTACCCCAGAGATTGTAAAAACGATCCTAATTATAAGGTAACGACACAATGGATTGATTGATTACTTGACATAAATAAATCACCAGATCTATAAATTAATGTACATCGACTAGTCACCTACAGATTACAAGTTACTCTCGTAAACATTTTATATTGCCTTCTGCAGGAAATTATGGCTATTTTATATCCGATAGGTAACATGATCCGGCTTGACACTTCTATCGATACTTTAGCAAACCGTTTGGCCGTCGAGCCTCTTTTCACAATATTTATTGTGTCTTCATTTATCACGAAGTAATAAAAAACAAATAATTGAAAAATGTAACGAAACAGCAAGATGACGTCTGTCGAAGAACCGATGAGCGATGAAGAGACACATTTTTGTATTCATCCAGTTTAAAAAGCCGTTTGCCATAAATATATTTACAAACAGAAGCGTCAGAACTAATTTCATTTCTAGGGCCGTGAAAGAAGCGTCCTGGACATATGATTTACAGGATACACTCACCTAAAGACTACATAATAGTTTAAGCTTTTAAGTTTCAGTTTATGTTTCGATTAGCATCACGTAGAAGCAAACGAGCTATTTCAACTCATTCTTCAGAGGTACGCAACAACTATACACCTTAAAAATATAAACTATCGTATATTTTATTTAAAAAATCATATCGTTATTGCTATAGATTGATTGACGTTACACAACACCGTAAAGATTTTTACGAACATTCTCGCTACGGTTTTCTATAAATAATCAACATTATAGTAAACAGAGTTGTAAAATATACAGATGATACACGCGTACTGCGTATACGTGTTCGATATACAAAGTGTTACTTGCCACTACCCATGTCTATGTGGTTCACATTACGGAAAGCCTGAATACTTAATTAAATGTAGTAGGAGTATACGAGTTATAATAATGCCAAATATATGATTGTCCTATGAGAACATTGTCTTAGCATTCGAGTCCAGTGATCGAATCCAGCGCTCGATTGCAACGAGAATAATCTAAGTGGTTAGTTGTATGCACTGGATCCAGTGAGAGATCCAGTCCAGTAACTGAATTATATTAGCAGTCTACTTTTCAATCCGGCTGGAATCGTGAAGACGGCCAATCCAGTGTCATTCTAGTACTGGCAGGCATGTTATACAGTGAGTATTGCATCTCTAAAAAACAATATTGTTACATTTCATATTATTTGAAACTAATGATAACAGTCCCTCAAGACTTTCTGACGTCTATATTCAGAGGGAGCTTCTGACTTCAGCTGCAAAATCACTGCTGAACCTACTTTTTTATTTGTTTCGCTTATCCAATTTCTTATCCAAATCGGTTTCTCCTTCTTTATTTCCATATCAACAACATCAATCACTTCTTATAACACTAATAGTTGAGCATATTTAAAACATTTTCTTAACTGCCTTCTTGAAATCACATTCATTTTAGTGTTGAAAATTTAATAATAATCGCCTTTCCAGTCCAGTGCCGGATTTGATCACTGCTCTGGAGTGCTACTGGAATAACGTGAACCGAGCGTAAGGTTAAATTTCCACGAAATTTAGCAATGTTTTACACAGCTATAATTTTCTCAAGCCGTAGAAAAGAAAATAATATAATTTAGTTACTATTTATTAACCCAATCAAACGTACTGAATTCTACATAATATTATTGGATGATGCCAACAAACGCCCGGTAGCGCAAGAAGCAAACGGGAATTTTCCATCGACGGTTGGACTTGACTTTGACAAGTTAATTCAAAGTTCTCCCATTTTTATAGCAAGCAAAATGTTTATCATGAAAATTGGGTGATAGTACATCTTTAGTGTCCTGATTACTCTCAGAGACTTCGAGTTCTCATCAATTAATGGTGAACAAAAATTGTATTATTCCCAAATAAATGTTTATAAAATATTTACCAATCCATTTATCACGCCGATTACACATATTCAACCCAACGTAACATACTTTTAACCTTTATATTAGCGGAAACCTAACATAGCGTGTATCTAAAGAGACACTTTAAGCATACTCAATACTAACACGTTAAATTTTATTACTATAATTAAAATTGAAAGAACTGACCAGATTCCGAAACATAGGATCTCTGATCAGTCGTCATTCAGGATTTCGCAATAATGTGAATCAGACCTGTTTGAAGTTTATCAGCTGTGAGACTCCGCAGTAGCCGCTTGATGCTACGCCGGCGACGCACTCCGCACGACTCTTCCGATGAATTCATTATTCAAATCATCATCCAGCACATGAGCACTTCACTACATTTAAGCTTTGCCGTCATATTTGGAATTTAATTGTATCGATATTAAATATTTAATTACCTCTGTACGATATTATTAAAGTGCTTTTAAAAATACCCTATCTTCAAATCTACTACGGATTGTAGCAGATGTCTGTTGCGATGTAATATTATTTCGTTGGTTCCACTTTTATAGAAATGCGACTGGAGACAACATCTATATTGTCAGCATTCTGCGTTGCTCGAATACTGCAATATTTTGCCTATATTGTAAGAGGAAGTACCGACAATCAGGAAAAGCATTTGTTGATTGAAAAGGTCGAAGGAAAGCGGCCGAGAGGTCGGGCCAAGTTACCGAAAAGCTGAAGTTACCCATAAGCGCAGCTCTTCATCGTGCGAAAAACCGAGATCGATGGAGGCAACTTGTAGGAAGCGTTATGCCGAGTCAAGATACTCAGAACTGAGGAAGATCTCTTCTCAAAGGAAGGTACATGCCTAATCAGCACGTAGCATTGACCCAGAGTGTGTTGGCGGCTAACGCTAAGGAGTTCAATATTTTTTAAAGTTAATTTATAAAGTGTCTATATTTCTCGATACACTTTTCTTATTTCCTGGTTAGTCAGGAGTATAAGGTACCAATTATTTTGAAATTGTAATTGTACAAAAAATTAATGCGGAAAACCCGTTAGAACATCAAGATATGCAGAATAGAGGTCATGGATTATCTCTATGTCAGGTAAAATAAGTTATTATTTAAATGTAAGGTTCATGACTACCATAGATGCGCTTACAACAAACGACACTCGCGAGTAGCGCTTAGCGAGAAAACCTCCTCGAAACGAGTTTCTCCCAAATAGACCCTTTCAAATTTCAATCACAAGGGATTACCCGGGATAGACCGAGGTCTCAGGACCTCGATCTGAAACACTACCGACGTGAGGATTTTAGATTTATTCGGGGCGTGTCCAATATACCCAAAGGTGCATGCAATCATTCCAATCCAATTAAAAGTACTAGTAGTTATACCAGTGTTTGTCTGTCAATAATTCAAATCTCATATTACATACAGCTTCCTTCATATAAACTCATGTCAATGTATCCCGGATATAAAGAACAAGTTTGTTTAGTTTTAAATACGATTCAATATATCATTAGCAATACTGCTAATTCCTATTTCTCCTCATTCCCGTTAGGGGGCGCTGACAAGTAGATGTATGAAAGAAAAGAAAACATACGATCGTATTTGTACTGTATTATAACTCGTAGTAGAAACCAAAAAAGATTCATCATATCAAATAACCTGGCGCAAGCTTACACTTTACGTCAGATTATCAAGATTCATATGGAATATTTTATAACATACATGAGAAAATATTATAATACCTGTAGCTTTAAACAGATGTTGGATTTTATTTTATACATCTATATTACTAACTATTATAAACAGGTAACATTCATGAGTATGTAGGAAGTAATGTCTGAAACAACTGATCCGATTGTGAAAAATGTTTCACTAATAAGAAGCTACATTACCTATATCTAAGTGCTATAGGTTTTTTTACTTACTGAATGTTACATTGTAATTAACGCAAACGAAGTCCTGAACGGTTATCAGTTCTACACAAAAGCATCGCGCACGCAAAGTCTATACCAGTCTATACCACTCCTACCATATGATGAAGTACTATCATTGCACAGAAGTATAAAAATATTTCAAAGGCTCTTACAATTTTCTCACATTGTAAAGATCAAGGACATATTTTTTTTTATAATAGGTCTTTACCAATTAAATTGCCGTTGTATACAAAAAAAAATTTAACTATTTTTTAATGAAAGTATATATTTCATTAGTCGTAGTACTGACCATTATCCTTGATGCATTTTTGACATTTTAATGGCAGTTCACTGATGCCTCTCTTTTAGAAATCCTAGAAACAGGAATCGATGAAATCTTTAAAGGCGTTTTTAACCACCTCTTCGATTTGAAATTCTTCTCCTTCAACAAACTCTCCAAATTCGGAAAAGAAAGGGAAATCCTTTAGTGAAAGGACTGGTGAGTACGGTGGGTAAACTGTCTGGGTGGGAAACGAATATTGTCGTGAAAAAGGAGTTGACTAGAACAATTGACAAGTCTTTGTTGTTTGACAACAAGCTTATCCATTATCATTTCCGATTCTTTACAGTAAACCTCTGCCGTAATTGCTGGGACAGGTCTTAAGATTTTGCAATGAACAATGCCGGCGCAGGTACACTCTCAGGCAAGCTTCTTTTGTCTCAATTTGCGTTAAGGACATAATTTGGCTGCCTCTCCTGTGTCCAACCAGTGCAACGGACGTCTTCAATTATCATACAGGACTCACTTTTTATAAAAAGTGACAATCTGATTCAGAATTCCCTAATCTGTGTTTCTATTCAATAAGTTCAAGCAAGTTTCAACGCGATTTTGATGTTGTTGTTCAATGAGTTCATACGGCACTCACTTTCCGAGATTTTTTTATCTTTCTAATTTGATGTAAATGATTCTGAATTGTTTTATCACTTACGTTGAAGGCTGATACTAATTCCGAAGTGATTTGAGATGAATCTGCTGCCACTACGGCATCGTTATTAACTTTCGTCTCCAGTTGGCCACGGGACTCATTGATGAGATCAACATTTTCTAAACGGAAGCGATTTAATCTCATAAACATATCGTGCCTTCACTTACGTTACCTAGTCCATTCACGTCGTTGATATTGCGTACCGTCTGTGTTGCGTTTGTGCTACGAAGGAACTCGTAATCAAAAATAATGCGAATTTAAATTTTTCTTTGCATCACAGAAACAGCAATATCAAAGAAAAGTCAGACGGCGGGAAAAAAAAATATTTTATAAAGAAATGTCAAAGCTGATAAAATTAATTTGACTTTGGAATTTTTAGTAGAATGAAAGATAACGATATTTACACTAATTTATTGAAAATCGGCAATTTCATAGGCAAAGACCTAATATTAGAAAAACTTTAGATACATTCATATCCGCAAGCAAGGTGTTCGTGGGCATTTTTAAGCCCCTATCTGGCTAGCTAAAATTTCAGATACTCCTATTTTTTTGGATGTAAAATCCATTATATTGATTTTATTCGTATATAATGTATGTCATCCAGACTATAATAACGAATCGATTGAAACTTGATTAATCATAATTGGATCAGTAGTTTAGCCGCTACGGTAGAATATAGGTAAATACATAGATTGCTAAAAACATAAGTCTTCCTTTTAGCTTTGGCGTGATCCGATAAAGTCATTATAACCCTTCACCCAAGCTCAAGAAAAGTCAGTTTATCTTCATTAAATGAAGAGAAAAAAGTGGAAAAACAAAAAAGTCAATGTCAAAGTAGCTAGACGTGCGGTTTGGCTTTCCTCGGCGTAGAGTTGGCAAAGTCGCAATCACGTTCGGCTTTATGAGTGTAACGAGCCATAAATGCCATCGGAAATGCTAGTGGATACTTGCGCCATATGTTCCACTTCAGGAACCGAAGATTCCATAAAATTTACTATGCTGATATTTATCGGACATAATTTATATTGGTGATCAAAATGAAAATCAAATACACATTGTTAAATTATAAGCCTTGAGAAGGCACTCTTGGAAGTCAAAACATGAGCACCGATTCCAGAAATAAACATCATGTCACCGATCTCGAGTCAAATTCGATCAGACTGTTTTATTTTATTTTATAAGAGTTGTGTTGCCAGCCGTACGATAATAATTATCGTACGAATACGTACCATAATACTAGTAATTTGTAGACACAAAAATTAAAATTATGGGTGCTGTATTTGTTTTTAAGGTAAATCCTTTTATTAGGCTATTTGTATGATCTAAGTCATTTTTGTATTACAGAAACAAACGAACATTGCCACAATCTGACAAAAATAAACTAAAAAAGATACATTAACAAGACCAAAACCAAGACCAAAATCAGAAAGACGTGGCGGCCGAAGCATTTACTAATTGATATGAATTTAATTCTAAACACTTTCAGCTGCTTTCAAAGAAAACATACTGAGGAACTTGAACGTCGTGGAAACGTTTTCGTAGTACAACTACAAAGTTGGAAAAACACGTGACTATTGTTTATAGATTTTGTAATGTTTGAAATCGAGCTTTCATATGCACCTAGAGCAGTGATTAATACCCTCAGAGGAAGAAGCCTTAAGTTTCCCCTAATGATTAAGCGTTTGCCTGGACAGAATGCAACAAAGTCAACCTAAACGTGGATCAACTTATAAAGTAGGATAATTCAGCTGCTTTCATTCTATTAAACAACGCTTTCATTTCACTGATTCATTAAAAATGGATATAAAGAGCCCTATAAAACAATCAAACACAAGAATTACAAAACGAATTAGTGGTTCCAGCCCAGTACCTACTCATAAGTTATTCAGGCGTTGTTATTTCTTGCCATCAACAATAAATTAAACTGGCTCGTCTTGCACATCATATCCCTAAGCATTTCACCCGGTAAATGTTAACTCAATATAGTAAGGTACAGGTACTATTACAATGTAATCAGGTATTCTACGCTATCGGCGTGTTCGCTGCACTCGTTACTACTTAGTCGTCCGTTTACACTTTATGTAGAATTTACATGTGTATTATTTTTGCCTTTCCTAGCAAGCAAAGCAAAAACGAAAAGTTGCGAGGGAACGGATAAAAACCCTAATCTACCGGAGGGCGATTCCGAACAGCTATTATCGGCGTAGTCTAAGATAAACGTAGAATGTAAAAGTAGTTGGAACATACTTTATTATTATACGAGTATATTAAAATAAAGTATGACGTTGTGTCACTAGCATTATTATTTACAGCTAACTAAAATCAAACGTCGCTGTATGCGTGAGCTGTGCACGTCTAGTAGTATGATTCTATGCTTACAAATTGAAGCGCGTAAACATGAGAGCGCGTCCTTAAGACTATCAGATATTCGAAATATTTCGTTAATGTTCGGACCGCGATGCATTACCATCACGAATAACATCATTAACAGTAAGTGTCTTTACTACTCGCACTAATAAACCCCTAGTAAAGAGTAAACAAGAGAGGAATACTAAATTATTTGTGTCCTTTTATTTAAGATAAATATTAATTTGTAAAATAAGTAGTAGCATAAATGGGTATTTTCTAAAGCCACTGACAAGCTATTACCTCGTAGGCTTAGCGTGTTGCCATGTTAGGCCACATCGTCACTTAATATCTTATAATATAAGCTATAAAATAGATATAATAAAAGCGCTTCTATTTCCCTGTGAAAATATAACAAGGACTGTCGAGCTGCCACGGCTGATGGGGGTCCGAAGCTCACGCCGCGAGATCAAAGGCGGAGTCTGCGCGACGCCTTATTGAAATTCCTTGTACGTGACACAAGTTGTAAACACCAGTACAGTTATTATGAGATCCAATTCAGTTTAACAGAATTACGTTTACACAATCCGATATTAATCTCATGAACGTTATTACCGGCTACCGTTATGCGTGGAAGTTGGAACATAAAATGTGTGCCTTAGGTTCGGTCGAGTTCTCTGACTGCTAATAATCTCGACATTGGACATAATTTTTAACAGTGATAAATTTTATGTTTTAAATATTTGCTTTATATTTCAAGGATGATGTTTCATATATTGAAAACGGTAAAAACAAAATTCAGTTATGTATAATCCAAATATGAAGATCTTCGCAGAGTCTTTCATTTCATTCTACTACACAATTTAATTCGTAAAGATATTCCTGACAAAAAGCAAGACTCAACAATAAACCGTAAATATTACGATATTAAATTATACATTAACAAAAATGAATTAGGAACATCAAAGCCTATGTTATAATAGAAATACGTCAGACTCGAGTTAGATATAGAACATGTTGAATTTGTAGTTAAACAAAGCAATCGCGTGCGTTCTATTTACGAGCTGGATTCCTCTTTTATGATCATACATATAATAAGGCGCTGACGGTAAGCACAATAACATCCACAAACAACGGTGACTGCCAAGAGATCACAAATTCATCATCAGTCGTTGCCGGCCTGTAAGACTGACTGATCCAGACAAGGGGCAAACCAAAAAAGAGTCACTGTGATGATTTTACCACCTTGTGCGTGGTGGTCACGACCCAGACGGGTATACTCGTAGATGTACCCTACCCCTACTACTTGACTACGCTTGATTACTGGATATACACTGGCTGATCCCGGAATGTGGCGTACCTTAAAAGTACCAATATGGCAATGTTACACTTGGTATATGGTGGTCGCCATCCAGTCGATTCATCAACCATTTGTGATTCTTTGGCCTCAACTATGAATACATTGTATTTAAATGTTTCATGTTTTTTTTTTCTTTTCTTTGCTGAACATTTTGATTTGAATTTTATAATATTATTTTAATATACTTGCTCTTATATTGTGTACGCTATATTAATAGGTAGGTATTATGGCAAAATATATCAAGCATGTATATTCTGAGAAAGTTTAATCGAACTCAGTTCTTTGATCCCTATAAATGAATATTATCTTTAAATATATTATTATTAGAATAAAATCTTTACATAATATGTACACTAAATAAAAGTACAAAGACATTTTACTAAAAATACCGCATGTCAATTACCTCATTAAGTATAGTTGCCAAAAGGTCTCCACGAAATGAAATAATTTTAGAAGCTTTAGTTTAGAAATTATCCGGCATCAAAAGCAAAAGAGAACTCTAAAAAAATTATTTAACTAACAATAAGTTCATTTTATGAATAATCAACTATTTTTCCTTCAAGTATCTAGAGGACTTCAAATTTTTCAATTAATATTGAATAATATAAAAATGTTTTTATTATCAGCGGCCAGTTTCAAGGCAGCAACGTTCCGCCGTCACAGCGCTCACCGCGTGAAATCCTATTTTTAACATTAAATGAAAAATATTAAAAATTGAAATGAGGTCCCAACATTTATTATGTTTTCTCCTCTTTAAGAATCTATTAAATTTCCCTAGTACCTCCAACCAATAGTACCAATAGTTTTCGAGCAATTTGTGAAAAATTAGACTCCTTTAAAAAATATATTATTTTGTTTATAGCTTTTGCAATTGTTTATGTGCGGGTTTGATATTTTTGCACATTTTTATAGATCTTATTACGTATTCATCGAGGTATCAGGAAATAGGATTAACACGTTTTGACTGTTGTTGTTGTTGACTAGACTACTATTTCAAATTGTGACAAAGTTGTAATTCCAAATTGCTTGTCTATTTGAACACATTGAGTCATTATGTAATTACAATTATGATACTATTTTATAACCAGATTAAAAAAATACACAACCTTTTGAATAACTTACATTATATGTAGTAGAAATCTTATCGCAAATTGCTAAATTGACACTTAAATACCGAAAACATTATTATCATCCTGATAAGGGCAATGTGTCCTTCGATGTCTCGCTATCGGATCATAACTGCGACTACAGTTTAACTAAGTTATTGGAGAAAATAAAACTGTTCCGCTACGTACAAGTCAGATCCGGTCTTAGCACTTTTGGCTAATTTTAAGGATACCTTTATTAGCTTTTCATAATATGATACCAAATTATATCATAACCATGTTCTTTTTATTTAAATATCCTATCATATCTTGATATAGTGAAAATGGCGGACCAGACAGACGATGTCCTGCCCGAACATTGGTTTGCTTAAAAATAAAAAAATAAAATAGATCTCGTCCACAGCGCCGTCTACCGGGTCCAAATGTGAATCTAAACCATTTAGAGACCCACGCAAACACACACATTTTTTTAACAACATCAGTCCAGCTTTTTGGAGGAGTTTAGTCACATACACACTTACAGAAGAATTAAATATACTTGTGAACACAAACTGACATACTAGCTTGTACAACTATCATAACTTATCGCGTGTACCAACATATAAGACCGCACTCTTGTACAGAGTTCCATTTCTATTACTTATTTATTTTATGTCAACCTATATTTACATCGCCAATTCCGATATGCAGTAAAAGTGTTTTAACCCTAATTATTTTTCTAAAATAAATGTTACTCCTTATTATATCAGCTAGCTGCCAGTGAGCGTCCCGTCAAAATCGGTCTCACCGTTTAGGAGATTAGCCGGAATAAACAGACAGAAAGACAAACATTTTAGAAATACAAACACACAATTCGATTTTATTATTTGTATAGATATAGATGTAACTATTATTATTCAGTAAATACATGGTAATAAAATATTATATTATGGTAATCACACACTATACATATTGTGTGTGCGATCATGTCACGGCGACCTCTCTGTTTACATTCTGATATGTATAGTGACCAGTAGGTAATATATAAGAAAATATAAAATAAAAATCTATATACAAATGTTTTTTCGTACGCGTAACAAGCCAGTTTAGTTGGAAAAGTGCCAAACAAAGTTGACGCGACGTGCGCCGCGAGTGAAGTTTATTGTGTTTACAACCGTATGGATTCAATCACATCTATTAACTATTGAACAGCTGATATAATTATTATGTGACGTGATTCGACGGCAATATCCTAGTGTTACCTTCAAACAAAACGAGCGCACTTCTCGGGAGAAAATCAACATTTACTCACTTCGATCGAACAAGCGATAACGGATAACGCCAAGGTGAACGTAATTCAGAATGTAAGCACGTGAATGAAACTGATGAACAAGTATGAAAATTGCATAACAATTATAAAGTACCGACTACACTTGTAAGCGCGGATAAAAAATATGCATCAATTAAACATTATATTGTTTATCACCTACCTGTTGGCTCTGTAGGTCAAAATATTTCATTTTGTTAAACAAACACTTTTTAAAACATTTAATATATTAGCTTATGAGCTATTGCTGCTTATGAGCTTTTAAAATTTTTAACAAAAGGAAAACAGTAAAACGATACAATAAAAGTACGCATGTAGATACAGAAAAGCTAATCTCGAACGTTATTTTAACGAAGACAAAGCAAATACATTCATACTAGTTTGAACAAACAACCGCGCGGTAACGCTTGAACTTGTGGAAGGTCACGTGTAAAGTCTCAAAAACTTTTTGCTTATTTTATGTAATCATAATGTAATAATTGTGGGATGCCCCTTTATCGACATTACAACAATTACGATTAGCCAAAGCGCTGAAATCTTACAAATAATAAAAAAAAAACAATTATAATAATATACGAAGGATAGTTAATAAATAATATTGTTAATCTATAATGTACACTAACCCTAAATTTAAAGTTTAAAATCCATGTGAATATCGCTATGCGATTACTACGTTAAAATTGCAGTTAAATCTATTAACAGTTCATACATTTTGAAAAAGCTAATTCGCTAAGCGGCGCCCGGTGAAATAAAACGGATGTGAGAACATTTGTATAAACATGTACAGTTTATTAAATTTATTGTGTATGCAGTCTGCTACAAGTTGCCGAAAAAAATAAAGTGAGATTCAGTTAGTTTTTCTTTTCTCTTAACACGACAATACTTCAACGGATTACAAAAGGCGTAAAGGGCAAAACACGACTTTTCAGAAGAAGCAAAAAACTTAAGTTTAATAATATGTTTAAAAAATATCAGTATATATCAGTTATAATTGCTATAATGATTTCTTTTAAGAAGAAGTTTCTTAAAAAGTCACGACCTATATTGCTGTGACGACAGTTGAATAATCAAAAACAGATGCTTCATACTCCCTAAGAAATCAGTTGCTATTAATTGTCCTTTACAATCCGTTAGTTTTAGAATTTAAATTAAGCATGAGTATAATTTATATACTATAATTACTACATATATATTATAGTTATATTATTTCGAGGGTGTAAGAGACGGATAACAATATTCATGCGACTTATATCCGTGTTTCACGTAGTGCAGTTATTATTTATATCTTACACCCCTAAAATTGGATATGTTTTAGATTCGGATACCTTACTACCATGTTTTTTGTAATGCGATTCTCATATATGCGGTTTATTTTTTTAATATTAGTACAGTGTCTTTACCGTCCTATTATTTTTGAAAAATCATATTTGTGTACAAAAAAAGAGGGTCGTATATGAAATTTTTTAGCGAATATCGAAACATTTATTAGGATGTCTTGTATGCACTGATCTACTAATAATAGGTCCATACATATGAAATTAGCGTTTTATGTGGAAAAAGTAAAATGAAAAAAAACATGAAATTATACATTTAATCAATCGAAGTATGTACCATTATTATCTATGCATTTTCGCCATTTCATAGGTAAGTTCATTGATTCTATTGCTGAAAAAATTGTGGGAGCGAGAATCAATAAAATCTTTGAAGGCGGTTTGCATAGCCTCATCAGGATTGATTTTTTTCTTTGCAAGAAATTGTCCAAATCCCGAAACAAGTGGTAATCTGTTGGAGCAAGGTCAAGGAAGTATGGTGGGTGTCGGAGACATTATGTTCCTCACATCGCAGTTCCTCTAATTTAGCGACCGTCTGTCGTGAAGTATGAGGTCTAGCGTTATCCTAAAGCAGCAGTGGGCTTGAGAGATTGACCAGTCTCGGTTGTTTAACGGCTAGATTTTCCATCATTGTTTGCAATTATTGACAATATAGATGTGCCGTTATCGTCTGGCCAGATCTTAGAAAGCGGGAGTGTACGACATCAGCACTGGTCCACCAAACATTCACCAGTACCTTTTTCTGAGTCAACTTTCGCTTGGGACAGGATTTGGCCGATTCTACTAGGTTTTACCACTGTGATGAGCGTTTCCGATTGTCGTAAAGGATCCATTTTTCGTCACAAGTAACAATACGATTCAAAATTCCTTTGTTATTGTGACAGTTGAGTAATGTAAACGTAGTACATTTAACACAAAGTTAAATATTACATATGTTGTCAACTCACTAGGCGGGCGCTAGAATATGGCATATATATCAGGTTAGATATTATTTGTACTTACTAACTTAACAATATCAACAAGTGCACAGAGAGAATATGCCAGGCGGATCATTCATGAAAACATTGAAATCGAGTCCAGCTTCACCACATCATAAAACAAGGGGAAAAATGTCAGTTTATAAATCTAAATGCAGTGCGCCGACCTTACCGAATACCTGACTATCGTAATTTCT